>CM008282.1:34023799-34302038 GCA_002319775.1 Fagopyrum tataricum | reverse complement strand
ATTTCCGGGCGTTACATCCATGGAGAAAGAAGAGCAAAGAGAGAGAAGAGAGGAAGAGAGGAAAGAAAACTAACCTGAAAGAGAAAGAGGGGAGAGAGAGAGGGAGGGACAAAGGGCTGCCAAAAGGGAGAGGGGACAGCTGACATCTTGTCACTTTTGCTCGGAACGAGGGGTCGAAAATGACCTCTTATTACCTCAGCTCGGAACGAAGGGTCGGAAAGCGGAAAAGGGAATAACGACGGGTCGGCTCGGGATTTTAGGAATAAATCCCGGCACTCGGCACCTGTAACACCTCAAATCCGCGGGACTCGGGATGCTACGGGCGAGTCCTCACAATGGGTCCCGACCCTTAGCCTGACAACAATTTCACCGGACCTTCCAACAAGGCACAAATAAAGGCAAAACTCGAAAACGTTTATAATGTATGCGAGACACTGAAAGGTAAGAAACTACAACGTTGAAACTCAGCCGAGTCCTCAAAACAATATAACCTGATACGAAGTCTAAACGTACGACAACATCCATGAACATCAATATGAAACTAGACTAAAAAACATCCCCGTCCTATAATGTACGGAGACCCCGGTTGTCCACTCCTCCACCTCACTCGGCGGCGTCCCTAACCTGCAAGTCATCTACAACACGGTTTAAAACCGTTAGCTCATATTCGAAGCATTAGAAAAGCGGTGAAGGCACAAACACATACATAACACAAAACATAAATCACACAAGTCCGGTTTATTATCTTTTTATTATTAAGTCGTATCCCGTTCTAATTCAACTTCTGTTGTGACACGAGAACCACCGTGGTCTCGCCCCGGTCCCCACTTACCGGCAAGAATGGTACGGATGCACCCGACCATATCACCCGCCGGGCTAGTCGCCGAGATCCCCCTAGACTTCAAGCAGAGCCTAGGCAAGAGGTCACCGCCCGTTATCATACACTTGGGCCAAAATATACATATAAGGTCGGTGGTCCTAATTACCAGTTTAATTGTTATAACATAACATAAACACACACCATCAAACACACACCACCAAACACACATCAATGCTAATACATAAAATACGAGCTAAGTAAGTCCGGAGACTTACCTCGTCACCAAACCCAAGTCACCACACTCTTGCTTCCCTTAAGGAGGAAGCCCACAACCTGCTCACAAGAGATATGCATATCAAAACCCACTCAACTCAAGAAGTCTAGGAGTTCCACACAAATGATCTACGCAAGATCATTTGACTCTCATTCTAGGACCGCATCCTAGAATCTCTCATACTCACATCTCACTCAACGCATGAGAAGATATCTCAACAACCTACTAACTCTCATATGATCATACTCAAAACCCAAGAACGAGTAAAAGCCTACTAGGTCTATCATGCTCATCACACTCTCCACACATGAAAGTAGCACCCAACAGTTCATAACCTCAAAGATATTAGTCCTCAACCCTAGAGGCACAAGCTAGCCTAGAAGATTCATCATGCTCACATGCTCATATCCATCAACTATATCTAGCCTTAAGGGCTCCTAGGTTCACAACCACTAAGTGGCATTCTCAAGCTACTCTAGGCCATCCTAAGCATGCTACTACATGAATCAACAACAAATCTAAGGAATGAACGAGGGGTGAAGGAGAGGAGGGACCTACTGTTGCCGAAACCGCAGCTGCGGAGTCAAGCTGGCGCCCCCTTTGGACACAGGAGCCGCCCCGCGGAGCTAGGAGCCGCACCCGCGGAGGATTGCATCGCCTGTCTGGAGCCGCCCCCGCGGTCTTTCCGAGCTGCGCCCACGCCGGTGCCGAGCCGCACCCGCGGCCGTGCCGAGCCGCCCCGCGCCTTCTGCCGCGCCGCACCCGCGGCCGTCCGCTGCCGCTCCCGCGGCTGTGCTGAGCCGTCCCCGCGGGTTCTGCGCTGAACGTCGTCTTCTTCATCTTCGACTTTGGATCCTTTGCTCTAAAGTCCTTCCTCTCTTGCTAGATCTTCTCCAAACACCCACTATGGGTCTTAGGCACCTCTCCTTGACCTAAACGAGCTAAGAACCTAGACATGCAAAGAGTTGAGTGAAAACCTCTCCAAGCTTCATCCATGGCTATGGATGAAGGAGGGAAGGACAAAGGGGGTGAAATAGCAATGAAGGAGAAGGAAGGAAAAGGAAGAGCTTACCACACTTTATCTGGGATCCCTCCACTGCAGTCCACACATGCAAGAGTTTGCAAATCCAAATGGAAGAAGAGAAGAGAGCAAAGAGAGGAAGAGGAGATGAGTGTGGGAGAGTGAAAGAGTGGAATAACGTGAGAGAGGAGCCAAGTGAGGAGAGAGAGAGGGACAAGATCTAAAAAGGAAGGTGTGGGATCAAGGGGTCATCTGACCTCTTGTCCCTCACACGGACCGAGGGGTCGGAAATGACCCCTTGGCATTTTCAGCCCGGAACAAAGGGTCAGAACGTGGAAAAATAGGAAACACGACGAGTCGGCTTGGGATTTTCTTAGGAATAAATCCCGGCTCTCGGCATATCGGGATTACGGGATAACTACAAGGTGCTCTAAGTCCGGAATAAAATTAATAAAATTCCCGGCGTTACAGCACCTCGTGCCTGCGGGAAGATCTACAAAACGCTCTAAGTTCGGAATAAAAATTTCCGGATGTTACACCAGAGGAGGGAGCCGTCTCCTTCCTTTCCCTTCTTCTTCTCCATTGTTCTTCATAAGTTTACATTAAAGTTTCATACTTTCACATTGAATTTTGTTGGAAATACATTGTTGATCCGAGATTTGAGAAGATTGAAGGTTTTCAGTTATTAAAGTTAAGTTCTTTTTATTCCCCTTTGTTATTTATTTATTTGTCGTTCTTTGATATGATTGTTATTGGCTAGAACCTTGTGGTTCCAAGGTTGACAAGGATTTGTTTATTCCTTGGATTAGATTGTGCTTTGTTTTGGCTTTGAATTGCTTGAAATCATAATGGTTGGCTTGGACTTGAACCTAGTTAGAATCCTTCTAGCTAGTAACCTAAGTTGGAATTGAGACTTACCCGGTGATATTCCTTCTTAGATACATGAGTGATTGATCATAGGTAATAAAGGTTTATCCTTTATTGGTTGAATGTGCTTAGATTCCTTTCTAAGTAGGGTAATACCTGAGACTTACCCGGTAATGGTTTACCTTTCCCTTAGTTTGTAGTCTGGTTTGTTCAGAATTTCCTACCTCTACCTTGAGACTTACCCGGTTATAGGTAGTTGGTTTGGAACTAGATAGTCTTGAGACTTACCCGGTAATAGACTGTCAACTTAGAAACGTTTATCCATGTGGCTTTTCTACCATATATCTTTATGAGTCTTCCTTAATCTATATTTATAAACAATGATCTTGAACCCTTGGAATCCATTTTCTTTCCTTTAATTTGATTATCTTTGTTTTCCTTTTTCTTTATTTGATTTTCAATCAAGGATGAAACAACTTATATGAGGTTCGATACCTCTCGGCACCAAAAGAGAAGGAATTGTCGCTTGATTCGTGGAGATTCAGGTTTGAATAGCGTCCCTCGTTGTTTGATGATTTCTCTTCTTTACTCAAGCACGACGTCATGGTTCGAGCTTCGTCTACCCCGACGGTGTCAAGGTACAACATTTAATATAGCGGCCTCCCACTTCCGACGTTTATTTCTCACTTGTGGCAAGTGGTTGCTCTATGCCGGGTAACCTTCACTCTTAGGTTGCTTGACACGGTGGGGAGGGGTTGAGAAGGAAGGTAGTAAGCTGGTATTGTCCAAGTCGGGGAGGCGGTGGAGGGGCGTGGCACAAATTCTTGAGGTGGAGGGAGCGTGCAAGAGTGAGAGAGGAGTTGTTCAGTAATGGGAAGGAGAAGGTAATCCGGATAGGTGGAGGAAGGAAAGGACGAAGGGACGTCACTTAACCGGCGATGGCTTTTTGGTCGTTGTAAGGTGGGTCGGGAAATTCAGAGTTGACCGAAAGAGGGAGGGAGAGGGGAGTACATCGTAGTAGTTGATGGGGTTAGGTTTCGATAATGCTTCGTAACGGCTGGCCTTAACTTCCCCACCATTACTGTCTTCAAAGCTGTTGACTACGGTCGGAGTGATGACGTCTTAATGGTCCAGTCGACTGGCGTTACCAAGCGGAAGTAGAGAGGACACGAGAAGAAGGTGATGTGGATGGGACGCCCAGCCTGGTACGCGATGGGCCGAAACTGTGAAGCAACCGATGCACAAGGCTGGAAGAGGGAGGGCTCGGCAGACCCAAAACGAGGGAGAAAAGAGAAGGGTTGGGCCGACCTTGTTAGTTGGGAGGGAAGTGAAGTAGTGGGCCACGCTTGGGCCTAGTTGAATATGTTTAGTATGGGAGTGGTTGAGTGATAACATGGTTTATTGCCCTAGTTTAGGCATGCATTTAGGTAGATTTTCCCTTTCCGCATCCATGAATAGGCCTTAGTTTGTGTCATTTATGCTTGTTTTGTTCTACTTTGCAAGAAGCGATGTCTACACACTCTATTGGTTCTTTTGTAGGTGATTTAACGCATTTTGGAGCTAAAACTATGCATATGAGGTTCAAGTCTCGGAGTGGATATCTTAGAGTGATCACACGTGCAAGGGAAAGGGCAAGGAATCGAGCTAAATGCATGGAAGGGAGGAAGGAGCCATCTCGGATATGAATCTCGGTCGAGGTCCATTTAATTTAATTAATTGAGGGCGAGATCCACAATACCGTAAGCAATCTCGGGTGGCATCTCGGCCCGAGAGCACAACAACCTCGACCGAGATCTTCCACCGCTGAAGAACGCTGAAGAACCGAGCTTAAAAATATCAAGCCCGATTTACCCACATCTCGACCCAAGATCCATGTCCGAGATTTATCAATTGAGCGCTTTATTTTGTTTTCGGGCCTTTTTATCAAGCCCATGATTTTTGGCAGAGGTTTGGGTATATAAGGAAAGCCTGAATACTTTCCAAAGGGAGTCCGATTAGAGTTGAATTTTACCCTAGAGTTCCATAGAAGCTTAGATTATCTCCTACCTTGTCTTCTTGCTTCCAACTTCTTCTTCTTGACATTTGATAGAGTCTTAGAGTGAAAGATTTAGATCTTGCTGCTGGATATTATTCGGAAACAGTTTTTAACAGGGATTTATTTCATTTGTTGGGTTATTAGAGTTATAAAGCTGAGCTCATTTCTTTGCTCTCTTTTGCATTTTCATTCTATGAATTGTTTGTCTTTTTCCAATTTAATTTCAGATTTTGATATGATGATTATTAGCTAGAATCATTGTGATTCTAGGGTGGATAAATCTTTGTTTATGGCATGGACAATGATGGATTAGGTTGTATGCTAGTTTTAGTGTGAAATTTCTTGAAACCCTATGGTTGATTTGGAATGAATCTAGGTTAGAACCTTCTAAGCTAGCAAACTAAGTTAGAATAGAGACTTACCCGGTGATGTTCCTCCTTGGATATAGAAGTAAATTAACCATGAGTAATAGAGGTGAAAATCTCTATTGGATTGAATGTGCCAGCTTACTACCCGAGTTAGATAATTCCCGAGACTTACCTGGTAAGGGGTTACTTAGTCCTTAGATAGAGAATCCGATTTGTATCGAATTTCTATCCTAGATACCTTGAGACTTACCCTATAATAGCTAGTTAGGATTAAAATTAGATGATCTTGCGACTTACCCGGTAATAGATTATCATTGAAAAAACGTCCATCCATGTAGCATTTCTACCAGACCTTTACGAGTTGTCTTGAGTCCAGTTGTCATAAATAATGATCTTGAAACCTTGGAATCCATCTTCCCTATAATTTGATATCAGTTGTTTATTTAGTTTTATTAATTGTTTGTTATTGAAATCTATACTTAATCAAGAACAAAACAAAAATCCATCCAAAAATATGATTCTTCTAACCCTTACTTCTTCTTTCTATTTCATAGTTTAGACTTATACTATTCTTGATCAACTCTTGCAAATTGAACCGCCAACGTCCATGTGTTCGATCTTGAAATACTTTCTCTACTTCGTACTACCCATACATTGTGGGTTCGCTACTAATAAGGTGATTACTACAAGTATAAATTTTAAAACTAAGCATATTGTGTCTTGTGAGCTTACGAGTCTTTGTCATTATAGACACGGATTTGTATGGTCATAATCTAGCGAACAAGTTTATGGCGCCGTTGCCGGGGACTTGGTTTAGTTTGATTTGCATATCTTTGATTATTTATAGTGTATGTCTTTCTTTTTCTTTTGATCCTGTTTGCTTTATGTCTTTGTATTTTCCGGGCTTGCCAAGAAGAAGATGACCGTGAGATATCTTCAAGCGGAAATTGATGAAGTTTTGGAGAAGATTAGGTTTAAGGATGAAGCCTTCGAAAATGAACGATGGATAGCAAGACAACGAGAGAGGGCTATGAATGATGAGCTCGACTCTTTGAGGGAGCTTAGCGCTTCAACCTTCAAATCTTTTAACCAAGCTCACACACCCGCAAGGATTATATTGCAACAACCACCTCCCGATGATCAATTTGAGTCGATGTTCAAAGGAATAATGGGGAGGTTGAACAAACTTGAGAGCTCCTTGACTCGTAATGTAGAAGCTCGACCGGAGGACGTATGCGACGAAGAAATCAAAGAATTGAGTGTCCTTCCCGTCAACACCGAAGTCAAGTGTGAAGATCTCACAAAGGAAGGAGAAGATTTAGGACATCTCGGCCAAATTATTGGAATCTCAACCGAGATTAAAACTAATTCAATTAATCTGGACGATATTTCACATGCCAAGAGCAATCTCGGTCCAATCTAGGCTCAAGATTTGAGGAATTCCACCGAAATTTGACACATCTATTGAAAATCCTATACAGAGTGAAAATCTCGGTCTCCCTTGTTCTGACCTCGCCCCGAGATTTGGTGATGAGGACCCGAGATTTGCTAAAACTCCTCCTGAAACATTCAATCCTACCCATGATACACCTAAAAGCTGGAGATCTTTCCCGAAGGAACCTCCCAAGGTTAGATTGAAGCTTCTCCTGGACCATAAACTTCTATTATCCAAGTATGAGGTGACCCACAAGGTTGTAACTCCATATCATCCTCGAGCACGTAGAAAAGTGGACATCCCAAATGAGGATTCGACCCCGAATCCGAATCCGCCAACTCATTCTCCACATCCTCGACCTCATCAACTACATAAAAAGGAGACAAATCAGAAACATTAAACACATTTTGGAAACCATACTTACTAGGAAGCTCAATGTGATATGCGTTATCGTTAATCTTCTCAAGAACCTGGAAAGGACCATCCGCTCTTGGTTTGAGCTTTGATTGTCAAAGATAAGTACAACGGTCCTTCCTAAAATAGACCCACACGAGGTCTCCCTCCATGAAGAGAATATCTCGTCGCCCCTTGTTGGCTTGCCAGACATACTGCTCGGTACGCTTTTTTGTAATTGGACACGCTCATGCAAACCTTTCACAAACTCAGCTCTAGATTACCTATCCAAATCAAAGGGTTGCGGGACCGGTTGAGGAATCAAATATAGTGGAGTGAGAGGGTTCTTGCCATAAACAACTTCGAAAAGAGACTTCTTAGTCGCGGAATGAATAGCCCGATTATATGCAAACTCCACAAAGGACAAACAATCCTCCCACCTGCACAAGTTAGTATCCAACATAGTACGAAGTAAAGTGCCAAGAGTCTGGTTTACTACCTCGGTTTGACCGTTCGTTTGAGGATGACAAGAAGTTGAGAATAACAGCTTTGTCCCCATCTTGGCCCAAAGTGTCTTTTTAAAATAACTAAGTAATTTAGAGTCTCGGTCTGACACAATTGACCTAGGTATTCCATGTAGCTTAACAATATGCTCAAAGAAAAGGTTAGCCACATTAGACGATAATCAGTTATACTACAAGCAATAAAATGCGCCATCTTAGAAAACCTATCAACAACCAAAAAAATGGAATCATATCCTCTCCTAGAACGAGGCAATCCTAGAACAAAATCCATAGAAATGTCTTCCAAGGTGAGCTAGCAATAGGCAAAGGCAAATATAATCCATGTGGGTTAGACTTAGATTTAGCCTTACGACAAGGTACACAACTAGCACAACATTTCTCTACATCATTTCTCATCTTAGGCCAATAAAAGTGCTCCCGCAAGAGACCTAAAGTCTTAGTAACCCCAAAATGACCCATCAATCCCCCTCCATGGGCCTCTAAAACGATCAAAGCTCTCAAAGAACAAGTAGGCAAATATAACCTAAAAGCTCTAAACAAATATCCATCATGAATATAGTAACTACTAGCATGTGAGTCACTACTAGAGCGCAACCAAAGATCAAAAATCTCCCGAAAGTCAACATCAAGAGCATATAAATCACGAATCAATTCAACTCCCAAAACACATGCATCTAAAGAAGAGAGAAGTGTGTACCTACGAGACAACGCATCAGCCACAATGTTGTCTTTTCCCTTCTTGTAGCGAACTACATATGTAAAAGCCTCAATATACTCTACCAAATGTGCATGGCGCTTGTTCAACTTGGCTTGTCCTCTCAAATACTTCAAGGATTCGTGATCAGAATGTATAACAAATTCACGGGGTAAAAGATAGTGCTCCCAAGCTGGAGGACCCGAACCAAGGCCTATAACTCCTTGTTGTATGTGGGGCAGTTCAAGGCAGCTCCTCCCAGTTTCTTGCTAAAATAGGCTACGGGGCGGCCCTCCTGCATCAAAACTCCTCCAATCCCGATTCCCGAAGGGTCACACTCTATCTCAAAAGTCTTCGAGAAATCAGGAAGCACAAGAACGGAAGCATGGGTCAGCCGTTCTCTAAGTAACACAAAGGACTCCTCCTGAGTGGAACCTATAACACCCCGAATCCACAGGACTCGAGGCGCTATTGGGCTAGGATCTCACAATGGATCCTGACCCTAGCCTGACAACAAGTTCACTAGATCTTACAACAAGGCACAAATTAATTAAAACCAAAACATAAAACTAATATATATATAAATCAAAAGGTTTATACAAGGTACCGGTGAGTACAATCAAAACATATACTGTACATAACAAAAGATCCCACATCCCACGATAACGACCTAGTGTACGGAGCCCTCAGCGGATCACCCACTCTGGATCACTCTGCAGCTCTCCTAACCTACAAAGGATCTACAACACGGTATAAAACCGTTAGCTAACCATACATATATAAGATAAGCATAAGCACATACACACATCATAAAATCATAAACATCTCATCATGGTATCACACATTTACCCAGTTTATTATCTTTATATAAATGGTCCGACACTCAAATCATAAATAAATATGTATATGAACAAATGTGACACGAGGAATATATAATCCCCGCCTCTGGGTCCAATAGCCAGCTGGAGCGGTGCCTGGAACACCTCCCCGTGTACCCTTATGGGAATGGAGAGTGCCCGAACCGTTTACCAGGTCTGGCCGGCCTATAGAGAACCTCCCAGACTCCCGGCGGAATGAAAGGGCAAGTTATCACGGCCCTACAATGGGCAATCAATATACCATAGGTCGGTAATAATCCATAACGCATGCTATTAAGCATATACCACACACCACTCATGCATACATCCAATATAAGGATGGTAGCTAAGTAAGTCCTATGGACTTACCTCAACCTCGGAGTAATCTCAACCACGATCAACTCTCAACACGATCCACTCCAATATGGAGGATAGCACTACCTAATAACAAGGCATAATGTGTAACACCCCAAATCCGCGGGACTCGGGATGCTACGGGTGAGGCCTCACAATGGGTCCCGACCCTTAGCTAGACAACAATTTCACCGGACCATCCAACAATGCACAAATAAAGGCTAAAACTTAAAACGTTTTTAGTGCATGCAAAAACGAAGAGTGACAAATACAAGGTGGAAACTCAGCCGAGTCGTCAAAACAATACAACCCGATACGAAAGTCTAACGTACGACAACATCCATGAACAATGATAGGAAACATGACCGAAAAACCATCCCCGTCCTAAAATGTACGGAGACCCCGGCTGTCCACTCCTCCACCTCACTCGGCGGCGTCCCTAACCTGCAAGTCATGTACAACCACAGTTTAAAACCATTAGCTCATATTCGAAGCATAGAAAAGCGGTGAAGGCACAAATACATACATATCACAAAACATAAAACACACAAATCCGGTTTATTATCTTTTTATTATTAAGTCGTATCCCGTTCTAATTCAACTTCGGTTGTGACACGAGACCACCGTGGTCTCGCCTCGGTCCCTTACCGGCAAGGAATGGTACGGATGCACCCGTCCATCTAACCCGCCGGACTCGTCGCCGAGAACCTCCTAGACCTCCCGCAGGGCTAGGCAGCTGATGTCACCGCCCGTTATGATACACTTGGGCCAACATATATGTAAGGTCGGTGGTCCTAATTACCGGTTTCATTGTCATAACAAAAGCATAGACACACACCACCAAACACACATCAATGCTAATACATAGAATACGAGCTAAGTAAGTCCGGAGACTTACCTCATCACCAAACCCAAGTCACCACACTCTTGCTTCCCTTAAGGAGGAAGCCCACAATCTGCTCACAACAGATATTCATATCAATACATACTCACTCTCAAGAAGTCTTAGACTTCACTCTTAGTGATCTATGCAAGATCACCTAACCCTCAAACTAGGAATGCATCCTAGGTCCCAAGTACTCACCACACTCTCAACACATGCAACAACCCACAACAGTTTATATCATCACAAGATATTACTCCTCAACCAAAGAGGCACAACCTAGCCTAGAAGATCTATCATGCTCACATGCCCATATCCAACAATTCCATCGAGCCTTAAGGGCTCCTAGGTTCACAACCACTAAGTGGCATTCTCAAGCTACTCTAGGCCATCCTAAGCATGCTACTAACATGGTTCAACAACAATACTAAGGAAGGAACGAAGAGGAAGGGAGAGGAGGAACCTACTGTCGAAGAAACGCAACCGCGGAGTCAAGTTGGCGCCCCGGCGGAGCAGAGGCCGCCCCTGCGGAACCAGGAGCCGCCCCCAACGGCGCTGCCGGCCGCAACCGCTGCGGAAGGAGCCGCCCCCGCGCCGTCCGTGTCCTGGAGCTCTAGAGCTGCCCCCGTGGCGGTGCTGAGCCGCGCCCGCGGCTGTGCTGGGCCGCTCCCGCGGCCGTGCTGTGCCGCCCCCACGGCTAGCCGAGCCTGCGGGCGTGATGATCCGCCCCCGCGGGTTCTGTGCAGAATGTCGTCTTCTTCGTCTTCGATCGTGAATCCTTGGCTCCAAAGTCCTCCTTTCCTTGCTGGGTCTTCTCCAAACACTCCCTACTAATCTTAGGCTCCTCTCCACGACCTAATCGAGCTAAGAACGCAGCCATGCAAAGAGTTGAGTAAAAACCTCTCAAAAGCTTCATCCATGGCTATGGATGAAGGAGGGAAGAAGAAAGGGGGAAAACAGCAAGAAGAGAGGGGAGGGAGAGAAAGGAGCTTACCACTACAAATCTGGAACCTCTCCAAGCTGTCCACAGTCCAAGAGTTGCAAGAGATTCAACAAAATGGAGAAAGAGCAAAGAGAAGAGAAGAGAAGGAGAGTGGAAGAAAGAATGACGTGAAAGGAGGGAGAGGAGAGAGAGGGATGGGACACAAGGCTAAAAGGGTGTGGGGATCAAGGGGTCAGCTGACCTCTTGTCCCTCACCACGGACCGAGGGATCGGGAATTACCCCTTGGCATTTTTAACCCGGAACGAAGGGTCGTAACGCGGAAAAAGAGGAAAAACGACGAGTCGGCTCGGGATTTTTCTTAGGAATAAATCCCGGCTCTCGGCATCTCGGGATTACGGGAAACTACAAGGTGCTCCAAGTCCGGAATTAATTTAATAAAATTCCGGGCTTTACAACTAACCCCCCTAAAAAAAACGTTTCGTCCCGAAACTTGGTAAACCCAACACTCTCCAACCAACCCGTCTCGTAACCCCGTGGAACTCATAAAACGTACAATATAGGCTCTAATAAAAGTCTACAGATCGCATCACATCAAGACCTCGCAAGGTACTCATAACTCAAACAAAATCACATAAACACACAGAACAAGCAAGGAAGATCTCGGGGCTACCCCGACGGTCCTATCGATGTCGCCAAAACTGCGTAAAACACAGGATAGTACCTCCGGATACTATCCTCCGTCTCCAATGTAGCTTCATCGGCGTCTCGCCTCGACCACTGTACTCTCAGCATCGGTATCTCCTTCAATCGAAGGCGCCTCGTACTCCGTTCTAAGACCGCTATCGGGTGCTCTGCAAAAGTAGGGTCTGGCTCGACCACTTAGTCCTCGTGACTGATGATGTGTCTCGGGTCGTGTATGTACTCTCTCAGCTGAGAGACATGAAATACCAGATGTATACCCTCTCACCAAGGTGGCAATGCTAACCGATATGCCACCTCACCGACTCTCTCCAAGATCTCGAATGGACCGACATATCGGGGGCTTAACTTCCCCTTAATGCTGAATCGCCTGACGCCCCGTGTCGGTGATACCCTGAACCACACCTGAGCTCCTACCCTGAACTCGAGAGGTCTACACCTCCTATTCACATACGACCTCTGACGGCTCTGCGTGGTCAACATCCTCTCTCGGATCAAAGCAACTCTAGCCACGTCGTCCTGTACCTGATCTGGAGCTACAACGCTAAAACTCCCCCGCTCATCCCAACATAAGGGAGTACAACATCTCCGTCCATACAATGCCTCATACGTTTGCCATCCCCATCGACACGTGCCATCACCTCGAGGTAAAACGCCCGTCCCTGTCCGAGATGATGGTCCTCGGTATTCCATGTAATCTCACAATCTAACAGTTGTGGATATGTCCTCCCACTTCCACTGTGGCACGGCCAAAGGGTGAAGCTTTCCTCCGTCTCTAGTGCTCGATCTTGACCTGCTGGCAGGTCGCGCATCGGGCCACATATCTGGCTACATCGGGCTTGAGCCCGCCCCACCAATAAAGTCTCCTAAGATCCTAGGACATCTTACTCGTGCTTGGGTGCACCGAGTAAGGTGTGGAATGTGCCTCATGCAAAAATCCGCTCTCTCAACTCCTGATCCGACGGTACACAAATACATCCCTGGCGTCTCAAACACCCGAATGCTCCTGTGATACACTGCGGTGCCTCTCCTCGGGACATCCTGTCCCGGATCCTCATCAAAATGGGACATCTCTTCTGCTTCTGCAGGATCTCACCGGACAGGTCAGGTAATACCTCTAACTCAGACAAACGACAGTCTGTATCCGGGAACCGGATATTCCAATCCAACTCTATCAAATCCCTCTGCAACTGTGGCTGAACCGTAAGCCGAGCTATAGCCTCCTCTCGAGGTGTCCTCCTGCTCAAAGCATCGCGACTACGTTCGCCTTCCCTTGATGGTACAAAATTTCTAAGTCAAAGTCCTTAATCAGCTCCAACCATCTCCTCTGGCAGTTATTCAACTCCCGCTGAGTGAATATATACTTCAGACTCTTATGGTCTGTGAAGATTTGGCACGTAGCCTCGTACAAGTAGTGTTGCCAGATCTTCAGGGCATGAAGTGAGCTGAAGAGGAGGTCAACCTCCTCTTCAGCTCCTCGAAACTGTGCTGACAAGGCTCGGACCAAACGAACCTGGTAGACTTCCTCAGCAAGGAAGTGAGCGGTTGTGCAATCACGGAGAAATCCTCAACATAATGGAGGTAGTATCCCGCTAAGCCTAAGAAACTGCGCACTTCCTTGACCGTCCTAGGAGGCGGTCATGAGGAAACAAATTCTATCTTCGCCGGGTCAACCATTACACCCTCGGCGGAAACTATATGACCCAGGAATGCCACCTAGGACATCCTGAACTCGCACTCAGAGAGCTTAGCGTAAAGCTCTTTATCCTGGAGGACTCGAAGCACCGTCCTCAGGTGTCCCTCATGCTCCTCTCTACTCCGGGAGTAGACTAAGATGTCGTCTATAAACACTACCACAAACTGGTCTAAGAAGTCGATGAAGATGCCGTTCATCAACTCCATGAAGACGGCGGTTGCACTCGCGAGCCCAAGTGGCATCATGACAACTCATAACGGACGTATCTCGTCCTAAATACCGTCTTCGGTACGTCCTCCTTTCTCGATTGATACACTTGAAACGCCAGATGAACACCCTCTACTCTCGGCGGCCATGCCAGCTGGTAAAACACTTTCCCCAACTTGCGCAAAGATCTCAAAAGGTCCGATGTATCGGAAACTCAACTTCCTTCTCGGGTCTTCCTTAGATTATGTCTTAAACTCTTGTTTTGAAGTTGTTATGGAGAACACCAGTTTGCGGGGAGAGAGACGGTTATCTCCATTTGTACATCGACTAAAATGAGCCGAATAAGATTACAATGAAGAACAAGTACCGTCTTACCACGTGTAGATGATCTACTCGACCGGTTACAAGGGTTGGTTGTCTCTTCTAAAATCGAGTTAAGGTTGATTGTCACCAATTGAGAAGTCGAGATTGGGGTAGTGCAAACATCGCATACTGGACAAACCATGGTCACTACGAGTTGTAGTGATTCCATATGGCTTACTAATGCCCGAATAGGACACTCTGGTCTACTCTCGAAGAACAGGGAAGTTGTATGACCAGTTGTCTCGGGATGACAACCCCGAAGGATGTGAAAGAAGTTGCAAGTTTCTTGGATGGGCTGATCTTTACCGGATTAGTGGAGGGATTCTCCAAGTAACACCATCTATGGCTAACCTACTCCGGATGACGATGAAGTATTGAGTGGGACAAAAATGGACAATGGAGTCGTCGGGAGTTAAGAGGATATTCATTGATGCAACTATTCTGAAATTGCCTCGAGGTACGATCGGTTTGAAGTGTACAAGCGATTCTTCAAGACATGGTCTTGACTGAGAATCGAGAGACGATGTAAAAGTTATAGCATACATGTCTCGTTAGTAGATGCAGTGTGGAGCAAAGTACTTCCTTCATTGCTTAGAACTTGCAACAAGAATTGAGAAAAAGTAACATCGAAGTTTGGTTTGACAAGAACCAAAGCCAACGGTGTAATTGGAAGTTCGATCTTCTTTGTTAGAGACAAGCAATGAAGAAACCATCATGATACGTTCGACGATCGAATTGCCATGGTCATCCTAATAAGACATGTGTGGCGTCCATCTTTATAACATCACAAAGGACCTTATCAACATAGGCGTCAATAGAAAACGTCACCCAAGCTTGTTGTGTGACGGTGTCACAAGCCTTATCGGAAATCCATTGGAGACCGTAAGGTGGTGGGTGGGGGGGTTGTAGGCAACTTGAAGTGTTTTACCACTCGTTCGTTGACAATATTGCAACAAGAACCCCCATCAACGATGAGAGAAAGGCTAGTATTATTGACCAAGCAACGAGAGTGCAAGAGATTCTCGCGTTGATCAATAGGGATAAACTCTTTAATAGCCAAAATACGACGAGAAACAAGAGCGAATTTACCGGGTTGTGTCGGGGCGCAAGCAAACTCGTCGTCACATGGTTCCATTCCAAAATGCGGATCGGCGTCTTGGTCATCCTCAATGATGATATCGCCGTCTTGTTGATCATCTTCGTCCTCGTAATATAATGGGTCGGGAAACAAAACCCGCTTGGTATTCGGACAATCACATTGAACGTGACCAAAACCACTACACTTGTAACACACGGGCTCCCTTGGACGAGCCGCCGGTGAAGGTCCTTGTTGACCTCGAGCGGGAGGAGCCGATGCCGGAGCCGCGGGCCACGGTTTGGTGCCCTCTCGTTACCCGCTTGCCTATTGAATTGACCCGTCCGTTGGGCTCCTTTGGAGGTGCCGGAATCTTGAGAACTAGGCACATCTCGAGAACGTGTGTTAGAAGAATAAGCATATTGACTCGAGGAAGAATTATACCTAGAATATCGAGGCGTTCTGAGTTTTTGCTTGTGAAGCTTCATGGCGGCATGGCACAATGCTTCCAAATCCTTATACGCGACAATCTCGAGCGGGCGCCTAATTGAAGCATTAAGCCCACTCATGAATTTGGTGCGAAGGGCGGAGGGGGAGGCCGAGACGTCGGCCTTAATGTGCATGTCCTCGAGTTTGGCCAAGTAAGCCACCGGAGTGAGGTTGCCTTGTTGGAACTCGGCAATTTGCAACCGCATATCATTCTTGAAGTAATCAGGCACATACTTCTTGGTCATGACATAAATCAATTGCTCAAATATCGCAATCGGCGTCCATCCTCGCCTCTCACGGTTGTTCTCATACCGGTTCCACCAAGACATGGCATCTCCTTCAAAGTATAGAGTTGCCACTTCGATTTTCTTATACTCCTCCTCGATCTTGGTTCTCATAAGGGTCTTGGATGGGTGGGTGCCATGGACGGTCATGTGCCACCCGTTCCAAGTCGGAATCATCACCGGAGAACTCGTTGAAGTTGTTTTTCTCATCATACTCATCAAAGTCAAGGGTCGTCGGTTGTCAGGTTGACCGTTGGTGACGGCGTCCGGAACGATCATTCTCACGACCATGATTGTTGGTCGAGTCGGGACGGTACCAGGGCTCTTCCCGGGTTTGACGGTCGGTGCGGGGCACACTAGATGGAGGTGGAGAAGGGACATACCGTTGGTGTTGAGGCTCATAATGCTTGTGCCGATTTTCCGTATCGACAATGCGCAAGTCATCCTGAGTCGGGTCGGGGATCTCTTCGTCCTCCTCATGGGACACAATTCCGTCAAGAGGTAAGGGGTGTTGGCATTCAATGACAGACACAAGCCGGGGACCGTTTGAGGGTCCGGCTCCAAATATTCCCTTGCCTTTGTGTTGTCCATTGGATGTGGACGCATTGACCACGGTCTCAATTGGATTTGTTGGGGTGGGATGTTGGGCAAGTCGTAGGGCCTTAAGAGCTTCTAACTCTTGCTTCAATGCAGCGTTTTCTCGGGTCAAGGCATCAAACTTTTGTTGTGCCTTCAAAGCTTTTAATTCTTGCCTTATAGAGGCGTTTTCGAGGGACAATGAAGCATTTTCTTGAGCCAAAGGTTCATTGGACTCTTGCGGACCAGATTCCTGAGAAGTTTCTATTTCAACGTTAGTCATTGCTCCAAATCAGCACACAATTGCAAGCAATCAAATGAGCAAGGTGACAAGTTAAGTCAACGTTACCCAAGTTCAAGTGCGTTATCGGGTTCTACTTTGGGGAAGGCCGTTTGGCGGTTAGGCAAGTAAGGCAAATCAACCAAAACTGAACCAATTACACACAAATAAACAAGTGATATTTTGCAAACGTATGTAAGAAAATGGAGAGACAGAAGATGGACGGATTGTTCAGTCGGCAAGATTTTCTTGCTTTTGGTCTTTGGCCGTTTTTGTAAAATCCGATTTTTCGGATGGACCGGTTTGCCGGATGTCTTTTCACTTGTGTTTTTCGTTTCTTTGAAACGTTTTGATGAAACACTATTCTTTTTTTTTTTTAACACAAACCCGTATTGATGAAGATTTTTTTCTTTTCTTGGAATATTAAATGCGAGATATCCGAACTTTTTGTTAAAAAAAAAAACCCCAAGAAATTTGGTGAAATTAATTAACAAAGTTGTCGGAGTGGGTCGGTTTAAGAAAAAGACGGGTTTGATAAATTGTTTGATGGCAAACCAAATACCTCCTTTTTTCAAATTGATCAAAGAAAAAAAATTCAAGGAAAATGGATGAACATGATGAAGAACATGATGAAGAACATGAAGATCATAAAAAAAGAAATGAAGAAGATCATGAACAAACGAAAAACATCATGAACAAAAGGCTAAATAGGTTGAAGATAATAACGCACAAAAACAAGAGAAAAGAGAACTTATCTTTGATCCCTTTGCTCTAATGCCAATTTGATGCGTCCTTGGAGGTAACCAAGGATAACTCTGGATCTAGTTCAAGCAAAGCTCCAACTACTCCTTAGTCGTTTGTGCATCGTTGTATGTTTTTAGATCGAAATGGGGCGGAAGCTGTAACACCCAAAATCCGTAGGACTCGGGGCGCTACTGGGCTAGGATCTCACAATGGATCATGACCGTAGCCTGACAACAAGTTCACTGGATCTTACAACAAGGCACAGATAGATTAAAACCAAAGTTCACTGGATCTTACAACAAGGCACAGATAGATTACAAAAGACCGCTTAGTACAAACCAAAACATATATTCGTACATCATAAAATCACCCATATCCCTCCCATAACCCTAGTATACGGAGCCCTCGGCGGATCATCCCATCAGAATCACTCTGCAGCTCTCCTAACCTGCAAAGGATCTACAACACGGTATAAAACCGTTAGCTAACCATTCATATATATGAGATAATGCATAAGCACATACACAAATCAGAGAATCATAAACACATAATCATGTTGTCACACATTTACCCGGTTATTTATCTTTATATAATCCAACACTCAAATCGCATATATATATAGATGTATATGAATATATGTGACACGAGGAATATATAATCCTCGCCTCTCGGGGTTGTTGCCAGCTGGAGTGGTAATCTGGTAACACTTTCCCGTATACCTTATGGGAGTGGTAAGTGCCCGTCCCGTGTACCAGATCTGGCCTATCCGCAGAGAACCTCCCAGACTCCCAGCGGGATGAAAGGACAAGTTGTCACGGCCCTACAATGGGCAGTCACTAAACCATAGGTCGGTAATAATCATCATCGCATGGTATCAGGCATATATAACAAACATCACTCATGCATACATCCAATATAAGGATAGTAGCTAAGTAAGTCCTATGGACTTACCTCAACCTCATAATATAATCAACCTCGATCACCTCCTATCTGGAGAACAACACTACCTAATAACAAGGCATATAGAGATATCAAATCTCCTATCAATCAAAGGGGTCACACCTAGACCCAAGGGATCCATAAGGATCGTATCCAACTTATAAACCTCGATAATCTACTAAACCTCAAAGCCATAACCGGCACATATCGATATCATAATCATCCTCATCCTATCCTCATACACATACCTAGCATGCTACTAACCCGTTCATACTAGGAAAGGAAAGGATCTACACTACTATAGGTAGATCCAGTACAAGACGCACCTGCGTGACAAGAGGGACGCAGGGGCGAAGCAAAGGCAAGCGCATGCACGGAGCCACTCCCACGCAGGGGCGGTGTGTAACACCCCAAATCCGCGGGACTCGGGGTGCTATGGGCGAGACCTCACAATAGGTCCCGACCCTTAGCTTGACAACAATTCCAACGGACCTTCCAACAAGGCACAAATAGAGGCGAAAACCTTAAACGATTTTAGTGTATGCGAAAGCCCAAAAGTAAAGACTACAAAGTGGAAAGTCAGCCGAGTCCTCAAAACAACATAACTCCGAAACGGAAAACAAACGTACATCAACATCCACAACTAACGAAAAGGAACATAACCCAAAACATCCCCGTCCTATAATGTACGGAGACCCCGGCAGTCCACTCCTCCACCGCACTCGGCGGCGTCCCTAACCTGCAAGTCATCTAACAACACGGTTTAAAACCGTTAGCTCATATTCGAAGCATTAGAAAAGAGGTGAAGGCACAAACACATACATAACACAAAACATGAATTATACAAGTCCGGTTTATTATCTTTTTATTATTAAGTCGTATCCCGTTCTAATTCAACTTCGGTTGTGACACGAGACCAACGTGGTCTCGCCTCGGTCCCTCCTACCAACAAAGAATGGTACGGATGCACCCACCCATATCACCCGCCGGGCCAGTCGCCGAGAACCTCCTAGACCTCCCGCATGGCTAGGGAGATGATGTCACTGCCCGTTATCAAACACTTGGGCCACAATATAAATATAAGGTCGGTGGTCCTAATTACCGGTTTAATTGTTATACAAGACATAAACACACACCACCAAACACACATCAATGCTAATACATAAAATACGAGCTAAGTAAGTCCGGAGACTTACCTCGTCACCAAACCCAAGTCACCACACTCTTGGTTCCTTAAGGAGGAAGCCCACAACCTGCTCACAAGAGATATGCATATCAATACATGCTCACTCTCAAGAAGTCTTAGACTTCACTCTTAGTGATCTATGCAAGATCACCTAACCCTCAAACTAGGAATGCATCCTAGGTCCCAAGTACTCACTAGACACTCTCCACACATGAAACAACCCACAACAGTTCATAATTCCACAAGATATTAATCCTCAACCAAAGAGGCACAAGCTAGCCTAGAAGATCCATCATGCTCACATGCTCATACCATCGAATATATCAAGCCTTAAGGGCTCCTAGGTCCACATCCACTACATGTCATCTCACACTATTCTAGATCCATCCTAGGCATGCTACGACATGAATCAACAACAAATCTAAGGAATGAACGAGGAGTGAAGGAGAGGAGAAGCCTACTGTTGCAGAAACCGCAGCCGCGGAGTCAAGCTGGCGCCCCCTGCGGACACAAGAGTCGTCCCCGCGAAACTAGAAGGCGCACCCGCGGTGGACTGCGTCGACTGCCAGGAGCCGCCCCGCGGACGTGCCGAGCCGCACCCGCAGCCGTGCCGGGCCGCACCCGCGGCTGTGTTGTGCCGCCCCTACGGCTGGCCTCTCCCGCGGCTGTACTGAGCCGCCCCGCGGGTTCTGTGCAGAACGTCGTCTTCTTCGTCTCCGATCGTGGATCCTTGGCTCCAAAGTCCTTCTTCTCTCGTTGGATCTTCTCCAAACACCCACTACGGGTCTTAGGCACCTCTCCTTGACCTAAACGAGCTAAGAACCTAGGCATGCAAAGAGTTGAGCAAAACTCCACAAGATCTTCCTCCATAACCATGGATGAAGGAGGGAGGAAGAAGAAGGGAAAGAACAGCAAGGAAGGGTGGGAAGGGAGAGAAAAGAGCTTACGAACAGCCTGGGATTTCCTTCTGCAGTCCACAGCTTGGATCTTCAGCACCAAGGGAGAAGAGAGGAAAAGAGAGGAGAAGAGATGAGTGTGGAAGAGTGATTGAGAGAGTAACGTGAGAAGTGAGCTAAGGGAGGAGAGGGAGGGAGACAAGGCTGAAAAGGAGGTGTGGGGATCAAGGGGTCAGCTGACCTCTTGTCCCTCACACGGACCGAGGGGTCGGAAATGACCCCTTGTCAATTTTTTAACCCGGAACGCGGAAAAAGAGGAAAAACGACGAGTCGGCTCGGGATTTTCTTAAGAATAAATCCCGGCACTCGGCATCTCGGGATTAAGGGATAACTACAAAGTGCTCCAAGTCCGGAATAAATTTCGGGCGTTACAGGTGACCGTGGCCGCAGGGGAGGCGGCGCTGGGGCGCGGGTGCGGTGACACAGTCACACAAGGGCGGCGGCTCACTGGCGCGGAGGCGGCGACAGTGCAGAACGGGATCCCCAACTTCTCTTCCACTCTTCACCCGATGATTTCAATTCTTTATCATTCAACAGCCACATACATACACATATATATACATACAAACATCAATATGTATCCTAGGAGATCCAATCCTAAGCTAAGGGAGAATGAAAGGAATCAAAAGAAGTAAGAAAGAAGAAAGAAAGAAAGAAAGAAGAAGAGCAACTCACCACTGTTGTGGCCTAAGCAAGGAAGTGATCAACCCAACACCATCATTTGGCTCCCAAGCTCAGCAATAACACACAACATCATCATCATCAAGCCCACACAACAAATTCTCTTGCAAACTTAAGGAAAATGAAGAACAAGCTCAAAGGAGAAGAAAGAGAGGAAAGAGGATCGTAAGGATGGCTGGAGAAGTGAAGAACCCTTGCTCCCTAAGCAAAGGAGAAGGTTATAAGGGAAAAGAAGAAGAGTAAAGCATGGTCCAACGGTCAACAATGCCGGCTGCAGCCGCCGGAAACCGCAGGGGCGGGCTCCTTGGCCGTAGGGGCGGAACACATGCTCAGCCGCAAGGGAGGATCCATGGACCCACAGGGGCGGCTAACGTTGGCTCAGCTCTAAAGATCAAGGCTCTTACAGAAGCGATGAAGTTGGATGGAGAAACGAAGGTTGATTTAATCTAGAGAGATCGAATAAGCCTTTTTGTGTGGATCGAAGGTTGATTCTTAAGAAGAATCCTCGAATGTGGATTTCTTGGATCAAAGATTAGATCCAAGGAAGAAATTTGAGAGTTAGAAGGGAGATTTGATGCCCAAGCTAAGTTAGAGGAAATTCTTCTCAAAACTTAGTAAAATTGAACATGAAAAATAAGCGAGGCAACACATCCCTTATATAGAGGGTGTTGCCTACCTATGGGCCAACGGGCCAAACAAGTACATAACGAAAAGCCCATAAAGAGGAAAACCTATAAGATAAGATCAAAAGGGAATATTCTATATGAATATCCTTGTTACTACATAAAAAGGAAAACATGAAAAAATATAGTCCGAAAATAAGCTAGCTTCATGCAATGGAGTCGGAAAGATGAGACATGCCGCTAACGGGCCTAAGTGGCGTGGACGGGACCGGTAGCCTATGCCATGGTGGTGTAGAGACACGGAATGCCACTAACGGATCCAAGTGAAGAAGTGTTGCGGGCGATGATGGAGCCGGTAGCTCGGGCGATGGCCTTGGCTCGGGAGTGGGTGAGCGGTCCATCCGAGCGAACCATCAAAGCCTCGTCCTCATCATCTACGGTCAACGTCAAAGGCACATCCAAGGGCGCATCACTAAATATGTGATGATAATTGATAACATGATTTATCGACCTAGTTTAGTCATGTATTTAGGTAGATTTCCCTTTCCGAAATCTTGTTTTAGCCTTAGTTTATGCCATTTATGCTTGTTTAGTTCTACTTTTCAAGAATAGATGTCTACACATACTATTTGTGGATTTGTAGGTGATTTGGCACATTATGGAGCTTAGACAACGTATTTGAGGATCAAGCCTCGAAGTGATGCATTGGAGCAAGCATACGTGCTCGGGAAAGGGCTAGGAATCAAGTTAAAGGCATGAAGAATGACTAAGGAAAAATCTTGGGCGAGATAGAATCATCTCGGCCCGTGATCCAAGCTACTATTGTGGAATCTCGGTTGGCATCTCGTCCACGATCCACACAGTACATACCGACCATAGCCAATCTCGGACGAGATCCAGACCGAGACCCAAAATCTCGGCCGAGATTTTTCAATCTGCCCGATTTCTCCCTTGAGCGTAATATTTTACTTTCGGACTTATTCCTTTTCGGCCCAAACCTTTTGGCAGATGTTTTGGGTATAAAAGGAAGGTTTGAATACCGTCCAAAGGGTGTTCAATTTGGCTGGGAGTCGCCCAGAAGTTACCCTAGAGGGGGGAGCCGTCTCCTACCCTGCCCTCTTCTTCAACCTTCGTTCTTCATATTTTAAATTAGTTTAGATTAAAGTTTCGCACTTTCGCATTCGGATTTGTTGCGAAGACATTGTTGATGTGACGTTCGGAATTTTTATTCCGGACTTAGAGCGTTTTGTAGATCTTCCCGCAGGCACGAGGTGCCGAGTGCCGGGATTTATTCCTAAAAATTCCGAGCCGACTCGTCGTTTTTCCCTTTTCCGCTTTCCGACCCTTCGTTCCGAGCTGAGGTGACAAGAGGTCATTTCCAACCCCTCGTTTCGAGCAAAGAGGACAAGATGTCAGTTGCCCTCTCTCCCTTTTGGCAGCCCCTTGTCCCTCCCTCTCTCTCTCCTCTCTTCTCTTTCACGTTACTCTCTTCCTCTCTTTCTCTCTTTGCTCTCTTTTCTCTTCTTCCATTTTGATTGAAGCTCTTGGATTGTGGACTGCATTGGAGGGGATTCAGAAATAAACACCACAGATCTTTTCGCTATTTTCACGCCCCTATAAACTTTTACCAATAATGATGAAAGCCCACAGGTTAGTAAAAACACGGTATGTTTTAAATTTATAAACAAGAAATAAATACCCGATCTATAGCGAACCCACAGTGTATGGGTCAATTACGGTTAGGGTAAGTACTCCAAGGTCAAACTCAGGGACTAAATGTCTGGAATGCAGATGTGATCACAGATAGCATAAATCAAAATAAAAGAACGAGGTTGGAAAAGAAGGGAAGAAAGATCAAAGGAGTTTTGAACAGTTTTCTGTAAAGTTCGTAATCAAATGACAGATTTGATCGAAAACCAAGTAAAACAGACAAACGAAAGTATATCAATAAAGAAAATGCGGATTCCAAGGATTCAAGGTCATCGTTTATACGCTCGGACTCAGGAAATCTCTCAAAAGATCTATGGTTACAAACTTCAGGGAAGTTTGTAACCATAGAGGTTTTCACCTCTATTACCTATGGTCGAACACTCAAGTATCTAAGCGGAACATTACCGGGTAGGTCTCGATTCCGGTTTAGGTTACTAGCTAGATGAATTCTAACTAGGTTTAAGAACAAGCCAACCATAGGATTTCGAAGCTACTCAAACCAAGCAATAAGCACAATTCCATCATAGTCCGGGTAATAACGAATCCCAATTCACCTTGGATCCACAAGAGTTTTAGCCAACAATCGACATTTCAAACGCAATCATCAATCCACTCAATTCAATGGAAGAAGCAATCATTAATCCAAGCAATTCAATGGATGAAGCAATTATCAATCCATTCAATTCAATCAATTCAAGAGAGAATGCATAAACAAGAATCTAAAATAGAGATTAAAGAAGAAACTCAGCTTTATTGATAGAGGATTCGCAAAACGTCAAATTCCCCAATATTCGCGAAGTTTCTCCAAGCTCCAACAAGTTCAACAATGGCCAACAATGGTGTAGGGCAAAGGGAGAAGAAGAGGGGAAAAAGCTCTCTCCAAAGGAGCTCGAAATTTTATAATGACACGGGAACCCCCGGAAATCATTTAGGGCTTTCCTTTTATATCCCGCAACGGGCTGCCCTAAAACAAATCCGAAAATTAACGAAATAAATCGGTGAACAGGAATCTCGGTCGGAAATCTCGGTCGGTGACCGAGATTTGTGAAAGTCGGGGCCGAGATTTGCTTCGTGATCCAGCGTTGAAGAAATCTCGGTCAGAAATCTCGGTCAAATGTGAAAAATCTCGGCCGAGATCGGGACCGAGATGGGGACCGAGATTCTTCGACATAAACTTCTGATATGGGATCTCGGTCGAGCTGGGTCAGATCTCGGTCGAGCTAGGTCAGATCTCGGCCGAGATTTCTCGGATCTCGGCCGAGATCATGTGGATCTCGACCGAGATTGCTCCAATCTCGTGCGTTTCGTCTTGGCTCTTCTTTTCCTCCTTTCCCGTGCCTGCGTGATCGCTCCTAAGCGTCCATCCCGAGGCCTGATCCTCAAATGCATCGTTTTAGCTCCAAAACATGCCAAAATACCTACAAAGACTCCAAAAGTGTGTGTAGACATCTATACTCGCAAAGTTGCATTAAACAAATATAAAGAACACAACTTAAGGCTAAAACATGCATGCGGGAAAAGGGAAAACTAACTATATGCTCTACTAAACTAGGTCGATAATTCATGTCCCCAAGCAAATAATAAATTCAAGGCAAGATAACATGAATCATCTATGCTAAACAAAAACAAAAACTCTTTTTGGTAGTGCTTCTATTCATGATCACTTTCAGAGTGTAGTCACAAGGCTAAAGACATATTTCGATTAAGGTCAAGTAAGATAGGCAAGATATAGGATAATCACACCTTGCAAGGAATCCAAAATCATCATTTAAACTACCAATGTTTAAAATTCATGAAAAATTCAAGTTTAGGCCATGAAGTCAAATACATGTATGCAAAGATCAATAGGACTTAACAAATAAAGGCCAAGAAACGTGATAAAGGTAGGATGTGTATAGGTAATGTGGTGGAAATCCGGGAAAGAGGACAACACAAGATTCCCTTTTTCTTTTCTTTCTTCTTTCTCGACATACATCCTTTCTTTTCTTGCATTTTTTTCTTTTTTTTCTTTTTTTTTCCTTTTGAGTGAGGGCATAGGTGCACAATAGCCGAAACATTGGTGTTCAGTTTCCTTCACGTACCTTACACCAAAGTGCACATACCAAATCAACTCTAGGTAATGTTTTTAAAACTATCCGACTTTGGCAAGACACAAACACCCGATTATGTTAATGGTGCCGAGTTACTCATCTTCATAGCCAACAAAACCCATAGAAAGCTTTTTCTTTCAATTCACATATCACAAATCAAACAACTTCTTCACATATTGCACATAATTCACTTTTCACAATTAAGCATACACCTTCAAACTTCACTTTCCTAATTCCCGGATGGGTCATAAGGGGCAAATAAGTTCAATGTTTGAGGTGCTAAAAATGGTAAAGAAGAGAAGAAGAAGAATTCGAATTGCCTAAGTCATTTATGTGCAATGTAAAAGAACTCATCATATAGCTTCAACTTTTCAAGATCAATCCGATTAAACAAGGTAATCCAAGTAAATCATATAGATTACAAACAAGGCATTTAAATCCCATAATTGCCATTAATTCAATTAAAGCTCAAAATAAACATCGATAGCCAAATAAACATACACAATTTCCTCATTAAGGTCACATCAATCCTAGAAGCACAAAATGTTTGAAATTTTCTGATTTTTTTGGATTTTCATATAAAATGCAGTACAAATAAAAGAAACATGCTAAAAGGTATTGCAAGCATCCTACCCCATACTTAAATCTCACATTGTCCCTAATGTGAATAATAAATATGAAGTAAAAACAATACTCACAATGTAAGAATGAAGAAGGCATCTGGCGTGTTTCCTCCTCGACTTACTTCGTTTCTCGTCTTTCATAGCAATTTTCTCGCCTTAAGCTCGTTCTGAGTGCTGCTTCCCGTATCTTTTTTACCACGACACCTAGGTCCTGCAAAGACCCAACAAGAACGCGCAAAAACGCAAAAGCAAAAAGCAAAAATAAAAATAAAAAGACGAAAAGACTCTTAGCAAAAGCAAAAAGCAAAAATAAAAAAAAAAGACGAAAAGACTCTTACCTCGGGTTGCCTCCCGAGAAGCGCTTGGTTTAAGGTCTCTAGCCGGACCTAACTCCTTTAAAGTTCAGTTTTTTGTCATGCCACTTCTTTGTTCTTTCCTTGTAGATCCGTGCATTCTCATATGCATTCATCCGGATCTCCTCCAGCTCGTTGATGTCCAACAACCTCTTTTCTCCGGCTTCTTTTATATCAAAGTTTAGCCATTTCACGGCCCAATATGCTCTATGCTCCAACTCTACAGGCAAATGACATGATTTCCATAAACAAGTTGATAAGGAGTAGTACCTATGGGAGTCTTGTATGCTGTCCTATAAGCCCAGAGTGCATCATCAAGCTTCATTGCCCAATCTTTCCTTGAGCGAGACACTGTCTTCTCTAGGATCCCCTTGATTTCTCTATTCGAGATTTCCACTTGGCCACTAGTTTGGGGATGATATGGGGTTGCAACCTTGTGAGTTACCCCATACTTGGACAAAAGTGACTCAAAGTTTTTGGCTGTGAAATGCTTCCCTCCATCACTAATAATGACACGTGGTGTGCCAAATCTAGGGAAGATAGTTCGGTTGAAAAATTTAATCACAACTTTAGCGTCATTTGTGGGTGAGGCTATAGCTTCAACCCATCTAGATACATAATCAACCGCTAAAAGAATGTAAAGGTTCCCGCATGAGGATGGGAAAGGTCCCATGAAGTCAACACCCCATACATCAAAAATCTCAACTTCTTGGATGTTGTTCAAAGGATCTCATTCCTCCTAGATATGTTGCCCGTCCTTTGGCATGAATCACAAGCAGTGACGAATATCTGCACATCTCTGAAAAGATTAGGCCAAAAGAATCCAGATTGCAATACCTTGGCACTAGTCTTGTGAGCACTAGCATGTCCTCCACAGGCAATGAATGACAATGTCGGATGACACTCTCAATCTCGTCGTCTGGGACGCATCTCCTAAGGATTCCCTCGGGTCCTCTCTTGAATAGTAGTGGTTCATTCCAATAGTAATGTCTCACATCCTTGTAGAATTTCTTCCGTTGGGAATGAGATAAACCTGGAGGAATTTCACCACAAACTAAATAATTAACAATGTCAGCAAACCAAGGTTCCTTTTCACCTGAAATTTGGAGGATATATTTCTCCATCATGTGGAGATGCTCATCCGGAAATGCATCGTCAATAGGGATGTCATCCCCTTCCATAAGTTCTGGAGGTAATCTGCTAAGATGATCAGCTACAGAGTTTTCGGACCCCTTCTTATCTCTAATCTCTAGATCAAATTCTTGAAGAGAAGAATCCACCGGATAAGACGTGGCTTTGCATCCTTCTTGGTGAGAAGGTACCGAATCGCAGCATGATCCGTGTACACAATCACCTTAGCTCCTACAAGATAGGAACGGAACTTCTCAAATGCGTAGACGACGGCTAGGAGCTCCTTTTCAGTAGTTGCATAATTCAGCTGGCTCCATCAAGCGTTGCTAGCATAGTAAATAGCATGAGTAAGTCCTTCCTTCTTCTGTCCTAGCACCGCTCCCACTGCGAAGTTGCTTGCATCACACATCACCTCGAATGGAAGAGACCAATCGGGAGGTTGCATGATTGGAGCAGTGATGAGAGCTTCCTTCAACCTGTAAAAAGCATCAAGGCATTCCTTCGAGAAAACAAACTGAACATCCTTGATTAGTAGGTTAGTCAAAGGTTTAGCAATTTTAGAGAAATCTTTTATAAATCTCCGGTAAAAACCGGCATGTCCTAGAAAACTTCTTACCCTTTGACTGATGATGGTGGAGGTAGCTTCTCAATAGTCTCAATCTTGGCCTTATCAACCTCAATTCCACGGTTAGATATCAAGTGACCTAACACAATACCTTCCCTAACCATGAAATGGCATTTCTCCAATTGAGAACAAGATTACAATCCTCACATCTTTGTAAGACCAAAGACAGGTTAGCCAAACATTCATCAAAAGAGGATCCATAAACAGAAAAATCATCCATAAAGACTTCCATGATGTTTTCAATATATTCAGAAAAAATAGACATCATGCATCTTTGGAAAGTAGCAGGAGCATTACATAAACCGAAAGGCATTCTCCTATAAGCAAAGGTACCCAAGGACAAGTAAAAGTGGTTTTCTCTTGGTCATCCGGATGGATGGATGGGGATCTGGAAAAAAACACTATACCCATCTAGGTAGCAAAAGTAAGAGTGTTGGGCTAGCCTTTCTAACATTTGGTCAATGAAGGGTAAAGGAAAGTGATCTTTCCTAGTAGCATGATTCAACTTCCTATAATCAATGCACATCCTCCATCCTGTCACAGTCCTAGTCGGGATCAACTCATTCTTTTCATTAGTTATGACAGTCATCCCACCTTTCTTAGGTACAACATGTACCGGACTAACCCACTTACTATCGAGATGGGGAATATAATTCCCGCATCAAGCAACTTAAGGATCTCCTTCTTAACTACCTCTTTCATGTTAGGATTCAATCTCCTTTGAGGTTCTCTAGAAGGCCTATGTCCATCATCTAACAAGATCCTATGCATGCACATAGAAGGATTAATCCCTATGAGTCATCTATAGTGCCCATTTTCTATGCATCTTAAGCTCTTTCAATATCTTCTCGAGTTCAAGTTATTCAAGCTAGCACTAACAATGACGGGATAAGATGAGTTAGAACCAAGAAAGGCGTACCTAGGTGTGTCGGAAGAGGCTTCATCTCGACCTTAGGAGGCTCCGGTTCTTCTTCAGAAATCTCGGCCAACTCTTCTTGGTGGAGATGAAGGATCTCGGCCGAGCGAGGTGGAAATCTCGGCCGAGATAGGGTAAATCTCGGCCGAAGATTTTTCGGTCTCGCCGAGATGCCTGATCTTCTGAAACTGAAACTTTTGTTGCCAAATCTCGGCGAGATTTCTTGGATCTCGGCCGAGATGCAATCTGCTTCTGTCAGTTCTTCGAATCTTGATTCCTCGTTGATGGGGAGAAGACTCAAAGATCGGACTTCTTCAAACAGTTCATCTTTTGGCTCTACTGTCATGATGCTCATGGTCAAACCTGCTCAAGAGGGTCAGAACTTAGAATTGAATTATAATCTCCCAATCATCTTCATCATCCTCTAGGATGTTGTACATATCCTCTTCAAACAAGGGTCCTTAATCAAAGGAGGGAGTTTAAACTTCCACAACTTCCTCATCAATTCTAAATGTAAGGGTAGCATCCCTACAATCAACTAAACATCCAGAGGTAGCAAGAAAAGGTCTCCCTAAAATGATAGGAACAGGACAGTCAGCAGGAATATCCAAAACAACAAAGTCAATAGGGATAAAGAACTTCTCTAATTGGATTGAAACATCCTCAATGATTCCACAAGACGTGTGGTGGTTCTGTCTGCCATGCAAAGAGTCATCTTTACTGGCTTTGGTTCTCCAAGTCCAACCTTCCTGCATAAAAACGAGTGGGATAATACTTACACTAGCTCCAAGATCGCAAAGTGCTTTGTACGTTCCATCTCCAACTTTGATTGGGACACAGAAAGATCCGGGATCACTCAATTTTGGTGGCATCTTTCCACTGTTCCTCTGGATGAGGTCAGTAGATCTCCGGGTCATTCTGACTTCTCCATATTCCTCTAGCTTCCTCTTGTTGGAGAGGATTTCCTTCAAGAACTTTCCATAGGCAGGCATCCCTAAAATAGCATCAACAAAAGGGATGTTAATATGCAATTTATTTAAAAGGTCAAGGAACTTACCAAAGTGCTTGTCCAATTGAGCTCTAGCACGGGATTTAGGAAAAGGAAGTGGTGGTTTGTATGGAGGAGGGATGTAGGATTCTTTTGGGCCCTTCCCATTGGTTGCTTTCCTTTATCCAAAACCTTTGGTTGTGGATCATTTGTCTCCAATCCACTTCTTGTAGTGATTGCCATGACTTGCCCCTTGGGATTATTTTCAGTTTTTTCAGGAAGTCTTCCTGGATCTCTTTGAGCGTCTTCGGCCTTCTTGAACACTTGAGTTTCCAAAACCTTTTGGGCTTTGGTTACACTAGTGACTGTACTCTCTAGATTTCCCATCCTAGCCATCAATTGCTCAAACATTGCTTCAACTCTATCCTTTGGTTGAGCGGGTTCAGCTGGCTTGGACGGCTGACCTGCATTGCTAGAAGAAGCTTGAGGGTTCAAAGCACCCTCAGGATTAGAATAAGAAAAAACCAGGATGATTATGATTAGGCTTGTAGTTATTTCCCTGATTATTCCTATTATAATTGTTGTTATGACTCTTTGGTTTTGATAACCTCCTTGGTTATTCCTATTATAATTATTGTTATGACATCTTTGGTTTTGATAACCTCCTTGGCAGTTACCTTTACCCATGTAATTCGCATCCTCTTCCTTGGATGCTACCTGCACTTCGGCTTGCTGAGCTTTTAAGTTAGATGCAATTAATTCTTTCAAAGATTTAAGTTCAACTTGCAAAGCATCTAACCTTGAATCATTAAGAGTGTTTTGGTTTACCTCATAGACTCCAGGTCTAGTATTTCTCTCTTCAACTTTCCTGTGAGAGTACTTTTCAATAGTCTTGGCTTGCTTCGTAATGAATTCCCAAGCTTCATCCACAGTTTTTTCCATAAAAGTACCTCCAGAAAGTGATTGCAATTTAAATTGAGTATCTTCATCAAGTCCCTTGTAATAAATCTCTAGCAATTCAATCTTAGAGATCCCATGATGAGGACATTCCAACGTAAGGTCAATGAACCTCTCCCAAGACTTATACAAACTCTCCTTATCTTTCATCACAAAAGCATTTATCTTCCCTCTAAGTTCAGTAGTCTTGTAGGGTGGGAAAAACTTAGTGAGGAATTCAGACACCATCTCCTCCCATGTGTTAATCCGCCCATATGGAATAGTTTGATACCAAGCTAAAGCTTTATCCTTAAGAGAGAAAGAAAAACCTCTTATCTTATGATTGTTACCTTCCATACGAGCTAGACTTACCGCATCCATAAGAGTCTCGTAGTTGTTCATGTGTTGGTGAGGAGATTCTGTCTCTGTCCCACCAAACTGATTCTGGCGAATCATCTGTATCACCTGCGGTCGCAGCTCATGCTCATGATTCGCGGGATCTCCAAAGTTAACTCCAAGACGGTTAACTCTTTGGGTAGGATCCATCCTCTGTCCAAGTGTTTGTGGAACTTCCACAAAAGGTTGGTGAATGACAGGTCTGAGAGGAGCGGGAGGTGGAGCTTGTGGAGGAGCTTCAACTCGAGGAGGAATTGGAGCTAATTGTGGTGCTGGAATTACTTGCTGCACTGGAGCTGCAGCTGCAGCTGGCCTCTGGTTCATGGCTCTGGCTATCTCTTCCACTTGAGCTCTCATTGCAGCCATTTCCCTTTCTGTAGTTTGCTCTCTTTCTCTAGCAATATGTCTCTCAGCTTCTAGTTGCTCTAAAGCATCTCTGAGTTCAGCTTCATAATCTCTAATTTCAGCAATTTTAGAAGCTTTCCGGGCTCTTAGTCTCTCTCTCAATGTCCTTTCAGGTTCGGGATCGTACGGAACTAGTTCTTTCAAACCCCGAGTTCATTGCATACACTGTGAAGGATACCTAAAGTCCTGAAAATTCCAAAAACAAAACCAGAAACGAGATCAAAAGTAAAAGAAAGACTTACACTAAAAGAAATCACAAAACAAAACAAATGACTTAGTTCCCCGGCAACGGCGCCAAAAACTTTGTTCGCTATTTTCACGCCCCTATAAAATTTTATCAATAATGATGAAAGCCCACAGGTTAGTAAAAACACGGTATGTTTTAAATTTATAAACAAGAAATAAACACCCGATCTGTAGCGAACCCACAGTGTATGGGTCAATTACAGTTAGGGTAAGTACTCCAAGGTCGAACTCAGGGACTAAATGTTTGGAATGCAGATGTGATCACAGATAGCGTAAATCAAAATAAAAGAACGAGGTTGGAAAAGAAGGGAAGAAAGATCAAAGGAGTTTTGAAGAGTTTTCTGTAAAGTTCGCAATCAAATGACAGATTTGATCGAAAACCAAGTAAAACAGACAAACGAAAGTATATCAATAAAGAAAATGCGGATTCCAAGGATTCAAGGTCATCGTTTATACGCTCGGACTCAGGAAATCTCTCAAAAGATCTATGGTTACAAACTTCAGGGAAGAACGTTTCTAAACTGATAGTCGATTACCGGGTAAGTCTCAAGACTATCTAGTTCCAAACCAACTACCTATTAACGGGTAAGTCTCAAGGTAGAGAGGTAGGAAATTCTAGACAAACCAAATTCCAAACTAAGGGAAAGGTAAACCATTACCGGGTAAGTCTCAGGTACTACCCTACTTAGGACAGAATCTAGGCACACTCAACCCAATAGAGGTTTTCACCTCTATTACCTATGGTCGAACACTCAAGTATCTAAGCGGAACATTACCGGGTAAGTCTCAATTCCGGTTTAGGTTACTAGCTAGATGAATTCTAACTAGGTTTAAGAACAAGCCAACCATAGGATTTCGAAGCTACTCAAACCAAGCAATAAGCACAATTCCATCATAGTCCGGGTAATAACGAATCCCAATTCACCTTGGATCCACAAGAGTTTTAGCCAACAATCGACATTTCAAACGCAATCATCATTCCACTCAATTCAATGGAAGAAGCAATCATTAATCCAAGCAATTCAATGGAGGAAGCAATTATCAATCCAATCAATTCAATCAATTCAAGAGAGAATGCATAAACAAGAATCTAAAATAGAGATTAAAGAAGAAACTCACCTTTATTGATAGAGGATTAGCAAAATGTCAAATTCCCCAATATTCGCGAAGTTTCTCCAAGCTCCAACAAGTTCAACAATGGCCAACAATGGTGTAGGGCAAAGGGAGAAGAAAAGGGGAAAAAGCTCTCTCCAAAGGAGCTCGAAATTTTGAATGAAACGAGAACCCCCGGAAATCATTTAGGGCTTTCCTTTTATATCCCGCAATGGGCTGCCCTAAAACAAATCCGAAAATTAACGAAATAAATCGGCGAACAGGAATCTCGGTCAGAAATCTCAGTCGGTGACCGAGATTTGTGAAAGTCGGGGCCGAGATTTGCTTCGTGATCCAGCGTTGACGAAATCTCGGTCAAATGTGAAAAATCTCGGCCGAGATGGAACAAATCTCGGCCGAGATCGGGACCGAGATGGGGACCGAGATTCTTCGACAGAAACTTCTGATATGGGATCTCGGTCGAGCTGGGTCGGATCTCGGCCGAGATTTCTCGGATCTCGACCGAGATTGCTCCAATCTCGTGCGTTTCGTCTTGGCTCGTCTTTTCCTCCTTTCCCGTGCCTGCGTGATCGCTCCTAAGCGTCCATCCCGAGGCCTGATCCTCAAATGCATCGTTTTAGCTCCGAAACACGCCAAAATACCTACAAAGACACCAAAAGTGTGTAGACATCTATACTCGCAAAGTTGCATTAAACAAGTATAAAGAACACAACTTAAGGCTAAAACATGCATGCGGGAAAAGGGAAAACTAACTATATGCTCTACTAAACTAGGTCGATAATTCATGTTATCAAAATACCCCATACTTATCTTTGCTTGTCCCCAAGCAAATAATAAATTCAAGGCAAGATAACATGAATCATCTATGCTAAACAAAAACAAAAACTCTTTTTGGTAGTGCTTCTATTCATGATCACTTTCAGAGTGTAGTCACAAGGCTAAAGACATATTTCAGGTGCGGCTCATCACGGCCGCATGGGCGGCTCCAGACCACCGCGGGTGCGTCTCCAGTGCCGCAGGGGGCGGCTCCAGGGCGGCAGCAAGGTGCAGGGGCGGCTCCTGGGTCCGCAGGGGCGGCGGCTGTGTTTCGCAGGGGGCGCGTGTTTCGCAGGGGGCGCCAGCTTGACTCCGCGGCTGGGGTTTCTTCAACAGTAGGCTTCTCCTCTCCCTTCCTCTTTGTTCCTTCCTTAGTTTTGTAGTTGTATCATGTTAGTAGCATGCCTAGGATGGATCTAGAGTAGCTTGGGATGCCACTTACTGGTTGTGAACCTAGGAGCCCTTAAGGCTCGATGTAGTGATGGTTATGAGTATGTTGAGCATGATGGACCTTCTAGGCTAGCTTGTTCCTTCTTGGCTAAGGTTTAAGATCATGTGACGTTATAAGCTGTAGTGAATTGCTTTCATGTGCTGAGAGTGTGGTGAGTACCTTGGACCCTAGGATGCATTCCTAGCTTGAGGGTTAGGTGATCTTTCTTAGATCACTAGAGTGAAGTCTAAGACTTCTTGAGCGTGAGCATGTATTGATATGCATATCTCTTGTGAGCAGGTTGTGGGCTTCCTCCTTAAGGAAGCGAGAGTGTTGTGATTTGAGTGTGGTGACGAGGTAAGTCTCCGGACTTACTTAGCTCGTATTTTACGTATTAGCATCGATGTGTGTTGGTGGTGTGTGTTTGTGTTATTGTTTATGTTATAAACAACTAAACCGGTAAATAGGACCACCGACTTTTTATTATTTTGGCCCAAGTGTATGATAACGGGCGGTGACATCATCTGTCTAGCTCTAGCGAGAGTCTAGGAGATTCTCGGCGACTAGCCCGGGTGGGTAGACGGTCGGATGCATCAGTACCATTCCTTGCCGGTAAGTAGGGACCGAGGCAAGACCATGGTGGTTCTCGTGTCACAAACCTAAGTTGAATTAGAACGGGATACGACTTAATAATAAAAAGATAATAAACCGGACTTGTGTGTTTTGGAGTATGTATGTGTTATGTGATGTATATGTGTATGTGCCTTCACCTCTTTTCTAATGCTTCGAATATTAGCTAACGGTTTTAAACCGTTTGTGTAGATGTCTTGCAGGCTAGGGACGCCGCCGAGTGGGGTGGAGGAGTGGACAGCCGGGGTCTCATTACATTATAGGATGGGGACGTTTTTGGGATATGTCTTTGTATTGTTGGATTATGTTGTGCGGTTTAGGTTTTCTTATCGGAGTTGTGTCGTTTTGAGGACTCGACTGAGTTTCCACCTTGTATCTTTACATTTCAATTTCTCGCATACATTATAAACGATTTTGAGTTTTGCCTTTATTTGTGCCTTGTTGGAAAGGTCCGGTGAAATTGTTGTCAGGCTAAGGGTCGGGACCCATTGTGAGGTCTCGCCCGTAGCATCCCGAGTCCCGCGGATTTGGGGTGTTACAGTTGATTCGAGTTTTGGCAAGATTGCAAGTTTTCATTCATTCAAAGTTGAGTTATTTCTTCCCCTTTTTGTAATTTCTTTATTTGTCTTTTGATATGATTGTTATCGGCTAGATCTTTGTGGTTCCAAGGTAATTAGAGATCTTTTATACCTTGGACAATGAGGGATTGTTCCCTATAATTGTTTGAATTGCTTTAAATCCTATGGAATGATTTGGATTTAGACAATTTTAGAAATCTTCTAAACTAGCAAACTAAGTTGGAATTAAGTCGGTGTAAAAGCCTTAGTCTTTCGGACCGAGTTTTGACTTTAGCCGAGTTTGGCTTTGGCCGAGATTTGGCCTAGCCGCCCCCGCGGGCTTGGGTTCCTCCCTTGCGGGTTTCCGCCCCTGCGGCTCAGGGAAGCGCCCCTGCGGTTTCCGGCGGCTGCAGCCGGCTTTGTTGACCCTTGACTTGTGCTTTACTCTTTTCCCTTCTTATTCTTTCCTTGGCTCGTGATCAAGGGTTCCTATCCCATTTCTTCAGCTTCCTACGTCCTCCTTGCTTCTCCCTTCTCCTCTTTGATCTTGTGTTTGGTTTCCTCTTGGTTTGGAAGAGGTTTTGTGTTGTGGCCTTGCTGAGGTTGAGGCTGTGCTTAGTTGCTGAGCTTGTGATGCCAGCTGAGATAGTGGTTGTGGTCTTGTCTTGCCTAGACCAGCAGTAGTGGTGAGTTCCTTGCTTCTTCATCCTTCATTTCCTTCTGTCCTTCTTGTTCTTTCTTCTTAGCTTAGGATTAGATGCATGTATAGATGTATGTTGATGTGAGTTTGTGTTTGTATATGGTTATATGTGGTTCTGGAATGGAAGAGACGTGAATTGATCACGTGAAAAGTGAAAGAAGAACCACGGGATCATCTTATGCACTGTCGCCACTCCCGCGGTCCAGCAAAGCGCCCCTGCGGGTACCTTGTCGCCGCACCCGCGGCCAGAAGCCACCGCCCCCGCGGCCATTGTCCCAATGCCTGCGTCAACGCCTGCACCGTGCCTGCGTTGCCTGCGGCCGCTGTCACTGCGCCTGCGGATTGCTTGCTCCGTCCCTACATCTCTTTGTCACGCAGATGCGTCTTGTCCCAGATCTACCTAGAGTTAGGTAGATCCTTTCCTTTCCTAGTATGAGCGGATTAGTAGCATGCTAGGTATGTGTATGAGGATAGAATGATGAGATTGTGATATATCTGTATGCCAGTTATGACTTTGAGGTTTATGAGTTAGGATATGATCCTTATGGATCCCTTGGGTCTAGGTGTGACCTCTTTGATGGATATGAGTCTGATATATGTTGTATGCCTTGATATTAGGCAGTGTTGTCCTCCGGATTGGAGTGGACGTTTCTGAGAGTTGATCGTGGTTGAGTTTACTCTTGAGGTTAAGGTAAGTCCATAGGACTTACTTAGTTGTCATCCTTATATTCGATATATGCATGAGTGGTGTATGTGTTTTATGCTTGATAGCATATGATGTGATTATTACCTACCTATGGTTTAGTACAACCTAGCCCCGTCATCCCACTAGGAGACTGGGAGGTTCTCTGCGGAACGTCTAGATCTGGTACACAGAATGGGCGTTGTCTCCACTCCCTTAGGGTACACGGAGGAGTAGTCCCGGTTGACCACTCCAGCTGGCAGTAGCACCGAGAGGCGAGGGTTATATTCCTTGTGTCACATACATTCATATTCAGATATATATATTTATACGATTGAGTGATTGGACTTACTAAAGATAATGAACCGGGTAAATGTATGAAAGCATGATGATGTGTTACGATTCCTGATGTGTGTTTGTGCTCTTGCATCTCTATATATATGTATATGGTTAGCTAACGGTTTTATACCGTGTTGTAGATCCTTTGCATGTTAGGAGAGCTGCAGAGTGATCCAGAGGGGTGATCCGGTAAGGGCTCCGTACAATGGGATTATTATCGTGGGATATGGGGTATTTGATGTACGGATATATGTTTCTATTGTACTCAGCGGTACTTATGTACTACCTTTTGAGATTTATATATCAGTTTTACGTTTTTTATTTAATCTATCGGTGCCTTGTTGTAAGATTCAGTGAACTTGTTGTCAGGCTAGGGTCAGGATCCATTGTGAGATCCTAGCCCAGTAGCACCTCGAGTCCTACGGATTTGGGGTGTTCCAAAGTTGGTATTAGAGCCCAGGTTGACAACAATGGCACTAGTAATCTGGAATAAAGTTCGAATAGATAAATAAACAGAACCCGAAAAGGGGTCTGACTTTTCAAAAGATTTTGGTTTTGAAATGAGTACAAAATGTTTTGGGATATCGTGTCCGTGAGCCATCGCCCCTTTGAAGATCTCGACAGTATATATTTAGATATTCTGTTGTGATTGATTTGATATATACATACAACATATATATAACCTTCCGAGTTAGGTTTACGTCCTCTGCAAATGGTTCAGATTAGGGCCTTACCTGCAGTTGGACGAGGTAGAGGTAGACCCCCTCTAGGTAGAGGACGGGGTAGGACTTCCTCTGTTGATCCACGTGCAGCGGAAGAGGTTCACGAAGACGTCGCTGAGAGTGTCGTTCCTGAGACTGGGAACGGCGTAGCTGGGAGACAGGGTCCACAGCGAGTCCAGTCAGATGACTCGGATTATGTCTCCATGGGAGGACCTGAGTTCCGTGAGTATATTCGGCGAGTGGAGGAGGCTGCCAAAGCAGGTAGACCTATCCCGGATCTGCCAGCACATGAGGGATCATCTGAGAGATCCCATGGGGTTACACAGGGTTACCCGACGGTAGTAGGGTCAGAGGTACCCATGAGATTCGTGACTGTCCCATTTCTGTAGGGACCCGTGTTTTACTAGTTGATTTCTTTGTCATGCCATTAGAGTATGAAGAATTCATACTAGGTATGGATTGGATGGATAGACATTCTGCAGTCTTAGATGTAGGTAGGAGGAATGTTACCCTCTCTACCGAGTTAGAACAGATAGAGGTTTTCCGAGGTTGGGACATTGGAAAATCTAGCATGGTTATCAGTGCGATACGAGCAGCTAGACTGATTGCACAGGGTTGTGAGGCCTTCTGGTGTTATGCCATGAAGGAGGGGGACAGTCCACCATTAGAGGATATCATAGTGGCCTGTGAGTTTGCAGATGTGTTTGCAGAGCCGTCCAGTTTGCCGTCTCAGAGGAGTGTGGACTTTGGTATCGAGTTAGAGCCTAGTACGAGACCGATCTCGAAGGCCCCATATCGGATAGCGCCTGTTGAGATGTTGGAGCTGAAGAAGCAACTCGAGGAGTTGGCCAAGAAGGGTTTTATTCGTTCTAGTGTATCTCCATGGGGAGCACATGTCCTCTTCGTACGGAAGAAGGACGGATCGTTGAGATTGTGTATAGATTACAGAGAGCTGAACAAGGTGACCATTAAGAACAAGTATCCATTGCCGCGTATTGATGACTTGTTGGATCAGCTTCAGGGAGCGACAATATTTTCCAGGATTGACCTGCGCTCAGGATATCACCAGCTGAGGGTGAGAGAGCAGGATGTGTACAGGACAGCGTTCCGGACAAGATATGGCCACTACGAGTTTGTAGTGATGTCATTTGGGCTTACGAATTCCCCAACCGTCTTTATGGAGTTGATGAACAGTATCTTCATCGACTTCCTGGATCAGTTTGTGGTGGTTTTCATAGATGAAATTTTGGTATGCTCTCGCAGTAGAGAGGAGCATGCAGGACAGTTGAGGACTGTATTCCAGGTTTTACGGGATAGAGAACTTTATGTTAAGTTCTCTAAGTGCGAGTTTTGGATGCCAGAGGTAGCATTTCTGGGTGATGTGGTATCAGCTGAAGGAATTAAGGTGGATCCGGCCAAGATTGAGGCAGTAGCAGCATTTTGGCACAGCCAGAGGGTATAGAGGATTTTGTGGTCTACAGTGATGCATCCAAGCTAGGCTTGGGATGTGTGTTGATGCAGCGGGGCAGAGTGATTGCATATGCGTCTCGACAGCTGAAGACCTATGAGGAGAACTCCCCGACTCATGATCTGGAGTTGGCAGCGGTAGTTCATGCCTTGAAGATCTGGAGACATTACCTGTATGGTGTTACATGTCAGATCTTCACAAACCATCAGAGTCTGAAGTACATTTTCACGCAGCGGGAATTGAATAACCGCCAGTGTAGGTGGCTTGAGCTGATCAAGGACTTTGATATGGAGTTTTTGTATCATCCGGGAAAGGCGAACGTTGTCGCCGACGCCCTGAGCAGAAAGACGCCTCGAGAGTAGGCGATTGCGAGGCTGACAGTTCAGCAGCAGTTACAGAGAGATTTGGTCTGGTTAGAGTTGGACATCCAGTTTCCTGATGAGGATGCCCGGCTGAGTACTTTAGAGGTTCTACCTGATCTGTTGGGTGAGATCCAACAGAAGCAGGAGACCTGCCCGACACTGTTGAGGATACGAGATAGGATGTCTCGGGATGAGGCACCACAATTCCTTCTAGGAGCAGATGGAGTTTTGAGACGCCGCAGTTGCGTCTGTGTACCTGCTGATACAAAGTTGAGACAGATAATTTTACAGGAGGCTCACTGTACACCTTACTCTGTACATCCAGGTACGAGTAAGATGTATCAGGATTTGAGACGTCTATATTGGTGGGGAGGGCTGAAGCCCGATGTAGCCAAATTTGTGGCATAGTGTGCGACCTGCCAGCAGGTCAAGATAGAGCATTGCAGATCTGGAGGTGAGCTCCATCCACTTCCTGTTCCACAGAGGAAGTGGGATGACGTCACCATGGATTTTGTGACTGAACTGAGACTGAGCCGGAGTTTTGATGCTATCTGGGTCATTGTGGATAGATTGACGAAGACGGCACATTTCATTCCTATTCGGCAGACGTGGCCGGTGAGCAGGTTAGCTGAGGAGTACACTAGGCAGATAGTGAGACTCCATGGTGTACCGAGGACGATCGTCTTAGACAGAGATGGGCGATTTACCTCGAGATTCTGGCAGCAGATTCAGACTGCCCTGGGGACGAGTTTACACTTCACAACTGCGTTCCATCCTCAGACAGATGGTCAGTCAGAGAGGACCATTCAGACCCTGGAGGATATGTTGCGAGCTTGTGTGTTGGATTGGGGACAGGTGTGGACGGATCATCTCCCACTTGTTGAGTTCTCCTACAACAACAGCTGGCATGCATCTATTGGGATGACCCCATATGAGGCCCTGTATGGACAGAGATGTCGCACCCCGTTATGCTGGGATGAGCAGAGTAGTATCAGTGGTTTAACACCTGATCAGATTCAGGATGATATAGCTCGGGTAGCATTGATCAAAGAGCGTATGCTGACTGCACAGAGCCGTCAGAAGTCTTATGCTGACAGGAGGCGTAGACCTCTAGAGTTTAGGGTTGGAGCCCATGTGTGGCTGAGAGTGTCCCCAAAACGAGGTGTTAGGCGTTTTGGCATTAAGGGGAAGTTGATTCCCCGATATGTCGGACCGTTCGAGATTCTGGATCGGGTTGGGAGCTGCGCTCCCAACCCTGTATTTCATGTGTCTCAGCTGAGAAAGTACATACCAAATCCGAGGCACATTGTGAGTTATGAGGATTTGGTGGTTGAGCCGGACCACATGTTTGTAGAGCATCCTATTGCAGTCCTAGAGCGAGGTATGAGACGCCTGCGTTCGAAGGACATTCCTATGTTGAGGATACAGTGGTCGAGACGAGGACCCGAGGAGGCTACATGGGAGACTGAGGATATTATCCAAAGGAACTATCCAGAGTTCTATGCCGAGATAGGTGCACCAGTAGGATCACCGAGTAGATCTTAGTACTAGCTTGGTGAGTTTTATCTGCTTATATGCTTATATGCTATGATGTGTTTATTTCATACTAGTTTTGATGTGATTATGATCTTATTAGATCTTGTTATGCTAGTATGATTTCCTGTTTATAGCTGGAGATGATTCTTCCTCCATGCTATTGTGATACGTTTAGGATTTAGCTGGAGATGGTTCTTTCCCCCATGCTATTTTGATGGACATAGTAGTGCTGGAGATGTACTTCCTCCATGCCTTTGTATTATGGTTATGATACGGCTAGAGATGTACTTCCTCTATGCCTTGTGATATGTTTATGGTTTGGCTAGAGATGGTTATCCTCTAGGCCCTAGATAGTATAGTTACTGCTGGAGTGGATGATTTCCTCCATGCTTACGTTTGAGGTTATAGAGAGTGTTACCTGGCTTTTGAGTCCGAGTGTTTTAGGAACTTGAAAATTTCGGGACGAAACTTGTTTTTAGGGGGGTGAGATGTGAGACCCCTACTCTTCCGGACCGAGATCGGACCATGGCCGAGATTGCTTGCTCCGCCCCTGCGTCTCTTTGTCACGCAGGTGCGTCTTGTCCCGGATCTACCTAGAGTTAGGTAGATCCTTTCCTTTCCTAGTATGAGCGGGTTAGTAGCATGCTAGGTATGTGTATGAGGATAGAATGATGAGATTGTGATATATCTATATGCTAGTTATGACTTTGAGGTTTATGAGTTAGGATATGATCCTTATGGATCCCTTGGGTCTAGGTGTGACCTTTTTGATGGATATGAGTCTGATATATGTTGTATGCCTTGATATTAGGCAGTGTTGTCCTCCGGATTGGAGTGGACGTTTCTGAGAGTTGATCGTGGTTGAGTTTACTCTTGAGGTTGAGGTAAGTCCATAAGACTTACTTAGCTGTCATCCTTATATTGCATGTATGCATGAGTGGTGTATGTGTTTTATGCTTGATAGCATGTGATGTGATTATTACCTACCTATGGTTTAGTACGCGCCCACTGTAGGGCTGTGACAACCTAGCCCCGTCATCCCACTAGGAGACTGGGAGGTTCTCTGCGGAACGTCCAGATCTGGTACACGGAACGGGCGCTGTCTCCACTCCCTTTGGGTACACGGAGGAGTAGTCCCGGTTGACCACTCCAGCTGGCAGTAGCACCGAGAGGCGAGGGTTATATTCCTCGTGTCACATACATTCATATTCAGATATATATATTTATACGATTGAGTGATTGGACTTATTAAAGATAATGAACCGGGTAAATGTATGAAAGCATGATGATGTGTTACGATTCCTGATGTGTTTGTGCTCTTGCATCTCTATATATATGTGTATGGTTAGCTAACGGTTTTATACCGTGTTGTAGATCCTTTGCAGGTTAGGAGAGTTGCTGAGTGATCCAGAGGGGTGATCCGCTGAGGGCTCCGTACACTAGGATTATTATCGTGGGATATGGGGTATTTGATGTACGGATATATGTTTCTTTTGTACTCAACGATACTTATGTACTACCTTTTGAGATTTATATATCAGTTTTACGTTTTGAATTTAATCTATCGGTGCCTTGTTGTAAGATTCAGTGAACTTGTTGTCAGGCTAGGGTCAGGATCCATTGTGAGATTCTAGCCCAGTAGCACCTCGAGTCCTATGGATTTGGGGTGTTACTGTCGTAACTGAGATATTCCTTCTTAGATACATAAGAGAACTGATTCTAAGTAATAAAGGTTCAACCTTTATTGGATAGAATGTGCCATTATTCCTTCTTTAAGGCAAATAATTTCTTAGACGTAATTCTAAAGGGTTATTTGATCCTTAATTAAGAAATATGGTTTGTTTGCGATTTCTCCATTTTTACCCTGAAAGCAATAGGTATTAGGCTGCGGATTTATATGTTCTTGAGACGTAACTATAATAGAACATTTGTTAAGAAACATTCATCCATGTATGCTTTTCAATCATATATGCTTTGTGAGATTATCCTAAGTCAATGTGTATAAACAATGATCTTGAATCCTTGGAATCCATTTTCTTCCCTTTAACTTGATTATCTCTTTTTATTTGCTTTGTTTTCCTTTTATAAAACTGCTCTTGACTGAAAGTGACATTCAGTTGAGGAAACCCAAAACCTCCAAAACCTTTGACTTCTCTTTCCCTTATCTTTTCCAACCCCATTTCTTATTTTAGATCTATACTATATTTAATCATTGTGTAGATAAATCCTCTCAGTCCTTGTGTTCGACTCTAGAATACTTGTCTTACTTCGTACGATCCATACACTGTGGGTTCGTTGCTAACTTGCTATTTAGGGGATTTATTACAGGTTATAACTTTAAAACTATCATTTCCTAGTTTTGCTATCTTGTGAGTCTCTATCTCTTTTGATAAGGATTTATAGAGGTGTAAAACCAGCGAACAATAATTCTAAGGCAACCATGCCTCTTTACATAGGCCTAAACACCTAGTCCAACTCATCAAAACTAGAAAATTAAAGGAATCTCTAACAAACTCTTTCAAAAGGCTAGTGGTTAAGATTTCTTCTTTGTCCGAGTTTTCTTGTTCACTCGATCCACGTTGTTGGCTCACTCGATCGACTAGAATGGAAGTTCTGAGCAATTTTTCTTCATCCGAGTCCTTGTTTCACTCGATCCATGTGTAATTTTTGGCGGTCGAGTGGAGTGAAAATCAACTCTTCTTCCATCGAGTAGAAAGGAGATTTGGGGTGGCTTGAGATCAAGTCTTCTCACCCGATCGAGTGGTGAAGTCTTCTTCTTCCGGGTGAATTTCCACTCGAACGAAATGTTAGAGTTCCAGCTTACCTTGGAGAGCCCATGTCTTCTTGGATCAAGTACCTTGTCTTCTTCATACGAGTGAGAACTCTTCTTTGATCAAGGGAAATGTCACTCGATCTAGGAGTCTTGACTTCTCCTTTGATGAGCTTTCCACTTCCTTTGTTGCTTCTTGGTCTTTCTTTCCCTGAAGCTCTGGGGCTTACTTTCTTTTTTCCCTTGATGATGTGAGCTTCCTTAGACTTGATGGTTTTCACTCCTTTAAGCTCCATTTCAGACCTAAAACACCTAAACACAAGAGAAAAATGGGAGTAGACATTCTTTGATGTATTTAATCACTAGAAAATATATAAATGCCATATCCCATGCAAAAACTAAGGAAAACACATGAAAATAACACTATAAAGATAGCATAAAAACATGTTATCGATATCTATCTTGAAGAATTTATCAATGACGGACTCATCGTTGATCGGATCTTCAGTTGGATCAGAATGGGCCGAAAGTGGGAGACGAGAAAGGTGATCAACAACCAGATTTTATGTACCTTTCTTGTCTTGAATTTCCATATCGTATTCTTATAGCATCAATATCCATCGAATGAGCTTAACTTTGCATCCTTCTTTGCAATGAGGTACCTAATGGTAGCATAGTCAGTGTAGACAATAATTTTTGAACCAACTAAATTAAACCTATATATGACAAAGGAATAGACGATGACAAGAAACATCTTCTATGTAGTTACATAGTTCATTTGTGCAGATGACAATGTTTTGTTGGTGTAGTAGATGGCATAAAGTTTCTTATCCTTCCTTTGTCGTAGAACAACACCAAAAACGTAGTCACTAGAATTACACATGATTTCGAAAGGGAGATCTTGATCGGTTACTTGCATGATGTGGCAGTATTGTGTTCTTTAACTTCTTGAAGGATTCATGGAATTTCTGCGTGAACTTAAAAACTGCATCTTTAAGAAGTTGGTTAGTCAGGGGTTTAGTTATTTTCGAAATATTTTGAATGAAACGTCAATAAAACCCAACATGAACAAGAAAACTTCTTATTCCTTTTATGGATGAGGGGGGGGGGAGGAGGAAGTTTTTCAATAAGTTCGACTTTTTCTTTGTCGACTTCGATCCCTCTTTGAGACACTAAATGTCCAAGTACAATTCCTTCATTGACCATGAGGTGACGTTTCTCCCAACTCAACATGAGATTAGATTCATTACACCGATCAAGAACCCGAGTGACGCTTTCAAGGCATTCATCGAATGATCCTCTACAGACGGATAAATCGTTCATAAATATTCCTATGATCTCCTCAATCAAGTTTGAGAAGATTGTCATCATGCATCTCTGAAAAGTGATAGGAGCATTACACAAGCCGAAGGGAATCCTATTGTAGGCAAATGTTCCATATGGGCATGTAAAGTTGGTCTTCTCTTGATCGTCTGAATGGATTGGAATCTAAAAGAAACCACTATACCCATCAAGGTAACAAAAGTAGAAATGTTTGGCTAACATTTCCAACATTTGATCAATGAATAGTAACGGGAAATAATCCTTCCTTGACGCTTTGTTCAAACGTCGATAGTCGATGCACATCCTCCACTCAGTGACCGTTCTTTGCATAATGAACTCGTCTTTGTCGTTCTTGACAACTATCATTCCTCCTTTCTTGGGCACAAAGTGTACGTGCTAACCCATTGGCTGTCAAAGATGGGATGAATTATCCCAACATCAAGTATTTTAAGGGTATCTCAAAGCTTTTTGGTGGGATGTTAGTAATTTAAGGAGACTTACAATCTCCTTTTCAAATAGCGATAAACTAACAATAACCGGAAAAGTTGAATTGGGACCATAGAATTCATTCCTGAGAGTTGTAGGAAGAGATTTTCGCTTGAGCTTTGGTGGCGCATAAGGCATTTCTGGAGGTTCCTTGAGATCAATGGAATTAAAAGTTTCACCAAATCACTTTTGGTAAGAAACTGCCAAATTAACGCAAGTTAAGGGCATTGTTATGGCTAAGTTACAGCCGTAAGGGTGGTCGTAACGTAGCCGTATTGTTTCTGCCGACTCTAGAATTTGGAAGTGCTAATCTGTCATCAAATCTTGGCTTCTACAGGGGCTCAAAGGTTGCAGTGGGATCTTCTAGGGACTATGTGAGCGAGTATAAAGTAGGTGCTAGGAGTTTGTATTCTTCGGGGTCTTGCACATTTTTAGATAAACATACCTACAAAGGGTCATTAGAAATCATGGTGTGCATACATTCCTCGACAACAAGATTAATTTCATCGGTAGTTCACTTCGTCGTTCATTGATGGTTGCTTAACAACCGTTGAGAGGTTGTATTCCACGATCTTATCTCCAAAATGGAAATTAAGATTTCATCGCGAACGTCAATGAGGGCACCAACAATAGCAAGGAATGGTATACCAAGGATAACACGTTCATATGATGCACTGACATCAATCACAACACGATCAATTGGGACATCAAACTTGTTAAGTCTTACATGCATATAAGTTAGCACACCTATGGGTCTAACGGTAATTATGTTAGTCATTACAAGAGTGAACTTAACATGTGGAATGTCTTTGAGGTTCAATTTGTTGCACAAATCCAACAGAATAATACTTATGTTGGCTCCTATATCACAAAGATAATTGTGAGGACGTCCTTCTATGTCGAGGGTAACACAAAAGATTTCGGGATCTTCTTGGTTCTTAGGCATTTGATCCATGAGCATCATGCTACACTTTTTTTTTTAGAGATTTCACTTCCTTGCTTTTTAACAAGCTCCTTGTTAGACAGAACGCCTTTTCATGAACTTGACATAAGTGGGAATTTGCTTCACTAAATTAGTTACGGGAATTTTACACACAGTTTAATCATCAATTCAACAAACTTCCCAAACCATGCTTCTAAAATTGTTTTGTTCTTCTTTGGGGAAATATAAGTGGTTGTTTGTACAGTGGATGAGGAACATAGGGAAGTTCCTTTTCTTCCGGTTTCTTCCCGTATTCTTGAGTGATTAAAGAAGAGTCAAGAAGAATGGTTGTTGACTCCGTGGTTACCGCCTTCTGTTTCTTGGCAGCTTTTTCGATATTCAAGGTTTGTATGTTTTCCTTAAGCTCTCCCACCGTGGCAACTATTGCTTCCAATATTTCAATCTTAGCATGGAGAACTTCTTCCATTCCTTATGTGTTGGTTTTTGGAGGAGTAGAAGGAGAGTTTGTTGGACACATTTCAACATTCTTTACTTCCTCAACCATCTTTTGCATTGTGTATGTCTACTCGAACCGAGTTGTTTCTGCCAAGTAGTTTCAACCTTATTCAATAGGTAGCAAGGGTAAACAGTGCCGGTTTGTAGTGTCTACCATTTCGTGAGTTTTGTTGTTTAGAGCACCGTAGAAGGTGTCTAGAAAAAACATGCTTAAGATATCCGTGGTGTGGACATAAGTTCAGTAGGTCGGTGAATCTTTTTCAAGCGTCGTCAAGACTTTCTCCATCTAACATTTCGAGGTTTGAGATATCTCTTCTGCACTGACTTGTCATGTAAGGTGGGAAGAATGTACTAAGAAACTTTTGCGGTAAAATTTTCCCAAGTAGAATACTCACCTGTTGGTTCTCTGAAGAACCAATCACTATCCTTTCCAATGAGGGAGAAAATGAAAGCTCGCATTCTTATTGTGTTCGTAGATACATTACAAAACTTCACGTTGTTTGTAATGTCTTCGAAACGCCTTGGGTGTTGATGAGGACTTTCATTTGGTTTGCCATTGAAGGTATTTTTATGGATTAGTGTTATGGTAGAAGCACACAAGACATATTCTATGTCATCTTCAGGGAATATCCACATGGAAGCAAGGGTGGATTGTTTAGGATTCATCATTTCCTCAATCGTGGGTGGGCGATCATCGTCTTCTATTGTATGCTTTTCGCTATTCTTAATGAAAAATAAAGACAAAAGGAAAAAAAAAATCAAAGTAACAAGAAAACTTAGAATATCTCCCTAGCAACGACGCCAAAAACTTGACCGTTATATGTTTTACCATAATAAACAACCTCCCTTGCAAGTATTATAGGATCGGATGTAGTATAAACGAGTATCCAACATAAGGACTATATATGTATTGGTCGAACAAATAAACTAGGCTAAAAGAAAGTGTAAAGAATTGTATGGTAACAAGACGGGCAGTTTGTGATAAGTTGTGAAGATGTTCTTAAGCAAAGTAATCTAAGGATAAATGTATCTCCACTATGATAAATCACATAGAAACCACATAATGTAAGCAATATGAACTTCAATTAGCTTTTATGTATGTAACAATCTAAATTAGTCTTGGGGATAGACAAACCAGGACCGTGCTTTCCAAATCACGTAGTTATCATTCAGTGGTTCGGCGAGTATAGGTAAACTCATGCGCAATTAGAATTTCAGAAAAGACCAAGAAAATCATCACTAGAAGTCCTTTAGTTTAAAAGGTACAAAGACCAAAGAATTCTACGATGATTAAGAATTCTCGATGCTTTGATAAAGTGTTACTCTCAAAACCAAGTGATTTTCAAAACATCCAATAAAACAAAATTGTTTGGCTCTTCACTTTGTTTTATCTAAACCAATCGAGAACGTCACTTCGAAATACGAAGGTGATCGAAAGGTAGAATTAAGCCCTTTGAAAAGAAACATAAAACATGCTGATTTTTACTCAGAGATTCACATACACAGTCACCATCGATCTCATAGTGTTCAATGAACCCTTAGATCGACAAAGACTTAGTCAGACATAGAGTAGGGAGAGACATTAGATGAAAATAAAAGCCTTTGCATTTAACAAAACTCAAAGCAACAGAATAAAAAAATAAGTTTGTCATTCAATTCTAATGCTAAAAATCTTGGGAACCGTGCAATGGCTCTTATTGTATCTAGAAAGACAATAGAGAGAGGTTCTGAGTACTCCGACAATGAATGTGCTAAATGATAGAAGATGATAGAAGATTGGATGCCCCTAACCCTAAGGCAAAGGGTTGTATTTATCGGAAAACCTTGGGCCGTAATCATAGGTGAAAAAGCTCTCGGAAAAACCGAGAAATTGGAGCTTTCGTCATCATGTCGCAACTGCAAGTTACGGTCTCCGTTATGACTATGTTACGGCCGTAGAGACCGTAACGTGGTCGTAATAAGCCCAATGTCTTCAGTTGGTGGGTTGGACATTGCCGGATATGGGCTTGAATTTACGACTAACCTTACGGCCTTTGTTATGACCATGTTACGGCCGTAAACGGCCCATAAGGCTAAACATAACCCTTCAACTATGGCTTTGTTCGGAAGGCCATCTTGTATGATTTTATTCTTCAAAGTAAGGAAGTCCAAAGCTCCAATCCAAAGTGGTAGACGAGTTGTATGAGCAATCAATCTTAAGTCATGTGTGATCCTGTCTTGTAATGTCTTGACTTCAAGGAAGATCGAGCTCTTCAAGCGCCTTTGAGTGATAAGTGTGGTAAATACTTCGTAACGAGCCTTAAAATCCTTAAATATGAAATAACGGGAAGTAGACACCGAAAACATAATATGGAGCATTTAGCGTTATTAGAACATACTTCTTGCCAAAAGACTTGTAAAATGACATGAATAAGTGGGACGAAAACACATATATTTCGATGTTATCAGAATGATTGGAGATTTGCAATTAGTTTCAGTAATTGTTGTCATCAAGTGTCTTTACTTTCACACTCGTTTTCATAACAATCGTCTCTCCTTGTGTGGCCCGTTGGTTTTTGTTACTTCCCTCTATCGACTGAGCTTGAAACCCACTCGAATTCTCCTAACCTAGTGTTGGTTTAGCCTTCTCATTAGCTGAACCCCTCCGAGGTTTCTTACTATTGTCATCCAAGGCCCAAGGAATGCCTCTTACGAAGGTTGCTTTGATGCCTTCTTCACCTCATTGTGAGATTCTTCTTATTGAGGTTGACCAACATTACTATTAATAACTACTTCATTCATTTGCATATCTTGGACAACGAAAGTGCCCAACTGAGTACATCTCTCGACTTTCCTCATACTTTATATGAATCCTAGAGTCTCTAGCGAGATGATGCTAATAAGTGGTCTATCAAGTTCAATCTCGACAAAACTCTAGCAAATTTTCCTCATGTTGCATAGAGTGTATTAAGATCCACTTTCAAGGGAGCATCAAGAGCCGATGCTAGCCCATAAAGCACTGGTTCATCGTAAAGTTGCATGGGTAAATCCGGCAACCTTGCCCATACAATATTGTACAAAGCTCATCATTATACGGGTTAAACTTTGTTGATCAGGGACGCGTTGTAATATAGCGTCTGAATATTTTCCAAGGACCTTCGATGAGAGTCTGAAGAAAATCCTCATCCTATCAAAGCGAACAACATAATACCTATTAGGCAGATCGAGAATAGTCATCATACCAGTCGGTCGCCAAAGTTTGTACACTTTGTGCTCTAGTAGGTGATAGGCTACATTCCAACCCATGACTTTAATAATCACTGCTTGTTTCCACTTTTTGGACAATGCATCTACCACTTCTTGATCAATCTCCATGACAACAAGACCTTTGACACCTTCAGGATATGATATCCGCATTCTTCTTGATTCGATAAGAGTATCATAACATAGAGGTGCCACAATCGGTTTTGGTATGCCAATCGCCTTCGCGTATGAACGGTACGTTATTCTCCGGTGGCTTTATCTGGTTGTACCGGTGGAGGGGGATTATGAATGTTTTGGTCATATGGGGAGGGAGAGGCGGAAGTTGCCATCATATCATTTTTTTAGTCAACAAGATAAAGGTGAAGGTTACATAAATTACTTAAATATCTAGATAAAGACCAAGAAAAGCCCCGCTTTTGGTGATGTATATTAAAAGGTACAAAGGCTGGAACTTTCTACGACAGTTAGAAATCGTCGAGGCAATGATAAAGCTCTACTATCAAAACCAAGTTTTTCCAATTTTTTCAAATAAAAACAGCCTTCTTTTGGTGGTAAACTAATTTAATCTAATTTCTTTTATAAACTCCACTTCTTTCAAAGGTAAATAGAAGGTAGAAACAAACGCAATTGGAATAAACATATACCTGCTAATATTCATTTAGTAATTCGTATAAAAAGTCACTATCGATCCATTATAGGTTTCAACAAACCCCTTATATCACAAAGACTTAGTCAGACATAAATCGATGAGAGAATCAGAGGAAAAGAATAGTCTTTGCATAGAATAAAACTTAAAAGTATGAAAACAATAATACGGAAAAAAAAAGCTAACGGTAACTAGGGTTCTGAATCCGGAGTCTGATTGTCTACCTTAAAAGTATGAAAATGAGAAGTACATAGATAGAATCTCGGGCCAAAATATACACAAAAAGGCCCAACAAAAGATGGAGAATAAATCATAAGTTTATAAGAGCCGCCGAAGTTCAGACGGCATGAGAAACAACCTGAGACGGCTTAACAAGTCGTCTCACACATGGTCTGGACTTATTTCTTCCTCGTTTGAGCCAAGTTTGATTAAGGTAGTATTGTCTTACCCAAATGACATAGGAGACGGCTTAACATCTCGTATCACAAGTTGTTTCTTCCCGCTTGAGATGTCGTCATGTATGATTTTATGTTCCTTGCAACTTGGTTCTTGGCTTGGCTTCCAATGTTACTCTTTAGCTTCTTGAGCTATTGATCCTCAATCACATTTGATGTTGATTTGTGACACTTGAATTTAGGGAAGATCGAGCTCCCATACTAGGATTTGCTATATGGATAAGAAAAACGCCTCAAAGTAGGTCTTGGTCGACTAAAATGTGAAACAACCGAAAGTAGATACCGAAAACATAACATGAATGTATTATGCATGATAAGGATATATATCTTACTAAAAGAGACGTGAAATTGCATGAATAAGAGGGTAGAAAACATGTATTTTTCGATGTTATCGATAAACTTTTTCTTTTTTTTTTGGTCAAGGGGGAGGATCGGTCCCTCCGCGGCCGCGCTTTTATTATAGAAGAAAAAGGCTAAGTATTCCGCAAACGGGGGATGCTATCGATAATCTAGAGACTTGTGTTGACAATTTTTTAAGTATATGATTCTTATCAAGTTCATATGTTGTGATGTACACATATTCTCTCCCATATTCATTCATGGTTCCCATATGAAACATATTTTGATGCACATCCTTAAATCTTAATATATTCCTTCGAGATATACTCGAGTATAATGTTAACTATCACTATTTTTGTACCTTTTGGGAGTAGAACAAGGGTTCTTCTTGAGCCTTCAACATCTTGAAACCTCAAAGTGTTTCATTCAAACAAATTTTGTGGGATAAGAACCTCATTTTGACGTCCATAGTGTTCGTTCAAGGTTCCCACAATTCCTTAGGATCCTTCACAAAAATATTATGTTTTGAGACTTTCGTGGATGTGCTGGTAAATGTATACAATTGCTTTCACCTTTTCTTGTGGAGTAGAATCATTGTTATCCATATTGTTTGTTTGATGTCGTTGACAGTATAATGGGCTAGAGCATATACTTTCTAGTCAAGGTATTTTTGGTCAGATAAGTAAAAAAAAGTTAAATTCTCTCTTAACAATGCTTGTCATTGCTTACTTAGTACCAAAACTCAATTAAAACTTAGAGTCTTTGTGCCGCTAACGTGTTATGAGGTGACTATTTTGAATGAGACTTTACGGAAAATGTTCATGAACACTGAGAAATAAGCTAGAAGAGGAAACATGAACTTATGTTTCTTATTCACTTTTCATGTATTTTGTTACAATAAAATTGACAACTATTTATATATCAAGAATAGGTGAATTATCTAATTATAAATGATGAAGATAAAGAAGATGATTCATTCACAATGTACAATTTACTCTAATCATCTATATAATAATCCCTTTTAGAATTCTTCATATAATAATTTACAATAGAAGACATACATGCATTTGTCATATATGTATAAATTGTACTCACCATGTACAAAAAAATTGTACATAACAATGAATATGTCATATATGTAGAACCAAAGACAACTATTAATCTTATTTTTTATTTTACTCCATCCACGTCATATTAAGAACACAACTCAATATTTCATCAATATTATTAAATCTATACATTACAAATATATAACTTTTATAAAATAAAATAAATGTATATAAAATGAGTGTCCATAGAATATAGATATACAAGATTATTTATAGAATATAATACTCTTAAATATATTTTTAATATATATAATAACATGTAGGCCCTATTTTTAAAAGACACAAATAAATAAAGTACAACGAGTCTTACCATTTTTAATTTTATCATAAGATTATTTTTATAAAATATAATATTTTATATATAATGACATATAAACCATATTTTTAAAAAATAAAGTACAATGAGTCCTATTCTTAACACTCATTTTTTATATTACGAAGATTATATTTTTTGGGTATATATAGGAATTTTTTTTCCATGTGAAAACTAAAAATATCCTACATCACAAGATTAATGTGGGTAATCTAATAATTGTATTCTAATAATATTCGTTTTTGTTCTTGAAATTTGAATTGTTCCGTTACTCTAAAAACAAAACAAAAAATGAAATAATGATGGGAAAGGCGGAAAGCTATGGTTTGGGAGTTAGGAGAACCAAATCCGAACCGGCCGGTACGGAAATTCAAAAGGTGTTGGGTAGAGAGAGAGAAAATTTTTGAAAGAAGGTCTCTCTACTCATGTACCACCATTAAAGCAGAGGAGAAAGCAAAAGCTTTCTATTACAACCCAGCTCAGACAAGGAGAGAGAGTGTGCGTGAAAGAGGAGGGTCCATGGCGGAGTTGTGCGACAGCCTACAGTAGTATTCCTAAAGCCAGCGTTGTAATACACACAAAAAAAGAAGTCTTCTCTTCGACCTTTACTCTTTCTCTCCTCTCTCAAATCCCAGTCACACTCTTGTTACGGCGATAAACGATCAGACTTGTTGTTTCTTTGCGACTTTTGCTATCGTTTCGTTCGGATTCGTTGGATCCTTTGATTGGTAGTTACGGAAGTTTAAATTCCAGATTTGCTGGTGGTCTAAATTTCATTGGCATTTATTCGAGGACGGATATTTTGTTTCCGATTTCTATTTTTGAAAATTTTGCGAGGTGATCTGAATTTTCGAAGATATTTATTTGCTCTGCGGGGTCTGGAGGTAGAAGAAGAGGTGCAATGGCGGCCACTGGAGCGTTAAGTTTCAGTGTGGCTTCGGTGGTGGAGGATGTTCTTCAACAGCATGGAAATCGCCATAGAGGTCTCGATTTGGAGTCCAGAAGAGCTGAAGAGGCTGGTCTGCTTCTTCTTTTTTAATCTATCCTATTTTGATTTATCAGAAACCGTCTTAGATTATGCTTATTAGTAGGCATTACTATGAACTGTATTTGGTTAAATCCATTGTCATCCTTTCATACGAAGGAGATTTTTGTGCATTTTCTGCATGTGATGATCAAGCGACGAGTAAAAGTAATTTTGTGAAAACTAGTTATCGTTCTAGATTATAGAAAGTTTCCATGCTTTTTGTGTTTACTGATGTTAGGTATTAAGTTTTTTTTTGCTGTTGCTGTGTAGCTTCGAGAAGGAATGAGGCTGCTAGTTGGCTAAGAAAAATAGTTGGGGTGGTTGCCGCAAGAGATTTGCCGGCTGAACCTTCTGAAGAAGAATTCCGGCTGGGTCTGAGGAGTGGTTTGATCCTGTGTAATGCCCTCAATAAGGTTCAACCTGGGGCAGTTACAAAGGTAATCATAAGCTTTGAGCGCATCAATTTGTGGGTCATTTCTACAGTGTTATGATGCTTTTGACTGAATTTTCTAGGTGGTTGAGAGCCCAAATGATCCTGCTGCTTTGCCCGATGGAGCGGCTTTGTCAGCTTATCAGTACTTTGAAAATGTTAGGAACTTTCTCGTTGCTGCATCAGTGATAGGGCTCCCGACGTTTGAGACATCTGATCTTGAGCAAGTAAGAATGGGCTTTCTAAAAATGTTAAACATCTAATATTTTGATACATAAAATAGCATTGCATGTGCTCTTAAGCACTAGTTACAATATAATGATATTCAGGCGATTTGTTACTATTTATGTTTATGTTTTTTTAGGGAGGGATGTCAGCCAGGGTGTTGAATTCGGTTCTGGCACTCAAATCATACCATGAGTGGAAGCAGAATGGAGGGAATGGAATATGGAAGTTTGGTGGAAATGTAAAAGTTACTACTACTGTGAAGCAATTTGTGAAAAAAAACTCAGAGCCTTTCACTAGTCCTTTCTCTAAGACCTCATCAATGAATGAAAAATTCTCTAGCACTCTTTGCTGTGATGTTGACACTTCTAAAAGGGTCAGTGACATTCAATTTTCTTTCTTTTGTATACATATCTTCCTTTTTACATCGTTTTTTCATCATCTATGCCTAAATGTCATGTGTTTATCATTTGATTGTAGCCTGCTCCCCAATCTTTAACTGCACTCGTTAATGCACTTCTTTCTGATAAGAAGCCTGAAGAAGTTCCACAGGTTCCTCTTTCAATTGTTTATCTTTCACAAGTGACTGAGTACTCAATAAATCCATTATGTTTTTATCACTGTTAAAGATTATCCTGATCCACTTTTTGTCCCTCGAGTGACCATTATCCTTGATGCAGCTTGTAGAATCAGTTTTAAGTAAAGTTGTTGAAGAGTTTGAACACCGTATTGCAAGTCAAAGTGAACTGGTATGTTACATTGAAGGTGTGCTTATCATATGTATGTTCATGCGGTTATTTGTTATGAAATATTAACCGTCAGTACTGTAGAATGACCACTTTACTTGTACAATCATCTCAGGTTAATCAACACAAGGTGACATCAGTAAAAGATATTTCTGTATCACAAGGAAGGAAACCTTTTTCAAACATTTCCATTGACAAAAGAAAGGTAAGAGTTTCTTTTTTCATAGTTACTTATGAGATATCAGCAAATTCTAGAACGTTATGCTAGTAAATATTCTGTAGTTGAGAAGTTGCTTACTCTAAAAAAGCATAATAAAACTTGTTTCACGTTTTCTATAAAGTAAATAATTTTTAATAGTTTGCTATATTCGTCTTAATTGGTAAAATGAAGGTGGAAGATGGTGGTGGTCACTCTTCTAATACGAATCCAGAATCTCATCTCAACAATCATAGTTCTGTTGAGCAGTCAAAACAATTGATCTTGAAACAACAAAAGATCTTTGATCATCAAGGCATAGAGATCAAGGTATGAAGTCAGAGTTGCATTTTGGCTGTTTTATGTACGACTCTTATTTAACTAGTTACATTTGTGGTTGCAACTATTTCCTAGGATCTAAAGAAAACTCTTGCCACTACAAAAGCTGGCATGCAGTATATGCAAATGAAGGTTCAGGATGAGCTCCAAAAACTTGGTATGGATTATTTTACTTGTACTAAGTTCCTGAAGTAATGTAGGTTAATATATCTCAAAATTTGATGTGCTCCTCCTTTAGGCATGCACATTCACGGCCTAGCTTCCGCTGCTTCTGGATACCACAGAGTCCTCGAAGAAAACCGTAAATTATACAATGAAGTGCAAGACCTGAAAGGTAACTAAAAAATCTACATTTTTATGCTGGTTCGGTCAAAGTACAACTTAACTAAATATGATTATCCTTTTAACCAATCAGGAAGTATTAGGGTTTATTGTCGTGTGAGGCCATTCTTAAATGGACAATCCAACTATTTGAGCACTGTAGACAGCATTGAAGAAGGATGCATTAGTATAAAGACCCCATCAAAGTATGGCAAAGGTCACAAGTCATTTAACTTCAACAAAGTATTTGGGCCATCAGCAACACAAGGTAGCTATTTCTGGAGGGTAAACATAATTTACGGTATTGATACTTTTGTTCTTGACACATTTGTTTTTGCTTTTTCTATTGCAGCTGAAGTGTTCTCAGATATGCAGCCACTAGTTCGTTCTGTTCTTGATGGTTTCAATGTTTGTATTTTTGCCTATGGCCAAACAGGATCAGGGAAAACCCATACTATGGTAAGCCATTTTAAATTTCTTATGGTAACAGTTCAGCTCATTTTATTTGGCTGAAATTCACTCCTTTTAAATCTACATAGTCTGGACCTAGAGATCTCACTGAGCAGAGTCAAGGTGTAAATTACAGATCCTTGAGTGATTTGTTTTTTCTTGCTGATCAAAGAAAGAACACCTTCCAGTATGAAGTTTCTGTACAAATGATCGAAATATACAATGAACTAGTCAGAGATCTTCTTTCCAGTGATGCTATCCAGAAAAGATATCCTTATTTGTGTCGAGGTTTTACTTTTGAAAGTTGGTGTTAGATCTTTCGGACTAATTTAACATACAAATGGTTGATCCATATGATTGTCATGCCATAATCCTATATTTATATATATATATATATATATATATATATATATATATATATATATTGTGTAATTATAATAAACCATGTTAAAGTTTCTTAGGAGTATGCAATTTGATAAAATGCTGGCATTATTGACATCTTTTCCCCCAGAGTTTCCTTAATAGATTCAAACATTAGATATACGTAATAGCTCACAAAATGGAGTTAACGTACCTGATGCCTGTCTTGTACGTGTTTCATCGACATATGATGTTATTAATCTGATGAGTGTGGGTCAAAGGAATCGAGCGGTGGGTGCCACAGCCTTGAATGACCGTAGCAGTCGTTCTCACAGGTACGGTTATTGGACTAGTGTACAAAATTGATCTCTCCGTATGTAGAGAATAACTTGCATGAATTTAATCCCTTGCAGTTGCTTGACTGTTCATGTTCAAGGAAAAGACTTGACTTCTGGCAATATTCTTCGTGGCTGTATGCATTTGGTTGACTTGGCAGGAAGTGAAAGAGTAGACAAATCAGAAGTGACTGGAGATAGACTAAAAGAGGCACAGCATATTAATAAATCTCTCTCAGCTTTGGGTGATGTGATTGCTTCCCTTGCCCAAAAGAACTCCCATGTTCCTTACAGAAATAGCAAGCTAACCCAGTTGCTCCAAGATTCACTAGGTATAATTGTATGAAGTCATTGAATACTTTTTTGTTTGAACGAAAAAGTGATTCGATTCACTAGGTGTTATTTTTATCATGTCCTAGATTGAAGGTTGAAACATGTTTTCTGAAAAGTAAGGTTGTTCGATTCACAAACTACTTTAATGAGTTTTTAACAACCTCAAGTTTTAAAATGATTTTGGTCATTGCAACTGTAGGAGGACAAGCCAAGACACTAATGTTTGTTCACATCAGTCCTGAACCTGATGCTGTTGGGGAGACGTTAAGTACCCTTAAGTTTGCAGAGCGAGTAGCAACAGTTGAACTCGGTGCTGCTCGAGTAAACAAAGATGGCAATGCAGATGTTAAGGAGCTTAAGGAGCAGGTACATACTCACTTTACACATGTCAATAGTACATCACCGGACTCATCACCCTCGAATATTTGAGAACCTTATCATATTATATTGTTAGATTGTAAGTCTCAAAGCAGCCTTGGCAAGGAAGGAGGGAGAGCAAACTTATGCAACTCCTGAAGCATATAGAATGAAATCAGGGGCTCCTTCCCCTCTTCGTCATGATCAACAAAGTCAACAAGTATTAGTTGACAACAGAAACAGGCAACTTGTGGGAGAATCGTGCAATAAACAGGTAATAAAAATGCAAACTGATATCTGTTGCATGAAATGAGTGAATTTGATCTGGATTACTGTCATTTATGAATGTTCACATCATGTGGATTTTTAACTGTTTGGCCAAGTAAAAGACAGATTACAAATCCTCCAGAAGCTTCTGTATGAACTTTATATATATATATATATATATAGGCAGCTATGTGTATATATATATAGTGGTCATCAACTTAGAATGAGCTGCTCCTAAACACTGTTTTCAGGAAGACTAAATTGTCTAATTAGATATTGTTATGATCTATTTTTTATGGGTACGTAATCAAGACTGAAGTTTGTACTGATCAGACAATCTCCCAGCAAAATTTATTCATATCCGGACTCTAAATTGGTCAAGGATTTTCTCTTTGTTACGAGGGCTTATCTTGTTTGTGGTATAAGGAAGTTTGAGTGCCTAGAATCTATTATGACTAGCTACACTTATGACAATATGACCTAATTCTTTTTTTTTAACGTGAAACTTTGCAAGTGGCTATGTTTTACCTTCCATAGTTCTAATAGGAATGACATACTGGAAAATGATGTGAACAAATTACCTACTATGCCACGGTAACAATTTTCTTTTTAGGTGAGCGCAAAGGCTGCAAGAAGGCAGAGATCTCAAAGCTTTGATCTGGATGAGCTATCAGGGACATCATCTCCCTGGCCCCCTATAAATAGTCCTGGACATTACTATGGAGAGGATGACAAAGATATGATGAGTTCAGGTGATTGGGTGGACAAGGTCATGGTGAACAGACAAGAAGCTACAAGTAGAGTTGAGAATACACATTCATCGAATTTGCCCGATTCTTTCTACCAAGAATTCTCTATTGATTCTTCGAAACTATACTCAGAACAGTCATTTAACATGTTCAGTGGCTTCACTCATTTAGAGAATGCTGATGAATTAGATGAGCTTGATGCCGCTACTAGCGACTCATCAGAGCCCGATTTACTCTGGCAGTTTAACCATAGCAAACTTCCTAGCATATCCAATGGAGTTGGATCCAAGAAAAAGAAACCCGAATCGAGGATAACTAAGAGTACAGATATAAGGTAAGAGTCAAATGATTATTGCTGATTGTCATATTTATCAGTTTCTTTTGGAAGTTTATCTCATAAAACAACTCGATTGCAGTAAAAGTATGATACCAACACCTCCATCAAGAAAACTCACAAAGGGGGTTGGTTCTCAATTGCAAAGGAATGGTGGAAGGCAGCAACAGCTATCAGCTGAAACCAAACGGAAAAATGGAAGTCGAAAGTAAAGAGAAATCAAGCTGTTAATGGTAAAGGGATATTGATTTTTTTAAATCTGATCATTTTTTTTGTGTTATTTTGTTCTTTGTTATTTGGCAATATAGAAGGCGATTGATTGTTTTATATAATTTAAGAAAAGCAAGCAATTACACCAATTGCGCTTGTGTTTTGTGCAGTAGTAAAGAACACGAAGGATGTGTTCTTCTGCTGCAGACTGCAGTTATCTGTTTTTGGTTTTGGAGGGGTTTTGAGATTGTAAAGTGGTCTCTTTTTCAGGCTTCAATGCCTACATGATTGTAAAAAACAAAAAAAAGAAGAGTTTTTGCTGGTATTTTTCTTAACCTTTCTGTCATTTTTAAGGGCTAGTGTTTCCTTTTTCACCTTATTATTACACTTATCTTTTTATTCTAAAAGTAGAGGAATAAATTCTAACCATATACACTATTTTTTGTATCAGAAAGAGCAATTAGTGATTAGTATTAACACATATTATAAATCTATATATTTTTATAAGCAAATAAATAGTAAAGCTTAATTTAAAAAAGACAAAAATGTTGAAACTAAATGTAAAGAAAATAAAAAACATTAAAAATTAAAAATATATATTATGAGTTGTTATTGCACGTTAGAAGATGCGAAGTATTAGAGAAAGAAACTACTTTCTATAACGTGTAAAAATGAGAAATGACACGATCTATACTACATGTTGTAAATGTTGCCCTCTTCTTGCAGCCAGCAGTACAGCAGTATGTTATCAATGAATTGATGAGTTGAGTGTTGATGTGTCTTTAATTCTCAATAACTTGAAAAACAATCATAAAAAAATCAGTTATGCTACTACGAAATTGTTACCTATGTTAATTTTGGGTAAAATTAAGTTAGACAAATAAGTAACAGTAAATTGCACAAATTTACCTTTTATTTTATTTTTATTTATTTCACTTGAACAACTCTTATAAAATACTTTTCAATTAACCGCCCTTATATCGATTCAGTTAACAAACAACCACCAAAATGCTTTTTAAGTTAAATGTTAAGTATGTGGGACCCACTATAAGAGTAATTATGTGTAAACAATCTTGTGTATCACTTAAATAATTCTTTTACTTTGAACACCACATGTCCACATTACCCTTGTAAACAAAATAAAGAAAAAAAAAGTAATTTTTTATATAAAAAAGGTAAGATACTCGATTACCGTGAAATAACGTGGTGAAACGAGAGGACAAAAAAAAATCAGCCGATAGAAACAACCGTCAAGAGAACACCACAAATTTAACAAAAATCCTACAAGAATAAAAAAGGAGCAGTCATGAACAACAACCGGTCACTTGGGGGTATGAACGGAGAGCCCATAAAGACGAAGTAGGTGAAAAGACGAGTCAAACACTTCCGAAGTAGCACCGTCGGAGGCAGATACAACATGATGTGAACTCTTGAAAAAGTGAAAGACGAAACTCTAAGGAAGTAATTTCCATCAAAAGAAGCAGCTAGGAAGCACACATCCACGACCGTGACCAAACACGATTCAAAATAATCACCAACAGCAACAAAGGGCATGAGTACTTCTAGATAATTACTCATAGAGTATTTATCTACGGGTTTATAATTTAAGTATATAAAAAGTCAACATGGCCTTGTTCAATCCACAGTAGGAAATACTTACAAATGCATTCCAGCTCCAATTAAAATAGAATTAAGATAGAAACTTAAGTAAAAGAAATGTTGTAGTTTGTTGCAAAGTTTTAGTCAATGACTTGAACAAAGCATTACCATACACATGTTTTACAAATGCATAAGAAATTTGAAATCGCGTCTACAATTAGATTCTAATTTATTGAGTTTTTTATACTTCATTAGTTAATTAATTGGTAATGCACAACATTGACTGACTAGTTGGGTTCTTCAGGATTCCGGACAAACCAAAAGGTGGTCTCACTAGTTGGGTTCTTCATAACTAAGACGAATCTAACCAGACCAAATATTGTTGAGACTATTTTTTGTGTTGTTAACCTAGATCAACAAATTCACAAGGAGTTTGGAATGCTTCATTGGAAAACATTTAGTCAACCAAGCATCAACTTAATAGTTTTCAAAGAGATTGTGAGGGGAACAATGGTGATGTTGAACAAGAGTTCAACATAACCAAATTTGTTAGAACTCGTCTGGCATGATCTCTTGTTGGAAGCGCATGATTTTTTGTTGCGTGGTTCTTGACTTTGGATTTCTCCAAAATATGTTTCCTTGAGCTAGGTTATATTTCATAGACTCTGAACCTTAATATGAAATTCGGTTGACGCATCCATATCTTAATATGATTGACGCATCCATATCTTAATATGAAATTCGGTTATCTTCGATCTTCACCCTCACTATTCTCTTTTCTTCGTCCGGTCGATCACCCAAAGACTCTGAGCCTTTGGCCCCACTAGGCATCTACTTTAGCTCGGTCTCACTCTCCAGGATTTTGGCTCGTAGACTATATACTCTACCTCATTGCACAATTTGTTTTAGAGTAAAACCTCTAGGGATGAAGTAGAACTCTATGGTTTTTAAGGTTATCATTATACGGTTGATTTTGTTTCTTTCCAAACCTCCGTGACATCCCAAGTTTCTAAAATTTGGTGTGTTTCAAATAAGGATCGAAGTTTTGAGGTAAATATATGTTGGAGAAAGAAGAACTGAAGAAAACAAGGGAAGAAGTCAGCATAGATAGATTATATGGTCTATGTGTAAAGACCATATACGGTTTACGTGTAAAAGGAGATACGACCTAGGCTAGCTTCTTTTGTCTATCCCTAGGGCTTGATATAAACATTATATATAGGCCATTTTACACACAAACCATATTTATACTCCCATACCGTATTTGTTCTTTGTTACGCCGAAATCAGATACTATCTTTTGTTTACTGGTTGGGATAGCTTCTTATGTCTGTCCTCGGGTTTGATATAAACATTATATATACGCCGTTTTAGGTCAGTTTAGACATATTCCTGACATCTAGAGTTTTTCAGAGTTCCAAGTTTGTGGTGGCGGCACAATAGAGTTAGATTTCTCTTTCCTTTGCTTATAAATACTTCGAGTTGTTTATTTATGCAAGACTCGATATTTATTTATTATTTTTCTCCCTTATCCATGTATGGCTGATTTCTATTGATCAACGGGATGGTTGAACCCATTGTTGGTTGATTTATAATTGTTTATATGAATTGTTGAATTGAGATATGCAAATTAGCTTCTTTTCAAAGAGTTTTGTTTTTATTTTTATTTACCTTCGAAAGAAGTGACGTTTATAAAAGATTTTAGATAAAAACGGTCTTATGCCAAAAGCGTGCTGGTCTTATATGCTCCAAAAGTTGTTGGAATAATTAAAATTCCTGAACCATACACACCGAAGATCATAATCATGCTAGAGTTATTAAGGAATCGAAATTTACATACCTGGTTCAATAGCGCAACAATCCGATAAAACTTTAGTGCGGAATCTACATACCGAATGAGCGCCGCAGGTATATCGTCTTCCTCAGTCAAATCTCCTTAGGGTTTCTTTAGGTTTTCTCTCTGATGGGTAGAGGTATGAAAACGGCTGATTGATTTGCCTTATTGGGGACCATGACCTAATATCCTTTATATATTGACCTAATAGAATCTCATTAAGCCTATTGGGCCAAAATCTGGTATCCACTCATTTAAGCTCATACCGCTTAATTAAAGTCTACGAGCTTTACTTAATTGAATCACTTTAGATAGCCCACTAACAATTAGCCATATAATATAATTGTGTACCATAATATGTAAGCCCATATAATAAGATTTATAAATAAATCTTACAATCTCCCACTTGAGCTACATATGAAACAAACAATTATATTAACAAAATTCTTTATGTGCACGTATTGGCTAATTTTATAAACTTTTTCTTTATTTCAATCTGGTTCATCTTATATATCAATAGGAGATCACGGCGGCATTCATCACAATCATCGTATCTAAACCTTCCGTGTTCATCATGCCAATATATTCAATGACATAGATCAAGTATGGATGAGTGACATGAAAATTACATGCAATGTGATCTCATAACATGCCTATTTTCAATTGGTCCTACTTTATTCGGAGATCAATCCAAAACCAAATTTAAGTTCAGAAATATAATTTATGAACCAACTCATAAAACTTTATTATGCATAAACCGGAAGGTATAAAACATCATTTCAAACTCCCACTAAGTTAAGGGATTACAAAATCTGTGCAACCTCATGTGAGCAGTATGCTCTTGAAATACTTTAGGAGGCAATCCCTAGATTAACGGATCCGATAATTTGAGTTTGTCCTTATATGTTTTATAGAGCTTGACATTTCCTAGACTTTTCCTTCCATTGACATAAACATAATGTCAATGTGGTTCTCCATCAAGGATCTTTGGTAGGTGTTGTATTCAACTTGCATATATGTTATCACAAAATAACTTTATTTGACTCTTAAAGCTACTAAAAGCATGTAGCCAATGACAAATATATGCAACCACAACGGAAATAGCTACAAGTGTAGTTTAACACTTTTACTAGATATAGTTCATCCAACCAACCTACAATCTTAAGGTGATCGTCTTTTATTCGACGTCTATAGAAATAAAGATAAAATATCCAATGATCTCCAAAAATCTCAATTTCCATTATAGCATGAAAATCTTTCATTATTTGCAAGGCCGCATGACTTCATGCACTTAATAATCTGCTATACACTTCACTTTAGTCATGTACACTATATCCGAAAGTGTACATACCCCAAACAAACATTAGACTCCCTATGACAATTGTATAGGGTATCTCTTATATCCTCAAAACCTCAAGGATTTTCTTAGAGCATACGTTAAGGCCGAATTGATAACCTTTAAATAAAAGAAGCGTCCCCAAGATCTTTAATCCCACTGAATGGTAATCACATGTAAGTTAAAGAAACAAAAAACAGAACAAAGTGTTTTTTTAAATCAAATTAAATCAAAAGGTAAGATTTTCAATCTAAATCAAACGCATGTTGCAAGACTTACACAGACCGAAGGAGGGGGGGAAAAACAACGATATGCATACAAATATTCAATAGCCATCAGTTCGGTAGACATATAAAACCAAAATAAACCGATCGAAAATTTATAAATCGATATTCCTAAGAAACTAACATGATAACGGCTCTGATACCACTTGTTGGAATAATTAAATTTCTTGAACCATACACACCGAGGATCATAATCATGCTAGAGTTATTAAGGAATCAAAATTTACATACATGGTTCCATATCGCAACAATCCGATAAAACTTTACCACGGAATCTACATACCGAATGAGCGCCGCAGGTATATCGTCTTCCTCAATCAAATCTCCTTAGGGTTTCTTTAGGTTTTCTCTCTGATGGGTAGAGATATGAAAACGGCTGATTGATTTGACTTATTGGGGACCATAACCTAATATCCTTTACATATTGACCTAATCGAATCTCATTAAGCCTATTGGGCCAAAATCTAGTATCCACTCATTAAGCCCATACCGCTTAATTAAAGTCTACGAGCTTTACTTAATTAAATCACTTTAAATAGCCCACTAACAATTAGCCATATAATATATTATGTACCATAAAATGTAAGCCCATATAATAAGATATATAAACAAATCTTACAAAAGTTACTTGTTAAGTGAACACAATTGCATTCAAGTGCAAAAGACTTTCAAAACAACAAGTAGCATGAACTTTAGCACGTATATGATAGAGAAACAACCATCTTCCATATTCGTAGAAGAAGGGTTATCAACATTACGCCGGTGGATTGTTTCCTATAGAGAGCCATCAAAGTGTCTTGAGTATTCGATGTACATGATTATGCAACAAAGTAAGTGAAGATAGTAAGGATAACTTATTCTATGGGCTTATAATCTTTTTACTGAAAATTTATAATAAAGATATGATAGATACTATGGTGTATCGATCAAACAACTAACTATTAAGTCATGTTTTCTTCTTTCACTGTCCTTCAATTTTTGTAACTTCAAAGATATACATGGCAAGTATAGGACGATAATGATTAATTATGTGGAGGTCATGTATGAAACTACTAATGTGCAATTACTGATTATGTTATAGGACGATACAAATAGATATATAATTAGATGATATTAGGTAGTCATAATATTTTGTTAGAAGTCAACAATGACATGTATTTTATATGATAAAATATGTTGCTAGTATTATTGAGTCATATGAGGTCACACACGCACATTGCATTGGCTTGATAGAGTAAATCATTTTAAGGAGACATGATATAGAAGAGTATATGTTATATACTATTGATATGCCTTGAATTGGGCTTCTTTTTTTTTTTTTGTTTGAGCCTTTTTATTATTAGACTCAATCTTATACTTGGTGCCTAAGTATAACCTTAGGATTTTGTTGCTCTATATATTGTAGCTTTCTCTCTGCCTCCTTAATAACCTGAACAATTTAGATAACCTAGTTATTATCTAATCATCTATATTGTGAAACCCTTCAATAATATCTCTTTGGAAAGTGGACATAACCATTATTGGGTGAATCAATATGAAATTTGTGTGTGTTGTCTTTCTTTTAGTTAAATTATGTTATTTCTCGGTAATTTTGCATAAGAAACTGGTATAAGAGCTTTTGTGTAAGAGCCTTAGCCTTTGGAGCCACTTTTGGCCTTAGCCGCCCCCGCAGGTCTGTGAGGCCGCCCCTGCGGCTCCCCTGTTGTTCTGCCCCTGCGGCTCAGGGAACCGCCCCTGCGGCTTCCGACGGCTGCAGCCGGTTTTGTTGACTCTTTTGACCCGTGCCTTACCCTTTTGCCTTACTTCTTTCTTTTCCTTGCTGAGCAAGGGTTTCCTTCTTCACTTTCCAATCCAACCTTTCACGTCTTCCTTACTTCTCCTTTATCCTTCTTGATCTTGTGTTGTTTCTCCTTGAGTTTGGAAGAGTTGTGTGGCTTGATGTTGATGTTGATGATGGATGTGTGTATGCTGAGCTTTGAGGCCAACTACTGAGGTGTGTGATCTCTCCCTGCAGCCTAGGACCACAAGAGTGGTAAGTGATCTTGCATCTTCTTCTTTCTTTCTTTGTTTCCTTCTTCCTAGCTTAGGATTAGATGTATGTTTAAGGGTGTTGATGTTGGTAAGTGTATGTATATGTATATGCTTCGTTTTGGTGAAGAGAAGACGTGAGTGGATCACGAGAATAGCCGAAGAGGAATCGCGGGATTTGCCTCTGCATCGTCGCCGTCTCCACGCTTGGAAGCCACCGCCCTTGCGGAAGCCGTGCCGCAGCGCCCGCGCCTTACCTGCGTTGCCTGCGTTGCCTGCATCCTTTGTCACCGCGGCCGCGGCTGAGTTCCGCCGCGCCTGCGGGTTGCCTGCGTTGCCTGCATCCTTTGTCACCGCGGCCGCGGCTGAGTTCCGCCGCGCCTGCGGGTTGCCTGCTCCGCCCCTGCGTCTCTTGTGTCACGCAGGTGCATCTTGTCCCGGATCTACCTAGAGTTAGGTAGATCCTTTCCTTTCCTAGTATGAGCGGGTTAGTAGCATGCTAGGCCTGTGTATGAGGATAGAATGATGAGGATGTGATATATCTGTATGCCGGTTATGACTTTGAGGTTTATGAGTTAGGATACGATCCTTATGGATCCCTTGGGTCTAGGTGTGACCCCTGTGATGGATATGAGTTTGATATATGTTGTGATGCCTTGTTTAGGCAGTGTTGATCTCCAGAGTAGGAGCTGTTTGGATTGAGACTTCGAGGTTGAGGTAAGTCCATAGGACTTACTTAGCTGCCTATTTTATATTGGATGTGTGCATGAGTGGTGTTTGTTATATGCTTTATAGCATGCGTTATGATGGTCACCGACATATGGTATAGAGATTGCTCATTATAGGGCCATGACAGCTGTCCCTTTCATCCCTTTGGAGTCTGGGCGGTTCTCTGTGGTTGGGTCAGACTTAGTAAACGGTTGGCCACTCCCCATTCCCTTTTGGGTGCACGGGTGGGTGTGACCAGGGACCATTCCAACTGCCATGAGCACCCAGAGGCGAGGGTTATATTCCTCGTGTCACATATATTCATATTGATATATATATATATATATATATATATATATATATATATACACGCTTGAGTGACTGGACGTTATTAAGATTATAAACCGGGTAAATGTGTGATAGCATGTTGATGTGTTTACTATTCATTGGTGTGTGATTGTGCTGATGCATCTTCTTATATATGTGTATGGTTAGCTAAAGGTTTTATACCGTGTTGTAGATCCTTTGCAGGTTAGGAGAGCTGTAGAGTGATCCAGAGGGGTGATCCGCTGAGGGCTCAGTACACTGGGTCGTCCTCGTTGGATATGGGATATTTGATGTACGGATATATGTTTCTTTTGTACTCAACGGTACTTATGTACTACCTTTTGAGATTTATATATCAGTTTTATGTTTTGTATTTAATCTATCGGTGCCTTGTGGTAAGATTCAGTGAACTTGTTGTCAGGCTAGGGTCAGGATCCATTGTGAGATCTAGCCCAGTAGCACCTCGAGTCCTACGGATTTGGGGTGTTACAAAGTTGGTATCATAGGCCAGGTTGACAACAATGGCACTAGTAATCTGCAATAAAGTTCGAATATATAAATAACCAGAACCCGAAAAGGGGTCTGACTTTTCAAAAGGTTTTGGTTTTGAAATGAGTACAAAATGTTTTGGATATCGTGTACGTGAGTCATCGCCCCTCTGAAGATCTCGACAGTATATATATATAGATATTCTGTTGTGATTGATTTGATATATACATACGGCATATATATAGCCTTTTGAGTTAGGTTTACATCCTCTGCAGATGGTTCAGACTAGAGCCTTACCTGCAGTTGGACGAGGTAGAGGTAGACCCCCTCTAGGTAGAGGACGGGGTAGGACTTCCGCTGTTGATCCACGTGCAGCGGAAGAGGTTCACGAGGACGTTGTTGAGAGTGTCGTTCCTGAGACTGGGAACGGCGTAGCTGGGAGACAGGGTCCACAACGAGTCCAGTCAGATGACTCGGATTATGTCTCCATGGGAGGACCAGAGTTTCGTGACTATATCCGGCGAGTGGAGGAGGCTGCTAGAGCAGGTAGACCTATCCTGGATCTGCCAGTACATGAGGGATCATCTGAGAGATCCCATGGGGTTACACATGTGCCAACTGCACCGGCACTTGTAGCTGAGATTGCTCGAGTTATAGAGGAGCATAGAGGGCCTAGACCAGACACTTGGTTGAAGGCATTTCACCAGATGGGTGTACCCCCTTTCTTTGGGAAGGTGGGGCTCGAGGTTGAGATGTGGATTGGACATGTGGACTCAGCTTTGGGGTCCATTAGATGTCCAGCAGACAGGCAAATAGAGTTAGTGCAGAGTCTTTTCAGAGACTTAGCACAACACTGGTGGAGGTCTGTACGAGCACAGGTTGACAATTATGATCAGATGCGGACCATGATCAAAGAGCGTTTTTGCCCTGCCTCACTAAGGAGTGAGAAACTGCGAGATTTTGTTGAGGTTGGATTCGAGGATGTACCAGTCTCAGAGGCTATCAGGAGATTCCAGGAGGAGCTGGCATTGCAGGGACCAACTGCACCTTCTGTGAATCAACATGTATATCTGTTTTCCCGACGACTGAGGGATACTACCCGGACCTATATGGCGGGTTTCCACTGTGAGTCTCTGATGGACTACCAGGCCAGAGCTTCCGATTATGAGAGGGAGTGGGCTAGTTAGAGGAGGGCTTCTGAGACCGGAGGGTCTGAGAAGAGACAGCGTACTGGGCAGACCAGTGGTGCTGGTGGGGCTGCTAGTGCAGGGCGAGGTTAGAGTCGCTAGAGTCGTCCCTCTTCTGCCTCAGTTGCAGATAAGGGAGTACAGTGTTACAACTGTGGTGGTTATGGGCATATGCGGCAAGAGTGCACGAGACAGACAATGACTTGTTACATCTGTGGCAGGCTAGGTCACAAATATATTTTATGTAGACGGGGTGGAGCTTCGTCTCAGCAGGGTTCTACTCCTGCCAGTATAGCGGGAGGTGGGCAGAGGCCACCTCAGCAGCAGCAGAAACAGGGACAACAGAGATTCCCAGATCGTCCTACCACTCAGGGATCTGCTCCTGGGTTGGGTAGAGGCAGAGGTCGTGGTGGGAGCACCACTGACACCAGAGGGCCACAGGGCCGAGTTTTTGAGCTGAGGAGTGCAGAGGAGCCAGCTGCACCGACTGTTACAGGTACCATTCTGATCCATGGTTTACCTGTTAGAGTTTGTTTGATACTGGAGCTATGTCTTCTTTTATATCTGATGCTTGTATTGAGTGTTTGAGTTTAAATATGATTGAGGGGATACCCTTTAGTATAGGGTTACCCGATGGTAGTAGGGTCAGAGGTACCCATGAGATTCGTGACTGTCCCATTTCTGTAGGGACCCGTGTGTTACTAGTTGACTTCGTTGTCATGCCGTTAGAGCATGAGGAAGTCATACTAGGTATGGATTGGATGGATAGACTTTCTGTAGTCTTAGATGTAGGTAGGAGGACTGTTACCCTCTCTACCGAGTTAGGACAGATAGAGGTTTTCTGAGGTTGGGACCTTGGAAAATCTGGCATGGTCATCAGTGCGATACAAGTAGTTAGACTGTTTGCACAGGGTTGTGAGGTCTTCTGGTGTTATGCCATGAAGGAGGGGGAGAGTCCAGCATTAGAGGATATCCCGTGGTCTGTGAGTTTGCAGATGTGTTTGCTGAGCCGTCTAGTTGCCGCCTCAGAGGAGTGTGGACCTTGGTATCGAGTTAGAGCTTGGTACGAGACCGATCTCGAAGGCCCCATATCGGATGGCGTCTGTTGAGATGTTGGAGCTGAAGAAGCAACTCGAGGAGTTGGCCGAGAAGGGTTTTATTCACCCTAGTGTATCTCCATGGGGAGCACCTGTTCTCTTCGTACGGAAGAAGGACGGATCGTTGAGATTGGGTATAGATTACAAAGAGCTGAACAAGGTGACCATTAAGAACAAGTATCCATTGCCGCGTATTGATGACTTGTTGGATCAGCTTCAAGGAGCGGCAATATTTTCCAGGATTGACCTGCGCTCAAGATATCACCAACTGAGGGTGAGAGAGCAGGATGTGCACAGGACAGCATTCCGGACCAGATATGGCCACTACGAGTTTGTAGTGATGCCATTTGGGCTTACAAATGCCCCAACCGTCTTTATAGAGTTGATGAACAGTATCTTCATCGACTTCCTGGATCAGTTTGTGGTGGTATTCATAGATGATATTCTGGTGTACTCTCGCAATAGAGAGGAGCATGCAGGACAGTTGAGGACTGTATTGCAGGTTTTACGGGATAGACAACTTTATGCTAAGTTTTCTAAGTGCGAGTTTTGGATGCCAGAGGTAGCATTCCTGGGTCATGTGGTATCAGCTGAAGGAATTAAGGTGGATCCGGCCAAGATTGAAGCAGTAGCAGCATGGACTACACCGACGAACGTCAAGGAAGTACGTAGCTTCCTTGGCCTAGCCGGTTATTACAGACGCTTCGTGGAGGGATTTTCTGTGATTGCCGTCCACTGACAAGTTTGCTGAGGAAGACTACCAAATTTGTATGGTCTGATCAGTGTATACAGAGTTTTGAGGAGCTGAAGAGACGTCTGACTTCTGCTCCTGTTTGGGCACAACCAGAAGGTACAGAGGGATTTGATCTGGTTAGAGTTGGACATCCAGTTTCCGGATGAGGATGCCCGGCTGAGTACTTTAGAGGTTCTACCTGATCTGTTGGGTGAGATCCAACAAAAGCAGGAGACCTACCCGACTTTGATGAGGATACGAGATAGGATGTCTCGGGATGAGGCACCACAGTTCCTGCTAGGAGCAGATGGAGTTTTGAGACGCCGCGGTCGTGTATGTGTACCTGCTGATACAGAGCTGAGACAGAGGATTTTACAGGAGGCTCACGGTACACCTTACTTTGTACATCCAGGTACGAGTAAGATGTATCAGGGTTTGAGACGTCTATATTGGTGGGAGGGCTTAAGCCCGATGTGGCCAGATTTGTGGCACAGTGTGCGACTTGCCAGCAGGTCAAGATAGAGTATTGCAAACCTGGAGGTGAGCTCCATCCACTTCATGTTCCACAAAGGAAGTGGGAGAACGTCACCATGGATTTTGTGACCGGGCTGAGACTGAGCCGGAGTTTTTATGCTATCTGGGTTATTGTGGACAGATTGACGAAGACGACACGTTTCATTCCTATTAGGGAGACGTGGCCGGTGAGCAGTTTAGCTGAGGAGTACACTAGGCAGGTAGTGAGACTCCATGGTGTACCGAGGACGATCGTCTCAGACCGAGATGAACGATTTACCTCGAGGTTCTGGCAGCAGATTCAGACTGCCCTGGGGACGAGTTTACATTTTACTACTGTGTTTCATCCTCAAACAGATGGTCAGTCAAAGAGGACCATTCAGACCTTGGAGGATATGCTGCGAGCTTGTGTGTTGGATTGAGGACAAGTGTGGACGGATCATCTCCCACTTGTTGAGTTCTCATACAACAACAGCTTGCATGCATTTATTGGGATGACCCCATATGAGGCACTGTATGGACAGAGATGTCGTACTCCGTTATGCTGGGATGAGCCTAGTACGGCCAGTGGTTTAACACCTGATCAGATTCAGGATGATGTGACTCGAGTAGCATTGATTCGAGAGCGGATGCTGATTGCCTAGAGCCGTCAGAAGTCGTATGCTGATAGGAGGCGTAGACCTCTAGATTTCAGAGTTGGAGCCCATGTGTGGCTGAGAGTTTCCCCGACACGAGGTGTTAGGCGATTTGGCATTAAGGGGAAGTTGAGCCCCTGATATGTCGGACCGTTCGAGATTCTGGATTGGGTTGGAAGCGCAACCTACAGGTTGGCCTTGCCGCCGAGATTAGAGAGTGTTCACCCTGTGTTTCATGTGTCTCAGCTGAGGGAGTATATACTAGATCCGAGACACTTTTGTTGAGCACCCAATTGCAGTCCTAGAACGAGGTATGAGACGCCTGCGTTCGAAGGACATACCTATGCTGAGGATACAGTGGTCGAGACGTGGACCTGATGAGGCTACATGGGAGACTGAGGATAGTATCCAGAGGAACTATCCAGAGTTTATGCCGAGATAGATGTACTAGTAGGATCGACGAATAGATCTTAGTACTATCTTGGTGAGTGTTATGCTTATGTGCTTATATGTCAAGTTGTGTTTATTTTTGTACTAGTTGTGATGTGATGTGTGATCTTATTATATCTTGTTGTGCTAGTGCGATTGTTTATAGCTGGAGATGGTTCTTTCCTACATGCTATTGTGATGTGATAGGTTTTGCTGGAGATGTTTTTCCTCCATGCCCGTGGTTATGTTGATGCGTTGGCTAGAGATGTTTTTCCTCTATGCCCTGGATAGTATAGTGATCTTATGGCTGGAGATGATGAGTTCCTCCATGCTCGTGCTTGAGGTTATAGAGTGGTATAGGTTGATACCTTATGAGCGGAGATGTGATTCCTCCGGTAGAGAGAGTTTTACCTCGGCTTTTGAGTCCGAGAGGTTTGTGGGTGTTACAAGTTTCGGGACGAAACTTGTTTTTAGGGGGGTGAGGTATAAGAGCCTTAGCCTTTGGAGCCACTTTTGGCCTTAGCCGCCCCCGCGGGTCTGTGAGGCCGCCCCTGCGGCTCCCCTGTTGTTCCGCACCTGCGGTTTCCGACGGCTGCAGCCGGTTTTGTTGACTCCTTTGACCCGTGCTTTACCCTTTTTCCTTACTTCTTTCTTTTCCTTGCTGAGCAAGGGTTTCCTTCTTCACTTTCCAATCCAGCCTTTCACGTCCTCCTTGCTTCTCCTTCATCCTTCTTGATCTTGTATTGTTTCTCCTTGAGTTTGGAAGAGTTGTGTGACTTGATCTTGATGTTGATGATGGATGTGTGTATGATGAGCTTGGAGGCCAGCTACTGAGGTGTGTGATCTCTCCCTGCAGCCTAGAACCACAAGAGTGGGTAGTGATCTTGCTTCTTCTTCTTTCTTTCCTTGTTTCCTTCTTCCTAGCTTAGGATTAGATGCATGTTTAAGGGTGTTGATGTTGGTATGTGTATGTATATGTATATGCTTGGTTTTGGTGAAGAGAAGACGTGAGTGGATCACGAGAATAGCCGAAGAGGAATCGCGGGATTTGCCTCTGCATCGTCGCCGCCCCTGCGTCTGGAAGCCACCGCCCCTGCGGAAGCCATGCCGCAGCGCCCGCGCCAGCGCTCGCGCCTTGCCTGCGTTGCCTGCATCCTTTGTCACCGCAGCCGCGGCTGAGTTCCGCCGCGCCTGCGGGTTGCCTGCTCCGCCCCTGCGTCTCTTGTGTCACGCAGGTGCGTCTTGTCCCGGATCTACCTAGAGTTAGGTACATCCTTTCCTTTCCTAGTATGAGCGGGTTAGTAGCATGCTAGGCCTGTGTATGAGGATAGAATGATGAGGATGTGATATATCTGTATGCCGGTTATGGCTTTGAGGTTTATGAGTTATGATACGATTCATATGGATCCCTTGGGTCTAGGTGTGACCCCTGTGATGGATATGAGTTTGATATATGTTGTGATGCCTTGTTTAGGCAGTGTTGATCTCTAGAGTTGGAGCTATTTGGATTGAGACTTCGAGGTTGAGGTAAGTCCATAGGACTTACTTAGCTGCCATCCTTATATTGGATGTGTGCATGAGTGGTGTTTGTTATATGCTTTATAGCATGCGTTATGATGGTCACCGACCTATGGTATAGTGATTGCCCATTGTAGGGCCATGACAACTATCCCTTTCATCCCTTTGGAGTCTGGGCGGTTCTCTGTGGTTGGGTCAGACTTGGTAAACGGTTGGCCACTCCCCATTCCCTTTGGATACACGGGTGGGTGTGACCAGGGACCATTCCAACAGCCATGAGCACCCAGAGGCGAGGGTTATATTCCTAGTGTCACATTTATTCATATTGATATATATATATATATACACGCTTGAGTGACTGGACGTTATTAAGATAATAAACCGGGTAAATGTGTGATAGCATGTTGATGTGTTTACTATTCATTGGTGTGTGATTGTGCTGATGCATCTTCTTATATATGTGTATGGTTAGCTAATGGTTTTATACCGTGTTATAGATCCTTTGCAGGTTAGGAGAGCTGTAGAGTGATCCAGAGGGGTGATCCGTTGAGGGCTCAGTACACTAGGATTATTATCGTGGGATATGGGATATTTGATGTACAGATATATGTTTCTTTTGTACTCAGCGGTACTTATGTACTACCTTTTGAGATTTATATATCAGTTTTATGTTTTGTATTTAATTTATCGGTGCCTTGTTGTAAGATTCAGTGAACTTACTGTCACGCTAGGGTCAGGATCCATTGTGAGATCCTAGCCCAGTAGCACCTCGAGTCCTACGGATTTGGGGTGTTACATTTTGGTTCTTTGGTTTTCTGTAATTTGGAAGAAGATGTTTCTTTCAACACGAAGATCGACAAGTTCACATAGTTTTAGTCTGTGATAAATCAAGATGTGAGCGTTGTTGAGACAACAAGGCTTATGGGGGCCGTTGTCAAGGAAGAAATCCAATAAGAAAAAGTGCGATGTTGCTGAGATGGTCACTCAAGAGGATATGGCGCATTTAACCATCATGTTGTGTATCGCAGATGATGTCTTATGTGAGGTTTCGAATCAAGATATTGCAACCAAAATGTGGTTGAAGTTGGAGAGCCTCGACATGACGAATTCTCTCACCAATAAGTTGCTTCTGAAGCAACATTTGTTCAACATGCAAATGTAGGAAGGTATGCAACTTAGTGAGCACTTATATCACTTGAACACAATTCTTCTAGATTTGCGTAATATTGATGTAAAGATTGAGGACGAGGATTTTGCGTTAATTCTGTTGGTATCTTTTCGGTCATCATATAAAAATTTTATTTAGTCATTTGTTGTTGGAAAAGATATTGTTACTCTAGAATATGTCAGATATGCCCTTCATACAAGGAAACTACACCACAAGGTGAATGAAAGGGGTGTAGGTAAGAACAACCAGACATATGTCTTGTATACAAGTGGAGGCAAGGGACAAGGAAAATTAGGGAAGAAGAATAACAAGGAGTCAGAATTCATTTTTTTCCCTGCAGGGTTCTATTGTTTTTAGGTCTGTCTTTGTTGCATCTTCATAGGTTCACAAGGATTATATGACTTAGTTGTGGCATATGACCGGGACTTGGTCATATGGGTGAAGGGAGATGGATATTCTGGCAAAGGATGATCTTCTTGGTAGTCGCAAGACCTTGGTCTTGACTTCTACTAGCATTATGTCCTTGGGAAGATACACCGCAACAAGTTTCCAAAGGGTATTTACAGGACAAAAGACACACTTGATTACATTCATTAGGATTTTTAGGGTCCGGTTAACATTGAGTATTTAGGAGACAAATGTATTTCTTGACTATCATTGATGATTATTCAAGAATGACTTAGATGTTTGTCATGAAACACAAAGGAGAAGATTCAAGAAAAAATAGTGGAAAAAAAAGAAGATCAAAAGGCTGCAAACTAATAATGGTCTAGAGTTTTGTTCATATGTGTTTGATCAGTTATGCAAGGATGTTGGAATTGTTCGTCATCATACAACCAAACATACACAACAACAAACCGATGTAGTTGAGAGGATGAATCAAACTCTACTAGAGAGAGCGAGGGTGTATGTTCTCTAATGCAAAACAAGATAGGAGGTTTTAGGCAACAACAATGACTCCATCATGCTACTTGATAAACCGCGACATCACACTAGCATAAACCACAAAACACATCATGATGTGTGGTTTGGTAAGTCTGTTGACTATTCTAATCTTAGGGTTTTGGTTGTACCATTTACTATCATGTCAGTGAGGGTAAACTAGAGCTTCAAACAAATAAAGGAGTGTTTGTAGGCTATGGAGATGGTGTCAAGGGATACAGAGTTTGGTCTCTGTCTGAGAAAAGAGTTATTTTGAACAGAAGTGTCGTCTTTGATGAAAATGTTATGCTCAACTCGTCAGTGAAGCTAACGGAATCAAGGGAGAGTAGCAGTGTTGATATACAGGTGGAGATTCAGTTTCTTCCTCAAGAAAAAGAAGAATATCTATATTATGAGCTACCAAAATCTACAACATTAGAAAATCAACCTAGAAGTTATTCACCAGAACTTAGTTGAGGGACGCTCAAGAAGACTTGGAGTAAGACCTCCACAAATGTACGATTTTGAGGATGATGTTGGTTATGCTCTATAAGCTACTAAAGAGGTGGATACTCATGAACCGTCAACCTATAGATAAGTTGTATCTGGATCTGAAGTTGTACAAGAGTTTGCAACAACAGGAAGTAAGATGAAGGATATGAGAGCAGTCCGGAAAATTCTAGGCATGGAGATATTTAGAGATAGGGGTCGTAAGAAGATTTTCTTATCACATACAAGCTACATTGAAAAGATTTTGTCAAGGTTTTGGAATGTCATCGGCCAAACCTATTGATACACCTAGTGCTGCTAACATCCATCTACCACTCGGTTTTCACCTTAGTGGGATGAGGAGAATGAGTATATGTCGCGATCCCTTATGCTAGTGCGGTGGGGAGTTTGATGTATGTCATGGCCTACACAAGACCAGATTTAACACAAGTTGTTAGTGTCGTCAATAGGTTCATGGGACAATTAGGAAAATAACACTAGCAGGATGTGAATAGGATATTTCGGTACCTTAGAGTTACATTTGACATTGGGCTCGTTTTTGGAAATTATACACAGTGTTTGGTCATATGGTACCCTGATTCCGATTATGTAGGAGATGTTGATACTAAAATATCTATGATTAGTTATGTTTTCACTCTCAGGGTTTCCGTTGTGAGTTGGAAGGCAACCTTACAACCCATAGTCACTTTGTCTACTAAAAAGGCAAAGTTCATAGCATTGACAAAAGCAGCTAAAGATGGAATTTGGTTGAATGGATTGATTAGTGATCTAGGTATACATAATGATCAAGCTATTGTATACTGTGACAATTTGAGTGCAATTTGTTTGGCCAAGGATCAGCTTCATCATGAGAGGACTAAACATATTGACGTGATGTATCATTTTTTCAGAAGTGAGATAAGGATCAGGGTGAAGAAAGTATTCATTGTTGATAATCCTATTATGTTCACCAAGCACGTACCTCGCAACAAGTTCCAACATTATTTGGACTTGCTAAATGTCAGAAGTTGTTGAATGCCCAAGGGTACATCTGGATAGAGATAGGAGTTTGTCTAAGCATTGATTAATGGATCTGGTATGTTTGTGACGATTCAAGTCCATGTGGAGATTCGTTGATATACCTTGAATTTGGTTTATCTTTATTTTTTGGGCCTTTTTAGTTTGACCCAGTCTTATACTCGACCCTCAAGTATAACCCTAGGGTTTTGTTGCTCTATATATTATAGATTTTTCCTCTGCCTCCATAATAACCTGATAATTTGGATAACCTAATTATTATTTGATCATTTGTATTCTAAAACTCCTCAATAAAATCTGTTTGTAAAGTGGATGTAGCCATTATTGGGTGAATCACTATAAAACATGTGTGTGTTGTTTTTCCTGTTTATTGAACTATATTCTTTCTCGGTAATTCCGCACAACATATATATTTGATATGACACAGGAGTGTGTATTTATTAGATAATAAAGTGTAGGTTTAAGTCTATCACAAGTATGATGGGATCCGTTGTAGTAATTGAGTGTTGAATCACACATACCACTTATGTATTAGTGGTAACAATAGGCAATCACACATACCACTTATGATGGGATCCATTGTAGTAATTGGTGGGCATTATACTAAACGGGGGCGGAGATTTCCGGATGGTGATGAATATCCGACGGGGACGGGGATGAGGTCAATTTTCAATACCCGAACGGATATGGGGATGGGGATGGTGGGCATTATACTAAACGGGGATGAAGATGAATAGGGTACTCCCCACCCCAAATCCGACCCATTGACACCCCTAGTTTTGAGTACTATTCAATGTATTCATGACAAAGTCCCGCTTTTATATAACTAAGACCGAAGAGAGAGTTGTTCATAGAAAGCCAATTTTATTTTGAAAAACACTTAAATAAAAATCTATTTTCTTAAAAAAATATGGAATAGCAAACTAATTTTTTTAAAAATCAATTTATTTTAAAAATTAATAAACTTAGCTAAAACTATATTTTTAATATAATATAATTTACATCGAGCTAGAGGGAAGACGGACAACAAGTTGTGCCGTCAAACCTTTTTGAATAGCGAATTCAATCCACCTAAAAACAACATCAGAAGACATAGGAGACATAACGTTGCAATGCAAGACCCGTTGTACCCTTTTGAGAACTTCAACAATATCGGGTGCAAGAAAACCAAACATGTCGAAAGTGAACGGTAAAAACACATATTGGTTTTCAATACAAGCCCTCTCATGTTTAGCCACATTAGCATATGCCGCATTAAGCGCCGCCTTGTCTACCACAAAAGGTTCATCGTCCAAATAAACTAATGGAAAAACACCTGTCAAATCAATGCAAGTAAAAATACGTATATAAATAGATTCATATTTAATATTTGAGAAAAATGGGCTAGTGAAGCCCTTTGTGTAAAACAAATACATAATGGGCCCTTTGTATTTTCGGATTTAAAATAAAGGTAAATTGAAAGGGGCAATATGGGGATTAAGTATATTATGGGGTAATGTTGTAAATATTACTGATTTGACCATTAAAATTTTTTTTTCCTTTTGCCCGCCTTTTATCGGAAAGGCAAAGATCTCTTCGATCTTTGCATTTTATCAGTTCTTGTGCATCCGTCTTTTCAATCCTCCATTCCGTCATTTTCTTTCTTCTTTCTTAATCCTCAAAACCCTAAACGGCGATTTCGTTTTCAACTTCTCCTTTCTTCGTTTGATTTCTCAAATTTCTCTAATTGAAGGTACACTACTCTTGTCTTCGTTTTGATTTCGACGGTGGTTCTTCTTCTTTGCTGGTTAGTAGCATTGTTATTTTTCATTCTCTTTATTGTACTGTTCTTTCTCGTCCGATTTTGTGCTTTAAATTTCGATATCTTAGGGTTTGTTGTATTCCATTCACTCTTTTGAAGAAACTGTCCATTATATTCATATATATACCATCGTCAACATGTTTGTGTTGTATTACTTGTCAATTTGATTTTTCGAATGGAGTGCTTCGGTCTTTCTTCTGCATGCATGACTAAAATCAAATTATTTATCGAAATATAACGTTTGTTTACTGTAAACCTCTATGTTGTACTATGTTTGTGCAGTTTAGTATATTGAGTTGATAATCTGCGGTATTATGTTTGTTATTTTGGCTCACATAAATGCTTTATTATGTACATTTAGCTATTATGCCTCGGCGAAAAGTTTGTGCACTGAAGCACAAGGGAAAATCTCCAAATAAGAACCAGGTTTCTGATGAAATTGAGCAGGTAACATGTGTTCAAATTCCTCTTTTTGCTGATTTGAAGTTCTGCAGTACATATGAATGTGTGGTTCTTACTTTTGTTTTTTTTAACAGACTACTATTCTAACTGGATCATCTACCCAAGTTATTCATCATGTCAAGGTAAGTAATGTATTGTATTATACATACATTGTGTATTTTAACATGTATTTATATTTGTATGTGTTTTTTTTGCAGTTCAAATATAAATATGATGAAAACGAGCAAAATGAAACTGTCAGAATTAATTCTTTTAGCCGTCTACATCTGATCCCACACATACTCGATGAGTTGTGTGAAGCTGATAAGTTGAAATTAAAACAAAGTGTTCTAGGTCCACTCATAGAGTTGAGTACCAAGTTACAAATGTCTAACCAGTTGATACATTTTATGCTGATGCGGGAAATCAGGACCAAAAGAAACCATTCAATGTGGTTTGGAGTGAATAATGTTTTACTGAGGTTTGGATTGACCGAATTTTTTGAGATAACTGATCTTATGTATAGTTAAGAGAACTTCACTAATGTAGATGAAATGGATCCAGTAGAAACGAGGTCTGTTGTGGGACATGATCGGTGCACTAATGCCCGGTTGGAGGAGATTTTCATGCAAGAACCCAAAGATTCAGAATTTAAATACAAGATGGCTTTGATTATTTTAATTGAAGGTGTCTTGGTTTCAAAAGACAAGAAAACTTTTGTTACACAACACACACTCAATCTTGTCAACAATATCGAGTTATTTAACTCATATTCATGGGGTCGGTTTGCATATCTTCAAACCAAAAGGTTCCTACAATCTTGTGAACCCGGGAAGATAAGGTCAAGTGGAGGTTATAATATCGGTGTTTTTCCGTTAGCCCTACAGGTGATGCCTATTATAATGAACAACAGTATAGTTTATGTTTGCTATCAATATTTTTTTTGTTTATTATTTTTCTTTGTCTTTTGCAGATATTGGTCTTTAATTCAATTCCCAAGCTTGCTAGCCCCTTTGCAACTCTCAAGGATCCAGATGCCATGCCTCTTTGTCTGAAATTTGTTTCTAAGTCCATTCAAGGAAGGCAATTCCTTAGTTATGGTGAGATAAATGCCATTGTTGAAGGCCTTACGAAAGAGGACATTAAAACAGTTCTTGGTCACAAAGAGAACGATGATATTGAGTGGTGGGATCTGGAGGGGGAAGATGCCAGATTGGATTTGTTATTTGAAGTTGGGTTTAGTTTGGTAGATATAGTTATATCTCGACCAAACAGTTCTAAAGATAAGGTTGAACCTGCTAGGTATGTTTTCTCTGTTCTTTGTTTAATGTACATGTGAAGTTGTATTTTTTATAATAACATAGTTTATTGTGTGGCTATATGTAGGCCAAAATTAAAGAGAGTTAGAAGTGTAGTTGAGGATGCCTCTGACGGTGATGATTTTGTCCATCCACCAAAAACTGCTGTTGTTCACAATAAGGATGGTAAAGCGAGAAATGATGATGGGAGGATCCCCCCTAAGAGAAAGACCAATCCAGCCAGTCCTAATCCCCCACACTCGAGGTAAGAAATTTATATTACACATATTACTCTATTTAACACATATTAGTGTTTTTTACACAACAATAATACTATACTAACAACATGTGTTCTCAATAATGATTATTATTTAGGTACCCCACAAGGTCACACAAGGAGAAAGAACCATTATCACCCGCAACACCAAGTGATATGGGCGTAGATGCTGATGTTGTTCATGACAAAGATACACAGTGAGTTTAATATATGTTGTGTATATATTGTGTTTATAAATGTTATGTACATAGTTGTGTGTACACCGTTTTTTCCTTTTGTAGTTTGTGTATATAGTTTTGGAAAATGTTTGTTATAGTATGTGTACATCTTTTTCCCCTTTTGAATGTACTGCATATAGTTCCCCATTATGTCATGTCCATTGAATCTTTGTTGTGTGTCATGTGTGTACATTTTTTTACATATTTCTTCATTTAGTTTTGTGTATATATTAAGTGTACAGTTTATGTACACATTTCTTCTCCCATCGTCTTCTGTTCTTAGTTTATGTATATATTTTCTGCTTCATCATTCTTTCAATTTTGTGTATATTTTGACTACATAGTTGTGTGTACATCTTTACTCCTGTAATTATGTGTAGTGTATTATTTGCAGATTTTTTCATATAACTATATGCATGTTTTTTTTCTTCTTTACAGTGTTAATACATCCCAACCGGATTGGGTGTTAAAGATAATGGACAAGCTTGAGCATTTACAAAGTTCAAATGAAATGTTGCTTGAGAAAGTTGATGAACAATCCTACATGATAGATGATTTGATCAACTACTCCAGATACCTTGGTACTCTTTTTGCAACTACGGGCTCCTTCCATGAACATTTGGAGAATTCTATGGGACCTTTTTTTCTTCCTCAGATTACCTTTCAGATGCCAAATGCAATATGTATGGGATGCCATCTCATAATTTGATGATATACCCTTTTTGATTGAATTATGTCGATCGGATACAAAGACTATCTCATTGTTGTCCCGTACAAAACGCTTGAGGTTTTTGAAGAAGAAGTCCCAAGATTCATTGTTTTCACTGTCAACAATTGCAAAAGCAATTGGATATATTTGATGATTTGCATCTTGTGCAATTGCAACAAACAAGACTCCTCCATATTTTCCTTTCAAGTGAGTTTCATCTACTGTTATAACCTACACAAATAATTACAACGGCTTATACAAATAATTATCAATATTATGTACTGCATAAATAATGGGACAAGCAAAACAGAGTACACAAAGTGATACACATTGTCATCACTTTGTAAATAAATGTGCACACAAATGTAATAAGATACACACACAAACATAACAGATATTACCTTACGCATTACTTCGTATCCTTTAATGGATTGTCCATATGCCAAAAACACATATTTGAATCGTTTTTTCTCGTCAACCTCAAGATCAACAATTGTTCCGGGGTTGAAATTTGTTAACATATACAAATATGATGGTATTGAATTGTAATTGTCCTCCGGTGTCCCTCTAATCATGTCTTTCACATTCTCTTGTGCCATCAAACACTTCCAATAACTAGCATCAATATGGTGCATATTTTTCATCACTGTGACGATCTGATTTACCGAAGGTAACTTTTTGGAATTTTCATACCTGAAAGATATGAAACACATAAACGAATAACATTGTTTATACATAATTGTATAGAATTTACACATTTTTTAAGGATATGAATAACTTACATTTCCTTCACCTTCTCAGCTATTACATGGTACGATGCTTCTCTTTTTTTTGACCTTCTGACGCGAAAGGAACATGTGTGTGTGGATGCATACTTTGTTGTGGTAAAGTATTTTGCCTGACCAAGCATAGAGAAACGCACCCGCCACTTACAGTATTTTTCTATACATGTTGTTATTACTGCTTTCTTCTTTGACTTCACAGTTTTGTACTGTGTACAATTTGCGATAGCATTTAGACACAATGCATTCTTCAGCTCTATTTTAGAAGGATATGTCTTTCCAATCATTAGCTCCCAATTGTCTTCAGATGGTACACAACTACCTATCTGAGAGATAATATCAAGTGTATCACACGATGTTTCCATTAAATCTCTAGATGATTCACCAATTTCACTATTATTAAGTCCATCCACATTCTTTGAAGGCATCAACACAGCTTCTCCTACATCATTACTTGCCCTAATTTCAATTCTTCTGTCCTCTTTGTATATATCAATTGTGAACCTTGGTTCATTACTCTCTGTCTGCACTGTGTTAACACACAATGGAGCACTCCAACTAATATGCTGCATGGCATTTATCTCTACAAAAGTGTTGAAATCATCCTTTGTCTTCACATTAAATGGCTTCAGTGTAGGATTGAATGGATTTTTGTAGGTCAATTGTATCTCAGTGTTTGACTTGCACAACTCGAATCTTGAAGCAATCAGTGCCAAAATATCTTCAAATTAACATGTGGCATCAACAACTAATGGCTTACTTAAGAAGTCCCCATTGTATTTCCATTCGCCATCTTCTTCTATCCAGACCCCCCCAAAATATGTGGTTACAAACACAACCGTCATCACTGTTAAACATACACACATGAATATACAAGTTCACAATTATCATGTTTAGCACACATATACACTATCATCAAACAGAACCACAATTGTTTATGCCAGTACGACAAACATTATCCAGCAATTTCGATTATACACAATCAATTTCAGCCTTATTATCAATATACCAAATTCGATCACAAAACTCACAACATCATACGAGAAATTTCGATCATACACAAACAGTTTCGAAACAGCAATGACAAAAGCATTACAAATCGATTCATCAGTTTCTAATATGCAGATAATTCCAAAAATAACACAGAACAATGGAGAAGATATTTATGGCGATTTTTACGAGTGAATTGTACGAATCATAAATATTAGAAGCAGATATACATACCTAATACACACACAGATGAATCGATTACGAATTCCCCTTCTCAAACGTGGTCGATATCTCAAATTTCTCTTCAATTCGCCATCGAAATCGCTAATTGGCGTAGAAACATACGTATTTTTCTTATTTTCCTTATCCGTTTCAGAATATTTCTAACTGCCGATTTGAAAAGATCTTGTGTGGAGGGAGCAAGGTATTCTCGTCATCATCTAATAAACAAATGCATTTTATCTTTTTCTGAAAAATACATGGGGCCTAGTTTATGTACATTTAAAAAAAAGAGCCCCCCTATGCTTAATTATACACAAAGAGCCATGTCCCCCATTTCACCCTTAATATTTTTATAAAGATAACAAAGTGAAATATTTAGAATCCCTTATGCAATATGTTAATGTTTTAAAAACAAATTAACAAATCGTCTAACAAGTACAAACGGAAGATTTTGATAAAGAGATTATTTGATAAAATATATTTATAGGAGTAAACATTAAAAAAAAAAAACTATTTAATACGATATTATTTATTTTATTCATTTTATTAATTGATAAAATATAAAAAAAATTATAAAATTAGAATACACGAATAGATGACGTGGTGATGAAGTTAATGAGAGAATATAATTTTATACTTCAATATAAGTATGCAGATTAAGAGAAATTTTGATTACCACAATTGAATATATAACCTATTTAATTTACATTCATAAGCTCAACAATATTGACTAGATAGAAATGATTTAAAACTTTATCACTTACTTTTTTTATAATGAAATCCTTCTTCAAATTTGAGAGGAAAGAATGATCTCATCCTTCGGACGAAGCTTGCCTCTGAAATTTTATAATGTATGGATGGATTTGGGGATTATCATTTTCAAGTATAAAACGATTATCTAGAACGGTAGACTTCAAACACTTGACCAAGATATAAAATAATATGTAAAATATGTATTTGCTTTTGTTCATATTAGACTACCAGCTTATACTATCCTTGTGTGGCTGCCAAAATCAATCAATATGACTCAGCAACAGTGATTGATACATTAAACTTATAATAGTGATCTTATTCGATCGGATAAAAGTTACGAAATGATAAATGCAATTAGAACCCGGATGTAGGGCACAGACAGAGTGCGGATACGTCCGGGAGGTGGAGTAGTGTGTGCCACGTTCTTTCGGAAATGTGTAATCGTTGCTCCAATCTTCGAATTTTGGCGAGTTTTGGCATATGGGTCACTCTTCCACTACGTATGAGGGACGCACTCCTATTGAGGTTGATAGGCACATCTGTGGTACGCCCGAAACCAAATATTACGGTTAGAATTATAATCATCGGAATAATGTTCGAATTTTGCATCAAACTAGCTTGAGACCCGCTCCCACTACGCTTACGAAGTTACGGGACGCACTCGCGATGTGGCACTCCCAGTGCGCCCCACTGCGAGTCATTTATCCCGATTTGTTTGACCCAATAACAATCTCTAACTTATAATTGCATAAATTATATTTGTATACATTGAAAAGTTTAAATAATGATCAATACAATAATATCAAATGATTGGGGTGGTGATTGATGAGGTTGAATAATGGATCGGACCAAGCATAGGAATGAGATGGCCTATATATACGAGGAAAGTTAGTCCATTTCACCTCACAGCCAACTTGAATATATAATCACAACGTACCCATTAATATATAGTCTAAGTAATTTACTAAAAAGAGAAATGGGTGTACAATCATACACCATAGAGGTATCAAGCCCGGTTGTCCCGGGTAGGTTGTTCAAGGCTCTATGCCTTGACTCCCACAACCTCTTCCCAAAGGTCGTGCCAGACACTTTCAAGTCTATCCAGTTTGTACAAGGCGATTGCGTCACAGTTGGAGCCGTCAAACAACTCAACTTCGCAGAAGGTATGTATGTACATACGTGTTTATACATATAATTCGTATCTTGCCTTTTTTTATGAGTAACATGCATAAAGTATTGACTTGTGTTGGAGATACTAAGTTCCCATATATATATAAAGTGGGAAGATGTCGAATCTAATATATAAGGTTGGTGGGCTATTTCTCCTATTGCCAATTTATTTTACGATAGAAATCAACCAGGCTTATGTGTTTGGCTTAAGTATAACACGCATGTGCAGTCATATACACACAACCACCACTCTACTTGATTCGTTTGTATTATACTTTGACAACTTGTGTTTTGTGTTGTGAATCAGGACTCCCCTTCAGGTATGTGAAGCACAAATATGAGGAGGTTGACGAGGAGAACTTGTATTGCAAATACACAACTTTAGATGGAGGAATCCTTGGGGATAAGGTTGATTTCGTTGTCAGCGAAATCAAGTTTGTGGCCTCTGAGAGCGGAAGTGTATGCACCTTGACTAGCCACTACCACCCTAAGGGAGACGTGGTGTTGGACGAGGAGAAGATCAAATTTGGACAAGAAAAGATGAACAAATTGTTCAAAGAAGTGGAGGAGTACCTCCTTGCCAACCCTCAAGTCTACGCTTAATCAAACAACGTTTCACTTGCTTCATGTTCGATGGATTTCACCAGTTGCGTACGTGTGCATGCTTTTTCGATCATTTGATGGGTAGTGCCCCAAAGTTACTTGAGTTCATGATGTGATTGAGTGGATTTTAATGTGTGTTTGTGACAATAAAAAAGACAATCATATATATACTTCAAACCGAGGGTTGTGATTCATGATTAAATTTAATGCCTTACTTGGTTTAGTATCCCGCCAAGATAGCTTGAGAACAAAATCAACAATATACGGTAAAACATTTAAAACAATTTACTTGTATTTATCGAACATTCTTGTATCATACGCATGTAACTCCATTATTAAGTTGGGATCATGTCTAGAATAAAGCTATAACAAGTAGGTTGTTCAAACGGTCCAGATCGGACCGGATCATAAGCTCACGGACCAACCCGTATCGGACCATTTAACTATTTGTGTGAAACGGTCTATGGACTGGACCTTAACGGTCCAAACGTTACGGTCCAGGATCGGACCGGAATGTTACAATTCAGGGTTGGACCGGCCGTAATATCATGGACTGAATTTTTACATTTACGGTCCAGGACCGGACCGTAATTTCCTGTCCAGTCTGATTTTCTGATCCGGTCCAATGATTGTCCCTCACCACTAGGGTTGCTCGCTACCATCCTCCGGACTTCCGCATGCACTAGATCTTCTAGATTCAACCCTAAACAAGAACGTACCCGCATAACAGTTAAATACCTTTTCAGATATAAACATGGTGTCATTCCACGCAGACACGGATTTAGAGGTGGGTTGAGGACTACTACAGCCCAGCCCATATTCTAATAAAAATAATATGAAAAAAATAACCTGAAATCTTGTTCGTGTATTGGTATTGAGGGCTAAGAAGGAAATACAAGCTCTAGCAGTCCTCAACCCACCTCTAAATCCGTGCCTTTTTTCTTCTTCATTGAATGAATGGCCTCTTGAACAATTACCACATTGTCTGAAATCATCCGACCAGGAATGAAGCTACTTTGCATTGGACAAACAACCTCCTTCATAATTCCTTTCAAACGGTTAACCATCACCTTAGTAATGACTTTGAAAGCAACGTTGCAAAGACTTATCGGCCGGAACTGGTGAATATACTCCGGGCTCGCAATCTTACCGATAAGAACAATCAGAGTTTCATTCAGCCGTTAGGAAGACTGCCCTCCTGAAAAAAATCACACCCCAATTTAATAAGAGAGGCCCCAACAGTATTCCAACAATTCTGAAAAAATATGGGTTGGAAGTCATCTGTTCCCGGGGCTTTAAGAGGCCCCATTCCCTTAATCGCCACGCGAATCTCTTCCGATTGGAATGATTTATTAAGCATCATACTCTGATCATCACTCAACACCGGAAATCCTCTTCTAGGCAAGGCAATGAGATTCGGTAGATCGTTCGACCCGTAAAGATTTTTGAAGAACCCGCAAGCATGTTCCTTCAATCTTCCCTGATCATGACACCACTCATCATTTTCCAACTTCAAGCATTCAATCATGTTCCTATTCCTTCTTATCATGGTTGAGGTATGGAAGAATTTTGTGTTTTTATCCCCCCATAGGAGCCAATCTTGTCGCGCTTTCTGACTCCACATAATCTTTTCTTGGTACATAACATTCTCTAGCTCTCCCGCCAACTGAATTTCCTATTGGATCAAAGCATTAGAAATATGTTGACCAAGCTGCTCATGAATTTCATTCAGACGAACAAAGAGTGCCTCCTTCCTACTACTTATATTACCAAAGACTTCGTAATTCCATTTCTTCAGAACCCTTTGTAGTTTCAATGACGAAATAGGGAGAGCCGTAGCATGCTCCCAAGTGGACTCCAGGACATGCTGAAACTCCACGTAGGTGAGCCATGCCGCTTGGAATCTAAACGGTCGGCGTCGGGCATTACCTTTCCACCTCCCTTCAAAAGAGAGAAGAAGAGGGTTATGATCAGATGATAATCTGGGTAGGTGATGGATGCTCGCATTGGGCCACCTCAGTCTGCCGGCCGGAGACATACATACACGATCATATCTTTTATATATTCTTGTGGCTTCACTTCTCCCTCTGAACTAAGTGAACAGAGCGCCTTGATATCCCAAGTCGATTAAGTTAGAGTCATCTAACCATCTAACGAACTGAATAGAGTCATTTGACAGCCTATTAGATCCTCCTTGTCTCTCCTCTAGGCTTCGTATGACATTGAAATCACCCCCAATCACAATTGGTTCCTCAATATTCAGCATAAGTGCACCAAGGGTATCCAGATATCCCCTCTTCTCTGTGTGTTCGGATTGATGTAGACAAGAAAGAGATGTAAAAGCGCATCTCCTTCCCCAACAGAGAGGTGCATGAATTGCCTATTCTTCGAGATGAGCTTCATGCAACAATCATGGTTATTCCAGAGAACCCAAATACCTCCACTTTGCCCCTCAGCTTCCTCCCTAATCCATTAATCAAAACCCATTCGATTGCAGATTTGCTCCGCTGTATCCCCGGATGAATGAGTTTCAAAAAGAGCCACGAAATTAGGTTTGAACTTTCTGAAAAGATATCTAGCTGACCTGCGGAAACTCGGTTTAACCGTTCCAAAACAATTCCGGAAAAGACCTATCATAAAAAAAAACTGGATTGAGAGCGAACCAAAGGTTGATCAGACCTTCTCCGTAAGATCTATATCAGTAGTAGTGGAATCTCCCTCCACCAGCCCTACTCTGACCGTTTCATCTCCTTTAACTGTTGCATCCTCTTCATGTTCTTGAGCAATCTCCATTGGGGTACCTTCATTCTGAACCACAAATAACGGGGGGATAAGCTCACCCCTTTGCAAGATACGTATTGGTTGATCCATTGCAATAGGCGCAGAACCGTTAGTTACAAACTTATTGTTCCTGCTTTTAGACGTGGAGGCATTACCCAGGTTCACCAAAGAAGGGGTACCAACTGCTCCCGTATAACCATCTTTGTGACCTGAAGACCTATTCCTCTTCTTGTTTTTGTACTTAGAAACATAGTTTGCCCCTGGAACTTCTTGGACAACTGTCTTCCCTTTCCTCTGATTATCAAATCTTGTCATGGCCTGAGGGACCATGCCATGCTTAGTGTTGCTATGCATGGTGATCTTCTGACTCGACTGAGAATTTTATGGAACGTTTCTGGATCGATTAGAACGTGATATTGAGGGTACCATCATCCAGGGACCATGCTCTCCTTCTTCCAAAGGAGTTGTCCCGATTTCTGCTATCACCCGTGGTTCTGCTGGAGTAGACGTAGCCATCTCAACACTTTCCGTGTGGAAGTCCCATTAATATTGACCAACGGTTGACTTGGCACTGAGATCTTAGGAGGACGTGATGGGAAATGTTCTACCAGATGCCCATATTGGCCGCAATTGAAGCAAATCATGTGGAGATCTTCATATTCCAATTTGAGTCGTTTCCCATTAAGCAAAATGTCTCCTTTTAGAGTTCGCGTAAGATCAACTTGCACACATACTCTGGCAAACCTTCCCCTCTCCAATTGTGTAGTATGCTCATCAATTTTCAACGGTTACCAATAGCCGATGCAATGATCTTCGGAATACTTACATTAAACATTGCAAAGGGAAGTTCTGAAATCCGGACCCACCCCCAGTAGATTGGATCACAGTAGTTTCCGGATCGAAGGAAGAGTCCCATCTCTGTATCATCAGGTAATGTCCAAACATTCTTCAAGGTCCGATGGTTAATGCGATGTCCAAGTCTGATTCTTTCTCAAATCTAATGAGGAAGAAGTCATTGGGAAGATCAATGATTGTCCACCCTCCAACAGGTTTCCACATTGCCCTGATTGTTTTCTCAAACACATAGAAAGAAACCATACGTCCCTACAGTTTGACAACCACAGAATTCCGCCATGGAGCGTCAAGGTAGCGTACCACATCATCATTGACAATGATTGAGGGTGTTGAATCTGGGCCGTTTGGAAACGTGATAGATACCTTCCCAGACTGAAGCAAGTCGTCTGGAAGAACTGGTAGTGCTTTCCAAGCATCGTTACCGAACAACAATTTACTCCACGGAGTTTTTTGGGTCAAGTTTCTCACAAGAACGAGATAAAGACTCTCTGGAAGTGATCGCTGAACTTGGGTCCCCCGGGGGAGGAGCTTTTTCCAGATTCGAAGTATTGTCGTTTTCTGCGCCGTCAGTCGTGTCTCCATTAGGGTTCATCGTCGCTTTTTACTCAATACTCACTATCTTTTCTATATATTTAGGTTACCATTTATAATCTTTCTCACCGTCTTTTTCATGTTCTTAAATTACTATTTATAACTTTTTATCATATAAAATAAAAATAACCTAAAAATTTCAATACTCACTATCTTTTTTATATTTTTAATTTACCAATTATAACTTTTTTATCATATAAATTAAAAATAACCGAAAAATTTCACATTTTTAAAACTATTTAAATTGTATAGTTTTATTTTACATTACTCAAATAAAATATGCATTCAAACCCCCTTTCTTACCATTAGTAAACTCATAGCAAAAATAACATTGTTTTCATTAAGTTTTTCTTTCCTCCTTCTTTCAATTTGTTTTATCACTACTTCTTTTTACTCTAAATTCACGGTGATATAAAAACTTAATTTTATTTAGCCTGCTCAAATTTTAAATACTATATCCGTCCATGCGTAGACATAGACTATAGATAAAAATATAATACATCATGTATTTGTCTTCAAAATTTTCAACACCAGCATGGGTATGCTTAAAAATCTGAATTCACATAAGAGATTATATAAATAAAAATATAGCGCCTTTGTCGGACGGAATATTTATCACATGAGCATCATGGTACTAAATATCTCGTTGGTAGATTGGCGTACTCATCTAGCAAATAAAGAAAGAGTAGGGTGTAAATGAGACAGGGATTTCTCGAAATTTATGGGTATTACACGTTAAGGGGACGGAGATGGAGATTTAATTGGGGATGGGGACGGAAATGGGAAAATTTTTGATTACCCACTTGGAGATGGGATGCATGGGGACGGGGATAAAGATAGGGGTATTTGTCCCGCTCCCCAATCCGTACCCGAACTCACCGGAAAACTCGATGGGATCACCGTTGAGGAACCCGATGAGGATCCCATTAGGATACATAAATATACAAATTGTATTTATATTAGACTTTCATTGTATTTTTAAATTTAATTTAAAAAATACCGATTCTTACTAAAATTTGAAACTATATACACTTATGTACTTTCATATCTTACTCGTTTCTATTTACACAAAATGTATTTTAAGTTTAATTATTTATTTGATAATCATACGTGTAAATTACGCTAATGCTAACCTATATTAATTTGGTTTTCGATCATATGAGGATAACACCCATGCAAAAATTTTAAATACGTCCTAAATGTCAAATCACGATGATCAAATGTACGACATACTACATGTTGTGTTTTTTTATGTGTCTTACTCTCTCAAATACCTGTTTTGATGTGCAACTTAAATCCTAAACCGTGAAATTAAAAATGATAAAAATAATATAATATTTTATTTTGAGATCGTAATCTAAATGTTAGTAAAATATAATTAATTTTAGTTTACACTAGTTTGTACTACGAGTCTCGTTCCACTTGAACGAACGAAACTTAATATAAACACAATATACCTATACTTTGGCAAATTGGATAAGGTGATGCGTTAAACAACCAACTAAGTCACGTCAATAATTTCAATTAAAAATATATATTAATATAATATAAATTGACATTTATCTTGTGATCATGAACTAAAGGTTAGTAAACTATATACACTTTTGTACTTTAAGAATTAAGAGTATCATAATCGTTCCTACTAACACAAAATATAATTTGAAACATATGAGGATAACATTTCAATTAAAATGTATATTATATGCGTAAATTATGTACATGTTAATACTAACCTATAGTAATTTGGTTTTTGATCATACAAGGATAACTCCCTCGTGAAGTTTCTGAATACGTCATATGTCAAATCACGATTCACGATGATCAAATGCATGACAAACTACATGTTTTGTGTTTTTACGTGTGTATTAGTCTCATATACATATTTTGGTGGTGCAGCCTAAATCCTAAACCGTCATATTAAAATGATATAATAATATATCACTTTATCTTAGATCGTAATCTAAATGCTATGAGGATATAATTATTTTAGTTTACACTAGTTTGTACTACGATCTTGATCATACTTGAACAAACGAAATCTAATATATATACACGGTATACCTTTACTTCGGCAAATTTGTATATTTTTTTATAAAAAATGGAATTCTCTTCTTTTTTTCTTGTGTTTTTTCATTTATAAAGTTAAACAAAGTAACAAATTTGTATTTTATGGCCTAATTTCACATTTATTATCCGAGTCAATGTTTTTATCAAACTCCTAAAAGTTAAACGGGATGGGGATGGGAACATAGTTTTTGTAACACCCCAAATCCGTAGGTTCGATGTGCTACTGGGCTAGGATCTCACAATGGATCCTGACCCTAGCGTGACAACAAGTTCACTGAATCTTACAACAAGGCACAGATAGATTAAAACAAAACATAAAACTGATATATATATATATATATATATATATATATATATATATATATATATATATATCAAAAGGTAATACAGAGTAACTGCTGAGTGCAAAATCAAATATAAATTCGTACAACATAAATATCCCATATCCCACGATATCGCCCCAGTGTACGGAGCCCTCAGCAGATCACCCCTCTGGATCACTCTGCAGTTCTCCTAACATGCAAAGGATCTACAACACGGTATAAAACCGTTAGCTAACCATACACATATATAAGAAGATGCCAGAGCACAAACACACATCAGGAATCATAACACATCATCATGCTTTCACACATTTACCTGGTTTATTATCTTTATAACGTCAATCACTCAAATAGTATATAGATCTGCATATGAAAATATGTGACACGAGGTATGTATATAAACCTCGCCTCTGCGTGCAATAGCTAGCTGGAGTGGTATCAGCGCACCTTCCCGTATACCATAAGGAGTGGTCAGTGCCCTTCCCGTATACCAGAACTAACTAGCTTACATAGAACTTCCCAGACTCCACTACGGGATGAAAGGTAAGTTGTCACAGCCACTACAATGGGCGGTCAATATAACATAGGTCGGTAATGAACCATATCGCATGCTATAAAACATATAACAAACACCACTCATGCATACATCCAATATAAGGATGGTAGCTAAGTAAGTCCTATGGACTTACCTCAACCTCAGTAGTAGTCTCAACCACGATCTCAAACACGGTTCACTCCAATCTAGAGGACAACACTGCCTAATAACAAGGCATAACAATATATCAACTCATATCCATCAAAGGGGTAACACCTAGACCCAAGGGACCCATAAGGATCATATCCTAACTCATAAACCTCAAAGTCATAACCGGCATAAACGATATCATACTCATCATCATTCTAACCTCATACACGTGCCTAGAATGCTACTAACCCGCTCATACTAGGAAAGGAAAGGATCTACCTAACTCTAGGTAGACCCAGGACAAGACGCACCTGCGTAACAAGAGAGACGCAAGGGCGGAACAGGCAACCCACAGGCGCGACAAGACTCAGCCGCAGGCGCGGTGACATTGGCCGCAGGCGCGGTGACAATGGCCGCAGGCGCGGTGACAATGGTTGCAGGCAACGCAGGCACGGCGCTGTTGCACGACTTCCACAGGTGCGGCGGCGACGGTGCAAAACGTAGCCCGCGAGTCCTCTTTCACTCTTCACGTGATCAAATCACGTCTCTTCCATTCCAAAATCATACACATGCATATACATACATATACTAACATCAATCTATATCCAAATCATCTAATCCTAAGCTAAGGGAGATGAAATCAAAGAAAAAGAGAAGGAGAAGAAGCAAAGAACATACCACACTTGTGGTCCTAGGCTGCACAGAGGATCAACACCCAACACAGCTAGCTCTCAAGCTCATCACAACATCCAACATCATCAACATCATCATCCTCACAATCAAAACACTTCCAAACTCAAGAACACTCACACACAAGATCAAAGAGGGAGAAGGAGAAGCTAGAAGGATGTATGGTGGCTGGGAAAGGAGTGAAGAAGAAACCCTTGCTCAACAAGGAAAGAAAGAAGTAAGGAAGAGAGTAAAGCACGAGTCAACCGGTCAACAAAACCGGCTGCAGCCGCAGGAAACCGCGGGGGCGGTTCCCTGGGCCGCGGGAGCGGGAACCCGTTGGGGCGGCATACATGCCCGCGGGGGCGGCTAAGGTCAATCTCGGCCAAAGCGAAATCTCGGTTATGGAAAACTCGGTCACAAAAGACTAAGGCTCTTACAGTTTTTACAGGAAAAACCATCAAAATGTAAATAGGGAATTTTAAATGGGGACGGGGATTCCCCGATGGGGATGATTATCCGACGGGGATGGGGATGGGGACAATTTTCAATACCCGTAAGGGTATGGAGATGGAATGAGGGGCATTATGCTAAACAGGGATGGGGATGAATAGGGTGCTCCCCGCCTCATATCCGACCCATTGACATCCTTAGAAAGAAACTCGTTGACACTAACTAGTTGAGAATTTCAAGAACTTTGCTAGCAAAGTAGGATCCAAACTTTATATGGTTAAAATAATATAAAAATTTATTATTGTAACGTTCAAAATTTTATCAATAGCTTTAATATTTCGATCGTTATATTATATATTATATATCTAATTAATGATAAAAACTCTATATGTTTTAAGATTTCTATATAGTTTGTTCTAATATTTTAGAATAAAATAAAGGCTAACGATCAAGATCTATATATTTTGTCCATACCTATGAAAGAAAGATCAAGATTACCTTAGATAACTTAAAATAACGTTCAAGATTAACTTAAACTAGCGATTTTGATCGTTAGTTTATATGCTTTAAGATTTCTATATATTTTGTTCTAATTTTTTAGAATTAAATAAAGACTAACGATCAAGTTCTATATATTTTGTCCACAACTTTAGAATAAAAATCAAGATTAACTTAGATAAATAAAACTAATGATCAATATTAACTTTAAAATAACGTATATTTTGTCCATAACTTTAAAATAACGATCAAGATTAACTTAGATAACTTAAACTTTGATCGACATATTAATAATCGGTGAACAATGAAGTAGCACCTTTTGCAAATGTTTGTTTGCACAAGAAATAAACATTCTTCAATTAATAATAAAATGTAATAAATTTTTTTTTCTTATTTCCATAATTAGTTTTATATAAACAAAAGATGTATAATAATTGTTTGTATCTAGTGAAACTCACCTATGAACTCTTGCGGTTGGTGTAAATCATAGAACGTTCATCCAATTATCTTACGGTTATTAGACATTCTTACTTCCTACTGTAAGAAAGGTTCTCACTTGAAACTAACTCTATATATGTATATATGATAGTCTAAAACCTACCCCACAAGTATGAAATGTTGAATTCAGAAGGACTGTGCCTATAATAGAGATGACAATAGACTATTCAACTAAGTCAAAGGGGATTGAAGAGGAAAGAAATATAAGGTTGTTATCAAATTTGGAATTTTGGTTGTCAAAAAACAAAGTAACAAGCAAATAAAATGATCAAAAGTAATATAAGAGAAATCAATCTAAGGAATAATTTCTTCTGGAGCAATCATTTTGATTATGGAATGTATCACCAATATATTAAATAAAGATATAATCAATGTAACTAATAAAGATATATGTAGGTAACTATCAAAAGTAGTTTTTATCACATATTTGTGTACAAAGACCGTGTTCAACTCAACCCAAAGACGCTCTCGTACTTGTAGAAGGTTAAAGACAAACCCTTTAGGTAAATTGAAAATTGGTAGAAAACCAAAATAGGTCATACTCTTGCAAAAAAAAAAGGCAAAAAGGTATAAAAACCGGTAAAACTATGACAACCGGGAACCCTCGAGGTAAAGATAGACATCTTTTCCCAAATCAAGTTCGATCTTAGAATGCCCAATAGAATAAGTGCTATCACATTATACTAATATATTTTTATTCCTAAAGTAAACACTGTTTCTCAACATATGCAACAAAGAGATTGAACTTGTCATATGGTTGAGGTCAAGGTTGGAATAAGCTCACTTAGGCAAAACACAACCAACTAATATTCGTTCAACAATTTATATACACAATTATAAATCAATTCATCACAAGGTTTGAAATTTGCATAAAACGGTCTAGTATCTTAAGCAAGATAAACAAAGCGATAATCAATCAGCAAACTCGAGAAAATTCACATTCAAAGTGTTTTCCGTATATCTGAGTATGAAAGGAAAAACTAGCGTCCTAACTAGTGTTGCAAATATCCAAAATGTGAACCCTTCTAACATATAAAAACTTTATATATTACAAAAAATAGGGTCATCAAAGATTTGGAAAAAGCTCAAATAAATAATATAATCCAAAAACTTGTTTTTGAAAAAAAAAATGTTGCGCAAATGACTCGGCTATGAAACGGGCAAGAGATGGCTTGGGCACGGGTTAACATACCATGTTCAATCAATGTGGAGGGCATGTGAAGTGAAGCTCCATGGAGAGAACAAGGGAGAAGAACAAAGACGGGGACAAGACGGGCATGGCACGACTTGCTAAGTCGTCTCACACCATGCGGAGGCCGTGTCAAGAGTACAACAACCAGAATCAGGATCTCAATATGTTGGCCTTCATTAGAGTGTCCAAGGCTATGATATATTATTGGTTCATCGATTCTCGATCATATGTGATGCTCCAATGCAACTCGAGTTACCATTGTTTTCATGTGCTAGGAAATAAACTAGATGTGTTCCAGGAAATTATGAATAGTATATTTGTATAATATATTTTGTTGGCAGCTTGTCAATTTGTATAAGTTGAGTTGCTTAAAATGATGTGTTTTGTCGGCTGTCATTTTGGATTAGTTTTTGTTACTTGGAAGAGTAGTACTTGATTGGTTAAGTATGTCATTGGGGTTTCGAATTGATAGGTTGATTAACATTTGCTGCAGATACTAAACCTACCTAATCTATTATAAGTTAATTAACAAGCTGATGGCACGTTTAGTTTTTAAAGATTCGTAGTTGTAGTTGTAGTTTATAGTTGTAGTTGCGGTATGTAGTTGTAGTTTTTTTTTCATATTTTAAGGTTTTGATTTTTATAAAAACATTGTTACGGATTGCGTGTTCAGTGAGAATAGATTTATCGGGACTTCTGCGATCCTAAATGACAAAAATGATCCTCTACCCTAGCACATGATCTTTGAACATTGCAACTCACTACTATCATACCTTCATAATCAAAAATGTCAATAAGCCATCGAAAATGTCAAGCTTCGATACCTTCTAAGGAACTTTGCAATATTACACCATCGGCTCAGTTCTCCACTTCTCCCGCTGCAGAAAGTGTTCAACATTTTCAAGAACAACCACTACCTTCAATAATGACACATAATTTTGTATCCCTCCTTCATACGGTTTCATGTAGTGAAATAAGCTCAGTTCTTCATATGAACACAAACTTATTTTTCTAGGCATTGAATCGAATCGAACCAAACTTCAGATATAGGGCATCGATTCGGTTCATGAAACTAGTAAACATAGATTAGTGGTGAGGTTGAAGAGAAATTTGTTCCATCGATCTCCTGCTGAAGATTAGTGGTGATGCACTAGAGGTTCATGAAACCATAGATCCATTCCACATATCCAAGAATACACCAAACTTCAGATCTAGGGCATCAATTCATGAAACCAGATTTGTAACCATTCATGAAAGTAGTTCTCTTCAGATCTAAGGAAAATCATACCGTTTGTTTGAACATATATAACGATTGATACAGGTCCCGTCAACCGCCAATTCTAGTTTCTTCAACCTCGCCGCTCACCAGATCCAAATCGGTGTAGCCAACAATCCGGATTTGGAACGAGACTGCAATCATGGAATTAATCGAGGAGGAACTTGGATATAGAGACAGAAGGAAGAAGAAGGGTATGAATGTCCCATGCCAATTTCTAGAGCTGAATTAAAAACCTCTTCTAATCTTTCCAACAAAGATTTAAAAAATCTCCATTTCAAACCTACTCAAAACTCTAACAAAACTTTAACCAAATTTCAAAAGTCTTAATTAAACACATGTTTTAAAATGTCGGTCCCAATCAGAATCTAAAATAATCTCCTAATGAGAGCAACAAATTAACACAACCTTTAATCACGGGTATGCACCTTTTAAAAAAAAAACAGATTATAAAATCGCATACCGATTATTATACCTTATAACCAATTTATTTAAAAAAAAAACAAAAAAAACGGTTGATGTTTTTAACACAATTGGTAACCGAATTTTTATTTTTAAAAGAATTTTCACCGTTTTTTAATTATTCATATTTAGGCATTGAGAAAGGAAGGAGAGGATATTCACTATTCATTACACAATTATTCATATTCATATTGTTAAAAAATTCAAACTTTCAAGTCCAACGATATAATTATGAGCGTAGGGTAACGTTGGAATGAATCAGAAATATTTTTGATATTGGGTGCCGCCAGAATAGGTTGACAACTATGTTTTCAACATCAGCAGGATGCGATGAAGTTGGAATTATTGGACGTAATCGGAAAACGTTTCAATGTTGTTCATAATTTATTATTCGTGTCTTTAAAATCTCCTACCTTGAGTTAGTTTTTGTAATTCTTTGATAGAAATTACAAAAAAATACTGACCGGACATTACATACAATTAAAAGTAGTTTTTATTTACACTCGAGTGAAACTATGAATTGTGAACCAAATGTGCACAAAATTAATTCTAAATCCCCAGAATTTAATTTAATCCTAACAAAATTAATTATGAATTAACAATAGTCTATGAAACATGCATAGAATTGTTTTATTTTTATATAGTTGGGTTAGGGCTTATTCAGTGAAGGTTTTTGGAATCAACAATAGTCTATATATGAACCATGTATAGAATTGTTTTATTTTTTTGAAACGGTCTTTTTATATTTCTTAAACAATACAAAAAGAAAATAATTAGAATTAATTAGGGTTGGTGATCGAAGCTTGGGTTGGTAATTTGATGATATGTATATTGATTATTGAGTCGTGGTGATTATTAAACGACTGTCTAGAACGATAGACTTGAGATGCTTGAGCGGGTCATCCGGATTGGATTGTTCTGCTGGCAACAAATCAATTGTATATTTGTATAAATAATGTATGTATTCATTGAAAAAATAAAATAACATCAAATAAGTGAGCATAGGAATGAGATGGGCTGTATGTATATATATGAAGTTCATCCAACTTGAATGATCACAATTACAATCACAATCAACTAAAAAGAGAAATGGGTGTAAAATCGCACAGCGTAGAGGTATCAAGCCCAGTTGCCCCAGGTAGGTTGTTCAAGGCCTTATGCCTTGACTCTCACAACCTCTTCCCACAGCTCCTTCCTGAAAGCTTCGAGTCTATCGAGTTTCTGCAAGGCGACTGCGCTGAGGTTGGAGCCATCAAGCATATCAACTTCGCTCCAGGTACATACGAGTCCGTGTATTTATGATTTAATTAACTACTCTTATTATTGTTAATTGGTTTTAAGATGAAACTTCATCGGATTTATGTGTTATGAATTAGGACATCCGTTTCAGTATGTGAGGCAGAGGTATGACGAGATTGACGAGGAAAACTTTTATTGCAAATCGACAACTATAGAGGGAACATTTGTGGGGGATAGGGTGGATTTCGTCGTGAGTGAGGCCAGGTTTGTGCCCTCTGGGAGCGGTAGCGACTGCCTCATGACCAGCCACTACCACCCTAGGGGAGACGTTCTGTTGGATGATGAGAAGATCAAATTCGGAGAAGAAAAGATGAACAAATTGTTCAAAGTTGTGGAGGAGTACCTCCTTGCCAACCCTGATGTCTACGCTTAATCATTTCAAGTATGTGTGCCCATAATAAAAGATCATTTGGTTTCAAACTGTGTGATGATGTACGCAAGTTATTAATATCTGCAAACTTAATTAATACAACACTTTTAGTTGTTTACTATTCAATAAAACGGATGATACTCGACAAAACTGACATCCTTATTTGAAAAATACTTTTGCACTAATAGTCTTTTTTATTATATTTTCAGAAAGAATTTATGTCACGGAAATGGAATAACTACCGACTGTTCTTTTCACATTTTGACCGATTGTTCGAAGAAATGGCTATCACCATACTCGATAACCGGGGATTTTAAAGATGAAACGCACGACATTAAAGTGTTGTAGTACATCAAAACAAAAGTTGTAACCTAACTTTTATCATAATTATAAAATAGGGTTTACTTTGTGGAATATGAGAAAGAGCCGAAATTCAACTAATAAAAAAAACGACACACAAATTTAATGGTAAAATTTCTTTTTGGGACAAACAACAAATCTTCAAATATATGACAAACAACAAGATCCTTGTTCTTGACCCGGGGAAAGCACCTCCACGAAATGCCATGTGAGGGGGATGGAGTTCATCTTGATCTCCTGGGCAAATCTGCGACGTATGAGATTCATAGCATATTAACACATGTCTACCTTGGCTTATATCCTCACATACATAATAGATGCATTAAACAATGAACAAATTATCTCATCTCTCTCTACCTAGATGTTCCCCATGGAACACCGACAATTTTTGAGATGCATTTAGCCCATTTAAGCAATGTTGGAACTTGTTGAGTTGGTTTGATAAACATATCACCATGATTTTTAATTATATCTACTTTTTTCTCCTTGATCCTCTTCTTACTACTCAAGAAATGATACATGACCTCAATATACTTAGTCCTCTCATGATGAGCTTGATCCTTGACCAAAGAAATTGTACATAAACCATCACAATAGATGGTAGCCCGATCATGATATATACTCAAATCACTAACTAATCCTTTCAACTAAATTGCCTCTTTAATTGCTTCTATTAATGTCATATAATCTGCATGCGTTGTAAACAAAGTAATTGTATGTTGTAAGGTTGTCTTCCAACTCACAACGAAATCTTTATATGTAAAAACATAATTGGTCATACACCTTCTAGTGTCAACATCTCTAACATGATAAAAACAATCAGAGTACCATGTGATCAAACATTGTGTATCATCGCATAAAGTGAGTCTAATATCAAATGTATATCTAAAGATACCGAAATACCTTCTTCACAACCTGCTAGCGTTCCTTCTCTTATTTCTAGACTAAGTATAAGATTTTGTTTAAATCCTAGGATCATGTATATAAAGAATTATTTCATTTATCAAGCCTTTCGTTGTGTTTGTAAACCATGCCACTCAAAGTTTTATCAATAAAGAGTTATTAATTTAAACTATTTTTTATTGTTTAATTTCATAGCCTTTAATATCCCTATGTATTGACATCTATGGGCTAGTGGCGATGTGACTCTAACTATGTTAGTGGTGTTATTAGAGGTAGTATCACTACCAAAAACGTTTTACAAGCCAAATTGCAAAAGTTTTAAGAAACGAATTTGAAAATAAGAAAAGCTTAAAAATGAAATAAAAGATGTCAAACCGGTTCTATCGAATACAAATTTTAGTTTTAGTAGAATAAATAAGAGTAATTAATTCAAATTTATATTGAAATGTTTTTAGTTACGCTACTCTATGATGATAACTTAAAATATTTATCGTTACTTGAATTAACGTCCATCAATATTAATTTTATTTCCTCTCTATCTTTGTCCAATTATATTTTATACGATTGCGAGCTTTTCTCTCAAGAACAAAGTGGCAATATTTCATATATAACTCAAAAGGTTCATCATTGTTATTATCGTGGGAATCCCTCGCACTTATAGTGTTACTCTGTTTAATTGTAACTCCGAAAACGGAAACGAATTGGAAATGAACTCAGCTAGTCCATATATATGAGTTTCTTGTTTATGAAATCATTTCATATGATTTCATGCAAAATGCACTTGGTTACTTGTGAGACCCCTACTCTTCCGGACCGAGATCGGACCATGGCCGAGATTGGCTTTGACCGAGTTTAGACTTTTCCGTACCGCGGGCATTTTTGCCACCCCTGCGGGTCTCTGCCCCTGCGGCTCATGGGACCGCCCTTGCGGTTTCCGGCGACTGCAGCCGGTTTTGTTGACTCTTTTGACCGTGTTTTACCCCTTAGCTTTACTTCTTTCTTCTCCTTGCTGAGCAAGGGTTTCCTTGAGTTGATAAGAGAGTTTTGATGGTGAATGTTGATGTTGATGCTAGTGTTTGATATGCTGAGCTTGAGAGCTAGTGGAAGTGTTGTCTTGGAGCAATTTCGTGCCTAGTCCACAACTTTGGTATGTCCTCCTTGCTTCTTCATTCTTTCTTCTTCCTTGTCTTTCTTTCCTTAGCTTAGGATTTGATGCTTGGACATAGGGTGATGTTGGAATTGTGTATGTATATGTGTGTGTGTGACTATAGAAGAGAGTAGACGTGATTTGATCACGTGAAGAGCTAAAGAGAAGCCGCGAGATTTCATTCTGCACTGTCGCCGCCCCCGCGGCCAGAAGTCACCGCCCCTGCGGAAGACGTGTCGCAGCACCCGCGCCAGCGCCTTGCCTGCGTGACCTGCATCCCGTGTCACCGCCCCCGCGGCTGAGTGTCGTCGCGCCCGCGGTTGCCTGCGTTCCGGCGCCCCTGCGTCCTTAGTTCACGCAGGTGCGTCTTGTCCCGGGACTACCTATAGTTAGTTAGTTCTTTTCCTTTCTAGTATGAGGAACTTAATACCATGCTAGGTATCGGTTTATGGTGAGTATGTTATAGATATGCCGGTTACGGCTTTGAAGTTACAAATTGGATATGATCCCTTATGGATCCCTTGGGTCTAGGTGTGACCCCTTTGTGTGATAGGATTGTGATATATATGTATGTGTGCCTTGTATAGGTTGTGTTGTCCTCTACTTGGAGTGGACGTTTCTGAGAGTTGTTCGTAGCAAGTTACTTCTGAGATCGAGGTAAGTCCATAGGACTTACTTAGCTACTATCCTTATATTGGTTGTATGCTTGAGTGGTGTGTGTTATGTGTTGTATAGCACGTGTTATTATGGTCACCGACCTATGTTATATTGACCGCCCATTGTAGTGGCTGTGACAACTTACCTTTCATCCCGTAGTGGAGTCTGGGAAGTTCTCTGTAAGCTAGTTAGTTCTGGTATACGGGAAGGGCACTGACCACTCCTTATGTATACGGAAAGGTGCGCTGATACCACTCCAGCTAGCTATTGCACGCATAGGCGAGGATTATATTCATTCCTCGTGTCATGTATTTTCATATACTGATTTATATACTTTTGAGTGATTAACGTTATAAAGATAATAAACCGGGTAAATGTGTGATATCATGATGAGGTGTTAAGTTTACTGATATGTGATTGTGCTCTAGCATCTTCTTATATATGTGTATGGTTAGCTAATGGTTTTATACCGTGTTGTAGATCCTTTGCAGGTTAGGAGAGCTGCAGAGTGATCCAGAGGGGTGATCTACTGAGGGTTCCGTACACTGGGCGATATCGTGGGTTTTTGGGTTATTAAATTGTACGGATTTTTGTTTGACTTTATACTCAGCAGTACTCTATATCATCCTTTTGATATGTATATATATATATATATATATGTTTTATGTTTTGTTTTAATCTATTGGTGCCTTGTTGTAAGATTCAATGAATTTGTTGTCAGGCTAGGGTCAGGATCCATTGTGAGATCCTAGCCCAGTAGCACTCCGAGTCCTACGGATTTGGGGTGTTACAAAGTTGGTATCAGAGCCCAGGTTGACAACAATGACACTAGTAATCTGCAATAAAGTTCGAATAGATAAATAAACAAAACCCGAAAGGGGTCTGACTTTTCAAAAGGTTTTTGTTTTAAAATGAGTACAAATGTTTTGGGTTATCGTGTACGTGAACCATCGCCCCTCTGAAGATCTCGAAAGTATAGATATATGTAGATATTCTGTTGTGATTGATCTGTGATATATCTATACATATGGCATATATATATAGCCTTCTAAGATAGGGTTACGTCTTCTACAGATGGTTCAGACTAGAGCCTTACTTGCAGCAAGACGAGGTAGAGGTAGACCCCCTCTAGGTAGAGGACGGGGTAGGACTCCTGCTGACGGTTCGCATGCGGGAGAGCCACATGAGGAGGTTGTTGAGAGCGCCGTTCCTGAGACTGGGAACGGGGCAGCTGAGAGACAGGGGGCACCAAGAGCCCAGTCTGGCGAGTCTGATCGTGTCTCCATGGATAGATCAGAGTTTCATGCTTATATCAGACGTGTTGAGAAGGCTGCTAGAGCCGGTAGACGTGCCCCAGATTTACAGGCACATGAGGGACCATTTGAGAGGTCCCACATAGTTACTCAAGTACCAGCTGTACAGGTACTTGCTGCTGAGATTGCCAGAGCACCAGAGGAGCATTGAGGGCCTAGACCAGATACCTGGTTGAAGGCATTCCATCAGATGGGTGTACCCCCTTTCACTAGGAAGGTGGGGTTGGAGGTTGAGCTCTAGATCGGGCATGTAGACTCAGCTCTGGAGTCTATTCGATGTCCAGCTGACAGACAGATTGAGCTGGTTCAGCCTTTATTCCGGGACTTGGCACAACACTAGTGGAGATCAGTACGGGGTCAGGTTACCAGTTATGATCAGATGAAGACGATGATTAGAGAGCGTTTCTGCCCTGCCTCTCTGAGGAGGGAGAAACTGCGAGATTCTGTGGAGGCTGGGTTTGAGGATGTACTAGTCTCTGAGGCCATTAGGAGGTTTCATGAGGAGCTGACATTACTGGGACCAGCTGCACCTGTTGCAGATCAGCATGTTTATCTCTTTTCCCGACGACTGAGGGATACTACCCGGACCTACATGGCGGGATTTCATTGTGAGACTCTCACAGATTATCAGGATAGAGCCGCTGACTATGAGCGAGAGCGGGCGAGTCAGAGGAGAGCTTCTCAGACCGGAGGGTCTGAGAAGAGGCAGCGTACAGGGCAGACTAGTGGTACTGGTGATTCTGCTAGTGGTTGGCATGGTCAGAGACACCAGAGTCAGCCTTCATCTGCGCCGGTTGCAGAGAAGGGATGTCAGTGCTTTAACTGTGGAGATTCAGGGCATATGAGGCCAGAGTGCACGAGGCCATTGGTGACTTGCTACACCTGTGGTAGGCAAGGTCACCGAGTTGTTTACTGCCGCCAGGGCGGAGCTTCATCTCAGCAGGGTTCTTCTCCTGCTAGTGCAGCGGGAGGTGGGCAGAGGCCACCTCAGCAGCAGCAGACTCAGGGACAGCAGAGAGTCCCAGATCGCCCTACGACTCAGGGATCTGCTCTTGGGCCGAGTAGAGGCAGAGGTCGTGGTGGGGGCACCAGAGGCCCACAGGGTCGTGTTTTTGAGCTGAGGAGTGCAGAGGAGCCAGCTGCACCTACTGCTACAAGTACCATTCTGATTCATGGTTTACCTGTTAGAGTTTTATTTGATACTGGTGCTACGCACTCTTTTATTTCTGATGCCTGTGTAGAGCGTCTTGGTTTAGACACAGTTGAGGGGATGCCCTTTATTATAGGGTTACCCAATGGTGGTAGGGTTAGAGGTACCCGTGAGATTCACGGTTGTCCCATTTCTGTATGGACCCGTGTGTTACTAGTTGACTTCTTTGTCATGCCATTATAGCATGAAGAAGTCATTCTAGGTATGGACTGGATGGATAGACACTCTGCGGTTTTAGATGTAGGTAGGAGGACTGTTACCCTCTCTACCGAGTTAGGCCAGATAGAGGTTTTCCGAGGTTGGGACCTTGGAAAGATAGGCAAAGTTATCAGCGCCATACGGGCAACTAGATTGATTGCACAGGGTTGCGAGGCCTTCTGGTGTTATGCCATGAAGGAGGGAGAGAGTCCAGCTGTAGAGGACATTCCAGTTGTTTGTGAGTTTACTGATGTTTTTGCTAAGCCGTCCAGTTTGCCGCCTCAGAGGAGTGTGGATTTCAGTATCGAGTTAGAGCCTGGTACGAGACCCATCTCGAAGGCCCCATACCGGATGACGCCTGTCGAAATGCTGGAGCTGAAGAAGCAACTCGAGGATTTGGCTGAGAAGGGCTTCATTCGCCCTAGCGTGTCCCCTTGGGGAGCACCTGTCCTCTTCGTACGGAAGAAGGATGGATCGCTGAGACTATGTATTGATTACAGAGAGCTGAACAAGGTGACCATCAAGAACAAGTATCCACTGCCGCGCATTGATGATTTGTTAGATCAGTTACAGGGAGCGACCGTGTTCTCCAGGATTGACCTGCGTTCCGGGTATCACCAGCTGAGGGTGAGGGAGCAGGATGTGCACAGGACAGCATTCCGGACCAGATATGGCCACTACGAGTTTGTAGTGATGCCATTTGGGCTTACGAATGCCCCAGCCGTCTTTATGGAGTTGATGAACAGTATCTTCATCGACTTCCTGGATCAGTTTGTAGTGGTCTTCACTGATGACATTCGTGTATACTCTCGTAGTGGAGAGGAGCATGCAGGACATCTGAGGACTGTATTGCAGGTTTTGCGGGATTGAGAACTTTATGCTAAGTTCTCTAAGTGTGAGTTATGGATGCCAGAGGTAGCATTCCTGGGTCATAGAGTATCAGCTGAGGGGATCAAGGTGGATCCAGGGAAGATAGAGGCCGTAGCAGCATGGACGACACCGACGAACGTCAAGGAAGTACGTAGTTTCCTTGGCCTAGCCGGTTATTACAGACGCTTCGTAGAGGGTTATTCTGTGATTGCCCGTCCACTGACGAGTTTGTTGAGGAAGACTACCAGATTTGTATGGTCTGATCAGTGCAGGCAGAGTTTTGAGGAGTTGAAGAGGCGTTTGACTTCTGCTCCTATTTTGGCACAGCCAGAGGGTACTGAGGATTTTGTGGTTTACAGTGATGCATCCAAGCTAGGCTTGGGATGTGTTTTGATGCAGCGAGGCAGAGTTATTGCTTATGCGTCTCGACAGTTGAAGACGTATGAGGAGAACTACCCGACTCATGATCTGGAGTTGGCAGCGTTAGTTCATGCACTGAAGATCTGGAGACATTACCTGTATGGTGCTACATGTCAGATCTTCACAGACCATAAGAGTCTGAAGTATATTTTCACGCAGCGGGAATTGAATAACCGCCAGCGTAGGTGCCTCGAGCTGATCAAGGATTTTGATCTAGAGATCCTGTACCATCCGGGGAAGGCGAACATTGTCGCCGACGCCCTGAGTAGGAAGACGCCTCGAGAGCAGGCGATTGCGAGACTGACAATTCAGCATCAGTTGCAGAGAGATCTTATCTGGTTAGAGTTGGACATCCAGTTTCCTGATGAGGATGCCCAACTACGTACTTTAGAGGTTCTTCCTGATATGTTGGATGAGATCCGACAAAAACAGGAGACTTGCCCGACTTTACAGAGGATTAGAGATAGGATGTCTCGAGATGAGGCACCACAGTTCCTGCTTGAAGCAGATGGAGTTTTAAGGCGCCGCAGTCGCGTCTGTGTACCTGCTGATACAGAGTTGAGGCAGAGGATTTTAGAGGAGGCTCACTGTACACCTTACTTTGTACATCCAGGTACGAGTAAGATGTATCAGGACTTGAGACGTACATATTGGTGGGGAGGGTTGAAGCCCGATGTAGCCATATTTGTAGCTCAGTGTGCGACCTGCCAACGGGTCAAGATCGAGCATTTCCGACCTGGAGGTGAGCTCCATCCACTTCCTGTTCCACAGAGGAAGTGGGAGGACGTCACCATCGATTTTGTGACTGGCTTGAGGCTGAGCCGGAGTTTTGATGCCATCTGGGTCATAGTAGACAGATTGACGAAGACGGCACATTTCATTCCTATCAAGGAGACGTGGCCGGTGAGCAGATTAGCTGAGGAATACACTAGGCAGATAGTGAGACTCCATGGTGTACCGAGGACGATCGTCTTAGACAGAGATGGGCGATTTACCTCGAGATTCTGGCAGCAGATTCGGACTGCCCTGGGGACGAGTTTACACTTCACGACTGCGTTCCATCCTCAGACAGATGGTCAGTCAGAGAGGACCATTCAGACCTGGAGGATATGCTGCGAGCTTGTGTGTTGGATTGGGACAGGTGTGGACGGATCATCTCCCACTTGTTGAGTTCTCCTACAACAACAGCTGGCATGCATCTATTGGGATGGCCCCATATGAGGCACTGTATGGACAGAGATGTCGTACCCCGTTATGCTGGGATGAGCAGAGCAGTGTCAGTGGTTTAGCACCTGATCAGATTCAGGATGATATGGCTCGGTAGCATTGATCAGAGAGCGTATGCTGACTGCACAGAGCCGTCAGAAGTCTTATGCTGACAGGAGGCGTAGACCTCTAGAGTTCAGGGTTGGAGCCCATGTGTGGCTGAGAGTGTCCCCGACACGAGGTGTTAGGCGTTTTGGCATTAAGGGAAGTTGAGTCCCCGATATGTCGGACCGTTCGAGATTCTGGATCGGTTGGGAGCGCAGCTTCCCACCCTGTATTTCATGTGTCTCAGCTGAGGGAGTACATACCAGATCCGAGGCACATTGTGAGTTATGAGGATTTGGTGGTTGAGCCGGACCACACGTTTGTAGAGCATCCTATTGCAGTCCTAGAGCGAGGTATGAGACGCCTGCGTTCGAAGGACATTCCTATGTTGAGGATACAGTGGTCGAGACGAGGACCCGAGGAGGCTACATGGGAGACTGAGGATAGTATCAGAGGAACTATCCAGAGTTCTATGCCGAGATAGGTGCACCAGTAGGATCACCGAGTAGATCTTAGTACTAGCTTGGTGAGTCTTATCTGCTTATATGCTTATATGCTATGATGTGTTTATTTCATACTAGCTTTGATGTGATTATGATCTTATTAGATCTTGTTATGCTAGCACCTCTTTCCTCCATGCTATTGTGATACGTTTAGGTTTAGCTGGAGATGGTTCTTTCCTCCATGCTATTTTGATGGACATAGTAGTGCTGGAGATGTACTTCCTCCATGCCTTTCTGTTATGGTTATGATACGGCTAGAGATGTGCTTCCTCTATGCCTTGTGATATGTTTATGGTTTGGCTAGAGATGGTTTCCTCTAGGCCCTGGATAGTATAGTTACTGCTGGAGTTGATGATTTCCTCCATGCTTACGTTTGAGGTTATAGAGAGTGTTACCTCGGCTTTTGAGTCCGAGTGTTTCAGGATCTTGCAAGTTTCGGGACGAAACTTGTTTTTAGGGGGGTGAGATGTGAGACCCCTACTCTTCCGGACCGAGATCGGACCATGGCCGAGATTGGCTTTGGCCGAGTTTAGACTTTTCCGCACCGCGGGCATTTTGGGCCCCTGCGGGCCGCCCCTGCGGCTCATGGGACCGCCCCTGCGGTTTCGGCGGCTGCAGCCGGTTTTGTTGACTCTTTGACCGTGCTTTACCTTAGCTTTACTTCTTTCTTCTCCTTGCTGAGCAAGGGTTTCCTTATTCACTTTCCATCCAGTTCACGTCCTCCTTGTTTCTCCTTCATCCTTTCTTGATCTTGTGTTGGTTTTCCTTGAGTTGATAAGAGAGTTTTGTGGTGAATTGTTGTTTGATGCTAGTGTTGTATGCTGAGCTTGAGAGCTAGTGGAAGTGTTGTCTTGGAGCAATTTCGTGCCTAGGCCACAGCTTGGTATGTCCTCCTTGCTTCTTCATTTCTTTCTCTTTCCTTGTTTTCTCTTCCTTAGCTTAGGATTTGATGCTTGGACATAGGGTGATGTTGGAATTGTGTATGTATATGTTGTGTGTGACTATAGAAGAGAAGTAGACGTGATTTGATCACGTGAAGAGCTAAAGAGAAGCCGCAGATTTCATTCTGCACTGTCGCCGCCCCCCGGCCAGAAGTCACCGCCCCTGCGGAAGACGTGTCGCAGCCGCCCGCGCCAGCGCCTTGCCTGCGTTACCTGCGTCCCGTGTCACCGCCCCCGGCTGAGCGCGCCCGCGGTTGCCTGCGTTCCGCCCCTGCGTCCTTAGTTCACGCAGGTGCGTCTTGTCCCGGGACTACCTATAGTTAGGTAGTTCCTTTCCTTTCTAGTATGAGGAACTTAGTACCATGCTAGGTATCGGTTATGATGAGTATGATATAGATATGCCGGTTACGGCTTTGAGGTTTACGAGTTGGATTGATCCTTATGGATCCCTTGGGTCTAGGTGTGACCCCTTTGTGTGATAGATTGTTGATATATATGTATGTGTGCCTTGTATAGGTTGTGTTGTCCTCCAGTTGGAGTGGACGTTTCTGAGAGTTGTTCGTAGCGAGTTACTTCTTGAGATCGAGGTAAGTCCATAGGACTTACTTAGCTACTATCCTTATATTGGATGTATGCTTGAGTGGTGTGTGTGTTATGTGCTTTATAGCATGTGTTATTATGGTCACCGACCTATGTTATATTGACCGCCCATTGTAGTGGCTGTGACAACTTACCTTTCATCCCGTAGTGGAGTCTGGGAAGTTCTCTGTAAGCTAGTTAGTTCTGGTATACGGAAGGGCACTACCACTCCATATGGTATACGGGAAGGTGCGCTGATACCTCAGCTAGCTATTGCACGCAGAAATTATATAAACCGGGTAAATGTGTGATATCATGATGATGTGTTAATTTATTGATATGTGATTGTGCTCTAGCATCTTCTTATATATGTGTATGGTTAGCTAACGGTTTTATACCGTGTTGTAGATCCTTTGCAGGTTAGGAGAGCTGCAGAGTGATCCAGAGGGGTGATCTGCTGAGGGTTCCGTACACTGGGCGATATCGTGGGTTTTTGGGTTATTATATTGTACGGATTTTTGTTTGACTTTGTACTCAGCAGTACTCTGTATCATCCTTTTGATATGTATATATATATATATATATATATATATATATATATATATATATATATATCAGTTTTATGTTTTGTTTTAATCTATTGGTGCCTTGTTGTAAGATTCAGTGAAGTTGTTGTCAGGCTAGGGTCAGGATCCATTGTGAGATCCTAGCCAGTAGCACTCCGAGTCCTACGGATTTTGGGGTGTTACATTACTCCCATTTTGTTACCCTATAGGACATCAAAACTAATCAATTTCTACTACAATTACCTCAAAGTACAAGAAATGATTCCACAAAACTTCAGGAACACGGATACACATATGCACTAGATACGTTTCCATTTCGTTCCCGAAATTAAAACCAAACGGGTTGTACTAAGAAAGTAACCGCATGGTTATGGAAAAAGGGGACACATGGGTTCGTCTTTGAAGGTACAATACTCATACTCTGAACCAATCTTATCAAGCATCGACAATTTATCCTAAACCATGGACAAAAGGTGAATGAGGATCCACCTTCTTGCATTAGGGTATCAAACAAAGGAAAGACCTATGTGCAAGGAACGTCAAATTCAAGTCCTCATATATATGTGATGAACGGAACAAGTGAACCAACATAATCACATGATAATAAAGTGGCTCAACCGTCTTCTTGCTTCGTTCAATTGCAAGTTTTGGGGTAGAAACTTCCCTTAAGGGGAGAATGAAATGCCCTAAATATATGTGATGAACTAATATAATTTAGACTTAGTATAAGTATGCAGATTGAGAGAAATTCTGATCACCAAAATTAAACATATAACCTACTTAATTTACTGTCATATGCTAGACAATGTTGACTAGATTGAAATTATTGTAAACTTTATCACTTATTTTTTTATAATGAAAACAGAGATAATATATCATCCTTGGTACGAAGCTTGCCGTTTTATTTTTATAATGTGTAGACGTAGTCGAGGATTATTATTTTGAAGTAAAAAACGATAATCTAGAACGGTAGACTTCAAACCAATCAATATGACTCAGCAGTGATTGAAACATTAAACTTATTAAGTGATGTAATCTAGTATACAAAAGATGTTATATGGGTGCAGCCCACTGCATCTACGGGGCACATTCTCATTGATCGAGTCTGGAAAGCGTATTTGTGGTGTGGCTGAAAACGAATTCAAATCCAACGGCTATAATTATGATCATTGAAACAATGTTCAAATTTGCAGCTACCTAGCCTAGGAGTGTGCCTGTCGTTCCCACTACAAGCAAATTATCCCGTTTTATTTGATCAAATAACAATCGCTAACTTATAATTGCTTAAATAATATATGTATTCATTGAAAATTTTAAACAATAATCAATAGAATAATCTCAGATAAGTTAGGATGGTGATGGATGAAGTTGAAAAATGGATAGAGGAGCTAGCGTTGGAATGAGATGGCCTATATATACCAGGAAAGTTGGTCCATTTCACCTCACAACCAACTTGAATGTATAATCACAACGTACATGGTCATTGATATATAGTCTTAAGTAATTTACTAAAAAAAAGAAATGAATGTACAATCATACACCATAGAGGTATCAAGCCATGTTGCCCCTGGTAGGTTGTTCAAGGCTCTATGCCTTGACTCCCACAACCTCCTCCCAAAGCTCGTGCCCGAAACTTTCAAGTCTATAGAGTTTGTGCTAGGCGATTGTGTCGCGGTTGGAGCGGTCAAGCAACTCAACTTCGCAGAAGGTATGTACATACGTACGTTTATATACATATATGTTATTTATCTCGGACCAAAGACGTGAAGGTACACGTCCAGTGAGCCAGACACATTAGCATACGGACCTCTATAAAACGTATTATCCTAGATCTCAACCAATCTTGGTTCTAAAACATTTAAATGCTGAATTAATCTAAATGCAAATAGAAAGAACACAAGAATTGATGACGGGGTTCGATTTTACTCTACGTCCCCGGAGCCTCAGTTGGGGAGACTCATCCCGAAGTATGCAATAATTCTCAAGAAGGAAAAATAATCCGGTTACAAACTGAATTATCAATTCATAAAACCTAGCCAACAAAGATTCAAGAACTGAAAGAATATAGAACACGAGAAGGGAGCAGAGAATAAGAAGAATTCGGTCTCTTCTTGGGACTGTCGAAGCTTGTTGACAAAGCTTCGATATCAGAATCATTGATCTTCAAGCTAGAATCGCCGGAAAAACTCGTCGGAGACTCGATGCCTGGAACTGCACTTGGGATTTTTTTTCTCTTCTGTATATGTCGTTCTGTTTCTTCTTTTTCTTGTCTGAATAACCTGATATATATCTAGGTTAACTATTCAGCCAATGTGCTTGAGAAGTAAAGCAGGTTGTTTAACCAAACAAGCCCAATATCATACAAGCCAATAATGGCTCTTTATTGGATCAGACCTAGGCTTATTATGAATACAAACCTAGTAAATACAAATAACATAACAAATGCCCTTGTAGTTACATATATTTTTTCCTCAAAAACTAGTGCATTCTTCATAGGATGAATTCCCCTTTGCTTCATTGACTCAAGTGCCTTTTTCTTATTAAGGCACATCATAAATGTGAAGTTCATTCCTGCAAAAAATGAATTTGTTAGCAAGAACTATCTTTGTTCCAAAATCTGATGGATTCAACTCACCTGATATTTTCTTCACATTCATCTCATTATTTTCTACCTTCTTTCTGATGTAGTGGAACCTTACATCGATGTGCTTTGTCCTTTCATGGTACATTGGATCTTTGCACAAGTATAATGCACTTTGGCTGTCCATATATATGGTAGGAATATAGATATTTTCCTCAATCTCAGAGAGTATACCTTTAAGCCACGTGGCTTCTTTAGCAGCTTCTGTAGCCGCTATATATTCCGCTTCAATGGAAGATAAGGCCACTATGGGCTGAAGTTGTGATTTCCAAGAAATCGTATTACCAGCCCAAGTAAAGTAGTATGCAGAGGTTGATCTTCTGTTGTCTTTGTTGCTTGCATAATCTGAGTCTACATATCCTAGTAACTCAGTCTTAGTATTATGTTTTGTGAACAACAGTCCCATTTTTCTTGTTCCTGAAATATACTTAAACAAATATTTCATAGCAGACTAGTGTTTATCACTAGGATTAGACATAAACCTACTCAAAACACTTATAGCAAAAGCTAGATCAGGTCTAGTGCATAACATGGCATACATAATAGATCCAACTGCTACATCATAAGGAACTTTAGCCATTTTTTCATATCATCTTCAGTTTTAGGACATGAGTCTTTACTTAACTCCAAATGCCCTCCTAAGGGAATATGTGAAGGTTTTGCATGTAACATAGCAAATATATCCAACACCTAATGCAGATAATCAGATTGAGACAACCACATCATTCTCTTAGGTCTGTTTCTAATTATTCTAACCCCTAAAATTTTCTGGGCAGGACCTAAGTCCTTCATATCAAACTGTGCTTTTAAGTCAAGCTTACATCCAGAAATAGAAACTTTAGAACTGCTAATAAGAAGAATATCATCAACATACAACAGTACATATAGGGGTTGATTAGACTTCACATTTTTAAAGTACAAGCATGTATCATACTCACTACTAATAAAGCCTAAGTTCATCATGCATTTGTCAAATTTCTTATTCCATTGTCTTGGGGACTGTTTAAGTCCATAAATGGACCGATTTAACAAGCATGCATGGTTAGGTTTAAGATTGTCTATAAACCCTTTAGGTTGATTCATGTAGATGGTTTCATTCAAGTCACCGTGGAGGAAAGCTGTCTTCACGTCCATTTGCTCTAATTCCTAATTATTAATAGCAGTCATGGCAAGAAGAAGACGCATAGTTTTGTATTTAACCACTGGAGCGAAAATATCATTATAGTCAACACCTTCTTTTTGTGTAAAGCCTTTAGCAACTAACCTAGCTTTATACTTAGGTGGGTCAAGTTCAGTGTTACCTTCTTTTAGTTTAAAAATCCATCTACAATCAATCATCCTAGCATTAGCTGGTTTAGGAACCAACTTCCATGTGTTATTAACATGCATAGATTGTATTTCCTCATTCATGGCTTTAATCCATTCATTTACATGCACACATTTTACAGCTTGTTCATAGGAATCAGGGGTATAACCAGAGACAACAGCAGCAGCAATAAAAGAAAACTCAACAATATTGCTCATATCATCAATATATTTCTTATTTGGAATGCTAACTCTATATTGTCTATCTCTAACTAGTTGATAACTAGCTAAGTCATGCATATTGTCATTTGACACATCATTAGTGGTAATTCCAACATTTTCAGCTAGTGCATCGGAAGAAATAGATTGAGAGGAGGAGTTACTTACTGCCCCACCAGATTGGTGAGGTTGCAAATCTGCAGTTTCAGTATATGTATGGTCTCCATTTGTCTCTGGCTCTGTGGGTACTTCTGTCACATCCCCGGTATCCATTAAGCTATCTGAGTCTTGACTAGGGGCATGGCCAATGTCAAACTCTTCTTCTTCTTCATTGTGATGGTCACTTTGTTCAAAAAACTGCTCAAGGGGAATCCCAATGCTTGGCCTGTCTGTTGTGGTACCTGAATTCTCATCACAAGACATTAGTTTTGTTCTAAAATAAAACTCATTTTCATTGAAGGTTACAGACCTAGACGTTATCACTTTATATCCTCTAGGTTGAATAAGTAGGAGCTTGTAACCTTTCACTCCTTCAGGATAACCAAGCATTACAAACTTTAAAGCCCTTGGTTGTAGCTTGCCCTCAGAAACTTGGGCATAAACTGTACAACCGAAAGGTTTAAGGTGTGTAAGAGTTGGTTTCCTTTTGGACCACATTTCTTGTGGTGTTTTAAACTTCACTATAACAGAGGGTGATCTGTTAATAAGATATGTAGCAGTTAAGATAGCTTCACCCCATAAAGAACTTTTCATCCCAACACTGATTAACATGCACCTAGCCTTTTCTAACAAGGTTCTATTCATCCTCTCAGCTGTGCCGTTTTGCTGGGGTGTACCAGGAACAGTCAAATGCTTTATAATACCTTGCTCTTTACAGAAACCAGTAAAATCTCTATTACAAAATTCTAAACCATTATCTGTCCTTAGACATTTCAGTTTTGATTCTGTTTGACTCTCTACCATAGTTTTCCATGTTTTAAAGTTGTCAAAAACCTCATCTTTTGTTTTTAGCAAGTAAACCCAAATTTTCTTGAGTAATGATCAATTAAAGACAAAAAATACTTTCTGCCTCCAATTGTTGATACTTGTGTAGGCCCCCAAAGATCAGAGTGCACATACTCTAAGGGCTTTCTAGCAATATAGGTAGATTTACTAAAGCTGTGTTTATTTTTCTTTCCTAAAACACAGGTTTCACAAAAGGTTATGTCACTAGGTCGAGAGTCAATTAAACCCGTTTTATATAGTTGTTGCAGGCCCATATTTCCTATGTGACCTAGCCTAGAATGCCAAGTTTTTGTAAGATCTAAAGTTGTGTGATCTCCTAACATGACTTCCCCACAGTCACATTCATCTAAAGTATCAAACCAACCCTTATTGGGTGTAGCATGCATGGTGCAACCAAAGTCAAGGATCCAGTCAACACAATTATCAATAAAAGCACACATGAGTAGTTTATTAGTACATTGAGGACAACTTTCAAAAACAGCAAATAAGCTAAAATTTTCTTTATTCTTTTCATCCCTTTTCTTTTCTCTACAGTCTTTAGCATAGTGACCAATTTTCTCACAATAGTAACATTTGATGTTAGACCTAGAATCATCATTTTGCTTTTCTTGTGGCTTATATGCTTTTCTTTGTCATAATTCTTTTTAGACCACTTCTTTTTTCCTTTCACCATGAGAACTTCAGACTTATTGTCATTCTTACTCTCAGTTTTGGAATCACCTTTAGTTTTAAAAACTTATAGGACCTCATTCTTCTGAGTTATAGATTCAATTATCTTATCTTTGGTCAAGTCATCTCGACTATATTGAATCACATCCTTAAAAGTCTCAAACTGAGTAGGTAAAGAGTTAAGCAAAATAACAGCTAGATGTTTGTCTTTTATTTTGTCATCACATCGTTCTAAATCTTGAGTCAGCTTAAGGAATTTGTCAAGGCTGTCATCAAGGGACACAACAGTATTCATCTTGAAATTAAACAAAGAGCTAAGCAATATAATAGCACTAGGAAAGGACTTAGCCAAATATCTTTTCTCAAGAGCTTCCCATATAAGTTTAGGTTGAGTATGAGTTACCACTTGTCTTGCAACTTCATTAGTTAACCTGAGGATTATTTCTGCGTGGGTTTGCTCTTGTTTATCCTTTTTGGCCTCTTCAGTCATATCTTTGTCCCACTCTTCGGTAATTGCCTTCAGACATTTTCCTTGGTGAGTATTGCCTTCATTTTAAGCTGCCACATTGAGAAGTCTGTGGTTCCATCAAAGGGTCGAAGCTTCATCAAGTTCTCTCCCATCTTTTCTCCCAGAGACAAAGACTGTAAGATACAGTTGAATGGGAATTTTAAAGAAGAATTGTAACGAAGTTAAAAAAATAAAAACAGAGACAGATCTAGGTCATAAACCTCGCTCTGATACCAATCTGTAAAACGTATTATCCTAGATCTCAACAAATCTTGGTTCTAAAACATTTAAATGCTGAATTAATCTAAATGCAAATAGAAAGAACACAAGAACTGATGACGGGGTTCAATTTTACTCTACGTCCCCGGAGCCTCAGTTGGGGAGACTCATCCCGAAGTATGCAATAATTCTCAAGAAGGAAAAATAATCCGGTTACAAACTGAATTATCAATTCATAAAACCTAGCCAACAAAGATTCAAGAACTGAAAGAATATAGAACACGAGAAGGGAGCAGAGAATAAGAAGAATTCGGTCTCTTCTTGGGACTGTCGAAGCTTGTTGACAAAGCTTCGATATCAGAATCACTGATCTTCAAGCTAGAATCGCCGGAAAAACTCGTCGGAGACTCGATGCCTGGAACTGCACTTGGGATTTTTTTTTTCTCTTATGTATATGTCGTTCTGTTTCTTCTTTTTCTTGTCTGAATAACCTGATATATATCTAGGTTAACTATTCAGCCAATGTGCTTGAGGAGTAAAGCAGGCTGTTTAACCAAACAGGCCCAATATCATACAAGCCCAATAATGGCTCTTTATTGGATCAGACCTAGGCTTATTATGAATACAAACCTAGTAAATACAAATAACATAACAACCTCCATCTTAAAATCAGTTGGAAATAGGAGGAGTAACACATAAACTTATATAGTAGACTTACAATTTCTTAAGTCATTGATGTGGGACACATTTTCTTTCCTTATATCTCAACAATATACACGATTTGTAGCTTGGCAGTTTCGAGGAGTAACATGCATAAAGTGTTGTCTTGGGTATTGTTGTATGAACCAGGATTTCCGTTCGGGTATGTGAAGCACAAATATGAGGAGGTTGACGAGGAGAACTTGTATTGCAAATACACAACTTTAGAGGGAACAATCCTTGGGGATAGGGTGGATTTCATGGTCAATGAGATCAAGTTTGTGGCCTCCGAGAGCGGTAGCGTACGCACCTTGACCAACCACTACCACCCTAAGGGATACGTGGTGTTGGACGAGGAGAAGATCAAATTTGGACAAGAAAAGATGAATAAACTGTTCAAAAGGGTGGAGGCCGGAGTATCTCCTTGCCAACCCCCGAGTATACGCTTAATCAAAAAATGTATGATGTGATCGAGCTGAAGAATGCTTTTTCTTCATTTGATGGGCAATGCCCCAAAGTTACTTGAGCTCCTCGTATGATGTGATCGAGTTGATTTTAATGTGTTTGTGAGAATAATAATAATAATAAATAAATAAATCAAATTGTGAGTTGTGCGATTAAGGCCTGTTCGGTGGAGCGAGATTTTTCGGTAGTTTAAGCTTTTTGTGTAGTTTAAGCTTTTTCGGTAGATTTTTGGGTAGAGTATTGGGTAGCTTTGTAAAATATGAAAATCTAATGAAAAAGCTAAAAAGTGTTTGGTATGTGGAGATTTAAGGGTAGATTTTTGTGGTGAAATTACTAAAAAAGGATAAGTATTAAAAATAATAATAAAACATGCATATATATATTTGAGGGTAAATTGGACCAAAATTATAGAAAGCTAATGAAAAAGCTCTCTCACAAAGGTTTCAAAAAGCTACCCAAAAAGCTACATGAAAAGCTACTAAAACTCTAATCTCCACAAAAATCTCCTCTGACCAAACACCTATTAGCTTTCAAAATTTTCAAAGCTCTCCAATAATCTAGCGAAAAAGCTCTAACAAACAGGGCTAAGTGAGTTGTGCAATTGAATTTGATTCTTTATTTTACTTAGTATCTCGTCAAGATAGTTTGACAACAAAATCAATAATAAATTGTGTAACAAGAACACTGTAAAACATTTGAAATCTTAAATCTATATAACATTCCTATATCAATCACACGCAACTCCATTATTCGGTTGGGATCATGCCCCGGATAAAGCTATAACCAACTATATTTACAATGATTATCTCTCACTACTCGGGTTACCCATACCATCCTCCGGATTTCCGCAATAGATCTTTTAGATTCAAACATAAGAATGGTGGAAGAAGACCAAGTTATACATGAGATTAATGATAATGTTCAGGTTTGAAAACCCTTACAAATGGTGAAAGAAGACCACAAATATTATTAATAATATTAATTTTTTATATAAGAATTATATATAATAAATAAATGAGAATATAAAAGATAATATAGAATCAAATATAACCTAAATATATTATATTTCCTAATAATTAAATAAATAAAAATATAGTGCCTTTTTTGGACGGAACATTTATCACATGAGCATCATGGTACTATATATCTCGTTGGTAGAATGGTAGATTGGAGTACTAATCTAGCAAACATAGATAATAAAAAACCTCGTTGACACTAACTAGTTTAGAATGGCAAGAACCATGCTAGCAAAGTGGGGTCCTAACCAATCAAACATAATCAACTATTACGTACATTACACTGTAATAAAGACCTTGTTGCCTTAGCAAAATACTAACCAAACTAGAATACTAGGACCGAATTCGGAATGAAAACAAATCTAAATAAATAAAAAAGCCTAATCTTCCGTTTCAGCTCCAATTTCAGTTTCAATTTCAATTCGAAGTCTTATCAAACATGAGTTATTGCCTTATTGATATGATTCCTTTTAATTTCGATTCTAGATTTCATGAGAATCGTACGAAACGAACCCTTAATTAATTAAGAACGCCAAGTTACTTTCTAAAAATATATACTCACTAAAACCTTTGAACTTCTTTTGAGATGCTCACGTTAAGGAGAAGGTTCATTCAATAATATATATATATATATATATATATATATATATATATATATATATATATATATATATATTCGATTTCGTTTTTATTTCCGTGATTTCCAACAAAACAATAAACAACGCCTAGAACCTCCACCGATTAGATTTAACTTTTAGCTGAAATGTAAAAAAAATGATACATGATCCAAAATCAAAGAAAAAGTTGTGACTTGAATTAGAGTGGATGTAGTAATCCAACTGAATGCAAAATCGACATACATCTCATGCAAAATAATCCAACAATGAGCATGTTTTTTTTGTTCTCTTTCCCTAGCAACAATTCTACGGCCGACACTTATCCATTCCAATGTGTTAATTATAGAGATGCATACCGAAAACAATCCCCATCTAGACTACCCACTCACGACATCATTCAAGAAACCGTCTTACACATTTTAGTCTGCAAATCCCAAATGGCCGTGACCAAGAACTTACGGCCATTAACACCATTAACATTATAACTCGCATTAGTCTTAGGATCAACTAGAAGCTCCCCGGGGTTTCCTGGATACGCCCCTTTCCCAAAGATCCCCATGCAAGCCGTGGCAGCCTCAAGAGGGGCCCGGGCATCTCCTTGGTAGTAACCGTTCTTGAATGGGTTTGTAGTTGCATCCGCAAGCAATGTAGCCATGTTCATTACTATCGAATCAGCCGCAAGTCCATTAGGCGCCACAAGCGGCTTGGCCTCCTTTGGGTGGTATTGGGGCAACGCGTAAGGCCACCCGCAAAGCCCCGGGCATTGCTTTGATGGGTCTCCGATGTGCACATACGGTACATTCATCTTTTGGGGTTGCGTTACCTCAACCTATATCATGAAATTATGAACACATATTAGAAAAACAATCTTCTTCGAGTAATAGTATTTAGAGAAAATTGGAGGGGGAGTCCATCCCTACTAATTTAATTTAGGTTTTGTCCTATCCATTAATTTTTGTAAAGATTTGTTCTCTTTCTAGTTAAGTTTGGAGAGAGAAAAAAATCAGCAATGGCAACTAAGTGAAAAGGGATAAATTCTTAAAACTTAATGAATGAAGGACAAACAATAAAACTTATTATTACAAGGGTTAGTTATCCAATTCACCCTAATAGTTACCTGATCGTGAAACCCGCATGAATCCATACAGAAATGATCAACGGCGACGCTTTTATCTGTGATGATGAAGTACAAGGCTTCGGGTTCGAGTGGAAGAGCCTTAGATTCAATCTTCTGCTTCAAGAAACCCTTCATCTCCTCGCGCGTAATGGGGCGTTGCTTCATAGAACCCGACTTGTCTTCGATCTGTTGCACCAGCTTTACGTTGGGTGAAACCGGCTTGCCTTGTGCGTCCTTAAATTCTTGCATTGTCTTCCACCATGAAGCCACAGTTGGGCCACGGTTAGATGAAGAGCCGAAAGAGGTTATGAAATCGGCGATGGGGGCTTTATCTTGAGGGGTGAAGGTGCCGTACCACACGATGTAGACATTGAGAGTTGGGTTTGTTAGGAGAGTACCATGGTTGTACTCGATATTGACTCCGGGAGAGGATGAGGTAAGTGAACTTATTCTCCTGCAATGGAGTGATGGGATAAGTGCTAGCAAGCTTAATGTAAATGTGAATACAAGATATTGATGGACATAACCCTTGTTATTCATTGTCAATGTCTTTTTTCTTTTTATGTGTGGAAGGCTTTTACAAGAAGCTGAGGATAGAGATTTTCGGTTTAATTGTTTAGTCTCTAGATTTGGCTTTTATATATACACAAGCTCAGGTGATCAAACTTGTGATTACAATAAATTAGTAATTGCACTAGTCAATGTTGATGCTATTGTTTGGCCTGGCTTCATGGAGATTGACTAATTGCATGGCTATCACTTATCATGGATATATTTAAATACTATTTATTTTTCTATTTTCACATAAAATTCAATTTGTAAATTTCCAAAATCTAATTTATCCTCCATTTTTAAAATCATATGTGTTAGTTTTTACGAGGAGAAGGTTTTTTCTCCTCACCAGACGACTTCACAACCTGTATAGATTTCATCCGGCTCCTAGTCTGCATCTAGTCTTGCATCTTCTTTATTTGCGTACTTGTATCTCGACTTCAGAACTCCATTAGGACATCCAATGGATGACATGTCACTTAACTCTTCCATCTTCTTTCACTCATGATGTTCTCAAGCAGCTGTTGACCTCATATAAAATTCAATACTCTTGTTTCAACCAGAACGCGCCGGAAATGGCCTTGAACAACTGAAACACGAAATAAACAAAGTAGACATCAAAATATGGAAGGAAATCTTTTTATATTAAATTGAAGTATAAAAAGAGTATATGAGTATGAAAATGCATGATTCTAACATGTACATGATGGAACAAATTGATGACATAAAGATCTAAAGAATTTGACTATAAAAATAATATATGACGTTGATAATGATCTTTATCCTTTATATATATATATATATATATATATATATATATATATGGAGTCAGTCAGTTGCTCATGCGAGTTTCGAGCCGGAGATCATTGGATTTCTTTTAATTCGCATTGTGTTGTCGGTGAGCTTCGAACCCCCGACCTCATGTAGATCCTTCCCTTGAAATCTTTATGCGGCCAAGTAGTGTCGAACTCGTGACCTATCGTCCTCCTATAAATGGCACCTTAGTTGTTTGGTTTATTTCCAAGAGCACTTGAACCCAGGTCTTCAAGCTCCCTTGCCCTTATTGCCTCGCCTTATTCGCTATCTAGAGGAATCGAACCGGTGATCTCGTGCTCTCACCTCGTGCTCCCTCTTGTCGCCGCCTAGTTCTGTCTTGTAGCCAACGTTTTACTGTTCGGAAGGTTCGAAACCTCGACCTAATACTCGTACTTAATTAATTCTGGAATCGTGATAATTATTTAATTGAGTTCGTAACGTTTAGGTAATTATTATATTCAGGTGAGTTTTATAGACGGAAAGATATTAGGATGTGTAGTCAGAACTAAGGATAGTGTAAAAGTTGCAAAATGGACATCTAGGTCTATGGAGCCTAGAACTTAGAGGTTGATAAGGGTAGAGATGCAAAATATCTTACCCTAGAAGAGTCGAAAGAGTGAAACGAGTATAATAAGATGTTGTCACATCTTAATCAGGCTTGCGAGATCATCGACTACTGGATCGAGAGTAACATACTAGGATATTGGATCGGATAAGGTGAATTCATCGGACTCACTTAGCTACCTTTAATAATATTTAGTGTGTGCTTAAGGTATCGTGCGTATTGAGTGAAATAAAAGTAAAACTTTCCTAAACCACTACAATTTAATTTTTGGTTAGACCCAAGTGTATGATAACGGATCGTGACATTACTGTCCAGCGCTTAATGAGACTGAGAAGCTCCCCACGAGGCCACGACCAATCCAACAGAGTATACGGGGAGATGCATAGAAACCAATCCTATTGGTTAACGGGGACTAGGGCGAAGTTTAGAGGATCTTCGTGCCACATGATTAAGTTGAACTAATTAGATTGGAATCACCTAATGAAAAGATTATAACTGGGACATTGATTGAGCATGTTGATGTGTTTACCGTTTTGCTTATGTGTGTTTGTGCTTGTAGTTTACCTCATTATTAGAATTGTTAGATAGCAATTTATACCGTGTTGATAGACTTTGCAAGTTAAGTGTCTGCTTAGTAATCGGGAGCGGAGTTGACATCCGAGTTTCCGTACCGGTAATTAAGGTTGGGCGTACTTTCATTTTAGTAGAGAGACTACATTGATGTCAAACTAAGGTTGGGACCTATTGTGAGGTCCTATCCAGTGACATCTTGAGTTCTCAGAATTTAGGGTGTTACAGGATATCCGAGGCTTCGGATCGGATATCCGAATATCCACACCCCTATTGCATATGTGTCGAGCTTGAGTAATATTCTTTGCTAAACACATGTGAGAGTGACTTATACACATTACATTGAGCGGGCATGAAATAGTTGAAATTTGATTTATCTCTATTATCTTAACTTCTGATGACTTGGTTTTCTTGAACTTGATCTTATTAGCCAAGAGAGGTATACGAGTTTTTCACGTAGAGGTATCTATGGATCTTACTTCAAGACAAGTAAGGTTCAAGTGTGGAATATTCGATAACATCCATTTTAGCATCTTTTTTCACTCTCGATCTTATCAACCCCTTATGCATTTTATATACTTTTGCATTACTTATTCGGAGATTTTCTTCCCTTTTTTTTTGTTTAATGTTTTGGAGATTTACTAGTGTGTTATTGATATTGTAGGCGATTCTACAACTAAAATGGAGTTAGTTACAGAAGAATGTTCTCAACACACTGAGGTTCTCCCTACGGTCAAGATAGAACTGATTGAGACCCTAGAATAAAAGACTAAGATGTTCTCGAAGATTTGGAGGCGATCGACCGCCCACCGATCAACCGACCTCCAACATTTTGTCCAAGAAATTGACCAAAATCTCTAGAACGAATATAGTCGGTTCATTTTTATGTGGTTGGCCGATTAGTCCCACTTGGTCGGGCAACTAGTCCTAAAAGTTACGAGTTTTGGAAAATGTTTAGGTTTGGTAGATTTAGTAGATTTAGATAACCAAACCCCAAGAGGATGAGATCAGAATTCCTCTTATAAATAGGGAGTTTTTATGACTATTATTTTTTAATACAGTTTTCATTCAAAACTCTGAAAGGGACGTTTTGTGCTACAAGATTGGCTCACCAATGTTTGTCGACCGGCCGACCGGTCCTCTTTTTTCGATTAATAAAGTTTTGAATTTGCAGTACCGTATATCTTGTTAAATTCTCGTGACTAATGTATAAATATATAGATGTGAGAGTAATACTAACACCAAACCTTAGAGTTAGTTCAAACGACAACAACCACACATCCAAGCCTCTCTAGACCTTCCGGGCTACCACCACATCTAACAATCACCGAAAGCCTCTACCCCTTGATTCTCCTACATCTCATGCTACACCGCATGAGGTACATAAATGCAAATCCATAAGGGGAATATCCCGGATTCAAACCATACAACTACACAAGACATACCTTGAAAGCTCAAACAAAACATTGTCTAAACCGACATAAAATATACCCCCTTCACCCAATATATATTGCTATAATATCACTTTATATAGGACATACTAACTAGGTTATAAATCCGTGTCAGCAATTGATAGACCTGATGCGATTTTATAACCCCAATTTTGTAAAAACAAAGTAAGGATTACGCCTAGAATGACAACCAAAAGGGAATTTATAGAAACAAGTTAAAACATCATAGATAAGATGACATATAAGCAAAATAAAGGGTTGGGTACTGCTAAATAGAGGAAACACAAATTCCAACATTATTGCAAAATATTAAAACCCATAGTATTAACGAGCAACACGTCAACATTACACATCCACGTCAAAGGTATGCCATTCCACGTCAACAACTTGATCGACACATCAACTTGGGCCACGTCAACAGGATCCAACATTAGGTTACATCAGTAGGGCACCAACATGGTACGTCATCATTGCCACCATATCAGGACATATCAATAGGAACAAGTAAAAACAAGCACCCTCCTAGTTGATGTCATCTACTTATGTATAGTTTTAGTTGTTATATTCAGCCATTTCATGTCTCGTTATATTCAGCCTCAGGGAGATCATATTTCAAGCATTTGAGGCCAATAATAGTGCATTTATACCAAAATATCAAAAGACGCGCCGGAACACAAGGGCACGATCTCCCTGAGGTCAGGAGTTACATTGGAGCATAATACATGACTGAAGATCGAGGTATCAAGTAGTATATTATAATATATATTGGACACTCTAATGAAGACCAACACTTCGAGATCCAATTTTTTTTCTACTAAAATGGGCTTGAGACGAGATGCGAGACGTGTACAGACGTCTTTGGCGGCGTCTTGCCGGTGTTCTTCTCGTCACATGCCCTTCACTACCTCCTCTGGATTTCACTTGAGACACCCATAAGACGATATGGGAAACTCGTGTCATGTATGTCTTTGTCTGTGTCATTTGTGCAACAATTTCCGGAATTAAGTTTCAGGTTATTATTATTTATTTGGGATTTTTCAATATCATTTGTGGCCCGATTTTATATCCTAAAACAAGCGAGTTTTCATATGTTATATAGAAGAGTTCGGGTATCTATTCTTTGGAACCCTATTAGTGAAGATAGTTTTCCTCCTTCCTTCTCGAGTTTTCCAGGAACACCATTGCTGGAGAATTTATCTAGGTTTGTTTATAAATTATTGCTTTGTTAATTTGTTTTAGACATTAGACAATTTTATCCAAGTTTACCCTTTCGTTTTATATGTTTTGAAATTTATGTCTTCTACTTGCCTCTTTATATAGTGGTTTAATATATTCATCATGGTTGCCTAATTTCTTATGATCTCACAATTAATTGAACTCTATAACAAATTTATTATAATTATGTATATGAATTTTTGAATGGAAATGAACTAGATGTGTTTTTCCTTAGTGACCTTATTCCGACCTTGACATTAACCATAAAGCATAAGGGCTTAGGACGAAACTAGTTTGTCAGATTTGTGACCGAAAACTTTTTGATAGAATAACCCATCTAAATTAGCTAATTGAAATAGTAACTACCAAATTTTCATGTTTTGATTTCTTACACTTAATTATAATTTGTTTTTTTTTTCAAAATTTTTTTTGTCGATTTGTTCAGACCGCCAATATTTTTGATAATGCAAATGTAAAATGAACCGTTAACAAAGTATAAAAGGTACGGATAACAAGTATAAAATGTACTTTCAATTTTATGGTCCAAATTTTGTTATTTTAAATGGTTAAAAACTCATAAAAAAATGTAGGCTTAAATTTTCACTTTCATAATTTAAAGGAAAAATAATACAAACTATCAACATTGAACCGAAAATAATGCCAACATTGAAAATTACAAGGAGCAATACAAACTATCAATATATTTACCAAAAATAATATGTCATACTTTTCCGGCAAAAAACCTAACTCCGGCGATGACGTGGCAGCCGGAATGTTACATGTCATCATATAAATGGATTAAATGCGTGATATGGATTTCATTTTTAAAAAATTAATTTAATAATATTAAAAATATTAAAAAAATATATTTTTTAAATTTTAAATAATAAAAAAAAATTTAAAACATTTGTAAAATTATTTTTTTGAAAAAAATAATATATTTTTAAAAAAAAACAATTTTGTAAAAAAAAATTTAATAAAGTTTGAACATTTTTTTTAAATAGTTTTGTAAAAAAATATAAAAATATTTATTTTTCCAAAAAATATAAAATTTAATAATTAAAAAACTCAATTTTTCATAAAATAATATTCAATTTTTTTTTTTATCAAATTTATTTTCGGGTTTTTGTATAAAATGAAAATTTTAATTCTAAAAAATATCTGTTAAAAAATCGAATTTATTAAAACAACAATTCATCTTTTAACCTAATCCCTAAAGAATTTTTTTCCCAATTTTGTTAAAAAAATATTTTATTAAAAATTATTTAAAATATATAATATAAAAACCCAAAAAAAAACATTTTTCAAAAAAGAGAAAAATGAGGTATAAAGACCCTTTTTGTTTTTCCGGTACCAATTGGGCCCTTCATTTTTTTAATTCAAAAAAGGGCTATTTTGGGTTGGCTGAGTGTAGTAATTTTTATTACACTAAGGGACAAAACGGGTATTTTGTATCTTCTAGGCGGCAAAAAGGAGGAGCCGACGGGACTCTTCACTTTTCATCTTACTCTTCGTTGTTTCCTTCGTCTTCTCCACAGCTTCTCTCTTCATCGTCTTCGTTTTCGTCTTCGTTCTTCCTTCATCTTCTCCCCAACCTCTTGCTTTCATCTCGTTTCGTCGTCTTCGTTCTTCCATCATCTTCGTTCGTTGTTCCTTCATCTTTTCGCTCACTGTTTCCTTCACTATCGACATCTTTGTTCGACATCGTCTTCCACAGTCATCTTCTTTCATCTTTTCCAGTACTAACTGGTAATGCCTTCTCCCAATCCTTCTTATTTTACACTATTTTATACTTTTGTTGCTATTAACTTGTTTTATGTACATTGTGTTTATGTACTGATTGTGTATTGACTTTCCATCTATGTGTAGTTGACTTCTAATTTAAATATGTTCTTGTATTTTGAAGTTCACATATAGGTGGCCCGAGACAGATTAAAATGTCTCTTCCAAACTTAATTGTTATAGTAGGATGTCTCTAATCCCACATATTTTGAAACAACTTTCCGATGCTGATAAAGATAGATTTCAGTCCGGTGTTTTCCGGTCTATTATCAAAATGGGCACAAGTTTGAAGTTGTGCAATCAGATTATACACTTCCTGCTCATGAGGGAAGGTGTAACTTCAAGAAACTATTCAATGTACTTTGCCATTAACAATGTTCTTCTTCGTTTTAGTTTGAATGAATTTCAAGAGATTACAGGGCTTCATTGTGGTGATGAAGGCTTAAAAGAGGGAGACAATATTGATTATGTTGATATGCGAACGACAGCGACAGATGTACTGATGGTGAACTAGAACAACTGTTTGAAAAGGAGCCTAAAGAATCTAAATTTAAGTATAAGATGGCTCTTATAATATTTGTTGAAGGAGTTCTATCCTCCAAAGACAAGAAGAAGATGGTTAGCCAGCAAATCATCAATCTTGTTAGTGACTTGTCTATTTTTGATGCCTATCCATGGGGTCGTCAGTCTTTCCTGCATTCTAAGAAACTCTTCCAGTCCTGTGAGGCTGGTAAAGAAAGATGTAGTCGTGGCTATAATATTGGTGGTTTTCCTCTTGCCCTTCAGGTACATTGTGTATTTACATTAAATTTATTTTTTTTGTTTATGTTAAAATGTTTTTTCTACTGCTGTCTAACTCATTTTCTTGTTTTAAATACTTGCATTCCATTGTATGCCGAAGCTTGCAATGGAATTTGCAACTCTTTCAGATACTCCTACAGATCACCTCTATAACAAGTGGGTGTCGAAGTCATTGAAGGTCAAACCATATCCTGGATATTCTGACATCAAAGTCTTGGTTGATACCTTTACAAAGGAAGATATCAAGACTGTCCAAGGCCATTATGAAAATGATGATTCTGATTTGTGGGAGGATGAGTGTGATGATGACAGATTAGACTTTTTATTTTTCTACGGACTTGAAAAATGTAATATTAAGGTACATCGTCCTGTTTATCAGGACAAGAAGAAAAAAGGACAAACAGGGTAATTATGACTGATTTTATTTTATGTACCTTGTTTATATTTGCCTTATGTACTTGTTTCTATTGTCTTTATGTATTCTGCATGCATGATTATTCTTATGTGTGCATTACACTGCTTATGTTTATTCAACTTAAATTTATGCATATTCATATGTATTGCATATGCATGCTAAATGTCTAAACATATTATATTTATGCATATTCATATCATACTTATGTTCCTACATATAAAATTCTTATTTACTGGTTTCTATTGTCTTTCTCATTTGTCTTATGTACTGACTTCATATTGTCCTTATGTATTGGTCTTTCATGATAAATGTTTACATATTACGTTGATTTATGTACATTGTGTTTATGTACGGACTCTGTATTGATCTTTCATGATAAATGTTCATACATTGATTTGATTTATGTATACTGTTTTTATGTATTCCTTTCTATTGTCTTTCTCATTTGTCTTATGTACTGATTTTTTATTGTCCTTATGTATACACCTTATGTGCCCTTCTTTATATTGTTTTTTTTCAACTAATTTATATTGTATCTGTCATTTGGCTTATGTACTGTTTAATTTTATTAAAACATTGTTTTTTCACTTAATATTCTATTATTATTTAGTTGAAAATCTCAAAAAAAGGATACTTCCAAAAAAGTTCTTGAAGAACAGTCTAGTGGCGATGACTTTGTCAATCCCCCCAAGACAAGGTCCAAGTCTATTAAAATTCAAGAACCTCTTCAAAAGGAAGTATCCAAGTTGGGGAAGAGAAAGTTTTCTAAGACAGTTCCTACTGCACCATCTCCTGCACCATCTCCTGCACCATCTCCAATGTTTGTAACCTTAATTTATGTATTGTACATTTTCAATTCAGTTCAACTTATATTTTTTTTGTTATTTTTGTAGTTCTATGAAGAAGAAGAAGAGTGCCAAGGGGAAAGAACCACTGACCCCTCCCTGTCATGCTGAAGAAGAAGCAGATAAGTCAGCTGACAAGAGTGGTTCTAATTTGCAGTGAGTTTCTGTATCTATCTTTACCATTATTATTGACTTATTTTCTTACTTGCTACTATATGTGTTATGTAGTGAGTTTATGTATTTATTTTCATATGTTTTTGCACGTACCTTTATTATTCAATTATTTTATGCCTTGCTAATATATGTTTATTTTTTGTCTTCTGTTTTAGTGGTGAGGACACTAAACCCGTTTGGGTTTCTACAATCATTGAAATGCTTGTTCAACTTCAGAAGGATCAAACTGAGATAAATCGTAAAGTTGAGGAGCAACAATCATTGATTGATGAGTGGGTGTCCTACTCTAAAGATTTGGGGACTGTGTATGAAAAACTCGATTCAACAATTTATCTATCATCCAAGAGAACTGAAAAAAATATCAAGAAGATGATCAAAGAGCTTGCCTCCTCTGCAACTGCTACTGGTGATAAAGCTGCACCTTCTCAGGAAGTCAATGATGTTGAAGATTTATGTGACGACAAAAATGATGACTTGAGTGAGGTATAATTATTAGTTTTATGTTCATTTTCCAATTGTTGTATTTAAATATGTATTCATATTATTATATGAATTTGTATGAGTTCTTTGTGTATGATACGTTAACACATTTGTTATGAAGGAAACTGAAAAAGAAGATGTTGATACTGAGGAGGCCCAACCTTCACGTCGTATGGGTATGAGGGTCCGTCAAGAGAGCAGATGGAAGAGGACCCCATATAGAAATAACGTGAAGGTTCCAAAAGCTCCTTTTGGTTGTACTATAAAGCGAAGTGATCGTCAAAAATTTTATAATTGTGTTGAAGCCAAAGCAAACAAAGAATCCATTACGGGGTACACAAAAAACTTCACCGGGACTTCTATTCAAAGTATTTTGCAAAAAGGAGGTTGGTTGAAGAATGAGGTAACTTTCCCATTCCTCTACCTACTTATATTATGTATAGGTTATGTACATCTCTTTTGATCACCCTCCATTCTGCTTATATTATGTACAGGTTATGTCATATCCGTACACATGCTTGTGCACTGACATTCCTCATTTTGTTAATATATTTTTTTCTGCAACTGTTTTTGCAGGAAATTGATGAAATCATAATGCTTATGAGGAAGTCAATTATGGAGTTCAAAGATTTGTTTGCACTTACTACTGTACTGGATTGTAGCTTTGCTCGTGCATACAATAGGACAACCCTTGACAAGTTTTCTGCTGTTGGCCTAGATTCCTTTGAGTTTGAAGATACTTTTTTTTGATGTACTCAAACGAGACATACCAAGGCTTTTCAGGAAAGAATTATATGATGTCAATTTTATATATGCTCCATTCAATCTTATTGACTCACACTAGGTGGCTGTTGAAATCAATTTCATCGACTGGTGCATATACGTATATGATCCTCAAGTGGTGTATGTCAAGGAAGACAAGCTTCAGTTCTATTTAGAGCCTCTTGCTGTTTTGTTTCCTCACGTGTTGAGAATTCATGGTCACCACACAAGATTGGGAGATAAATTGCAGATGCCATTCAAAATTGTGAGAAAGGATGTACTTAATTCCAATTTAGACAGGTATGTGTATCTCTTTACACTTCTTATGTTTATTCAAATTATACTTATGTACATTGTATTGCATATGCATGCTAAATGTCTACACATATTATTCTTATGCATATAAATATCATAATTATGTTACTACATATACATTTCTTGTGTACTGGTTTCTATTGACTTTCTCATTTGCCTTATGTACTGACTTTGTATTGTCTTTATTTATGTATCTTTCATGATAACTGTTTATACATTAAGTTGGTTTATTTATATAGTGTTTATGTACTGTTTTCTATACTGACTTTGTATTTTACTTATGTACTGACTTTGTCTTATGTACTAACTATGTATTGTCCTTATGTATTCACTTTGTATTGTCCTTATGTACTGACTATGTATTGTCCTTATGTACTGACTTTGTATTGTCCTTATGTACTGACTTTGTCTTATGTACTGACTTTGTATTGTCCTTATGTATTGACTTTGTCTTATGTACTGACTTTGTATTGTCCTTATGTATACATACCATATTGCAGAGGAAGCTGTGGTATTTATACCATTAAATATATTCAATATTTGGCATCTGGACGCAGCGACTTATCAAAGATTAGCGATGCTTCTCTCCCATTGTACAGAGAGCAACTTGCTTTTGTTGTATATGATAGGGACTGGCCAATATGGTTCGAAGAGATTTAGTCCTATGTTGTTTTTAAGATAATGTCATTGCTACTCATATCCTTCCACTTATTGTTTTGTGTACTCAAACAGTTTGGTGTTATTGTAAGGTTGTTTTGTGTACTCAAACAGTTTGTTGTCAATGGATGACTTAACTTTGTGTACTCTATATTTTACTTGTTTTATACCTGTCGTGTATTTGTACATATATGTTTATATGCATTTGTACATATATGTTTATATGCATTTGTACATATATGTTTATATTTATGTAGACGCAGTGTGTGTACATAACATTGTCCTGTTTACAACAAAGAAATGTAATGACTTTTTGTAGGTATATTATGTAACCCAAAACTATCTGTTTGTCCCATTTTTGTCTGTACCTGAATATAGTCTTACAATGATTCCCTAATTTGTGTGTCATTAATGTATACTAATACGCAACAGTCCAATATAGATTTAAAGCAATTAAAATTTCCTATTTCGGTTGATTAAGACATGTCTTCTTGTTGTGCCCACTCATTCCACAACAGCTGCATTTCCGTTTACTCTTTAATTCCCATGCAACACGTTTCCTAGCTTTTGGCAGACGACTAGACCTCTTACGCTTCTTTGGAGGCTCACATGAGATTTGTGATACTGACGGAGGAACATTCCACTCTGACTTGTTAGGAGGAACATTCCACTCATTCCACAACAGCTGCATTTCCGTTTACTCTTTAATTCCCATGCAACACGTTTCCTAGCTTTTGGCAGACGACCAGACCTCTTACGCTTCTTTGGAGGCTCACATGAGATTTGTGATACTAACGGAGGAACATTCCACTCTGACTTGTTAGGAATTGGATAAATTGTCTCCACATAACCTGTCCTCCAACTCTCACATGTGTAATACTTACCGATTAGATCAGATGCATTCACACCCATGTGTTTAGCTGCAGCCATGGCATGTACACAAGGTATCTCTTCAATATCAAACTCCTTGCAGTCACAACTCTTCATTAGCAAACAAACAGTGACTTGTTCATCTCCCTTTTTCACTTCAAACTCTAGTTTTTCTGCATCTAGTACATAAACAAAGTAACTACCACATTCTTTGTATTTTTTCTGGATTATTGCTTCTATTTTCGGTGGACATTTCTCTACACAAGATGTAGACTTGCTTCGACGCTCCACAAACCACCTAGTCATGAATTGTCTTATTTCCTCAAGCATTACTAGAACCGGATACTCCCTTCCTTCTTTCATTAAACCATTTACACACTCTGCGTTGTTGCTAGTAAGAATGTTGTACCTTTTCACCAGACTAAACGAACGTGCCCATGTTGGAATTCCAATTTCCTTAAGCATCTCCCCTACACTTGGCTTCTCCTGTTTGTCAAAATACAAACAAATTATGAATAATTATTGTCTATAAAACACACAATCTGTGTAATAAGATGCATTAATGTACATACCCCTGAGATTTGCTCTAGAATTCTCATGCAATCTGTCCTCTTATATTTTCGGGCACTATCCATGAACATTTCAAGTATTAAGATGCATTAATGTACATACCCCTGAGATTTGCTCAGAATTCTCATGCAATCTGTCCTCTTATATTTTCGGCACTATCCATGAACATTTCAAGTATTCTGTCGGATCTCGTTTTTTTCCTCAAATTTCCTTAAGATGCCAATTGCAATATCCATGGAATGCCATCTCATAGTTTGATGCTATTCCCTTTTTAATGGAGCTATGCCGATCTGATATGAACAAAAGTTCATTGTTGTTTGGTACAAAACCGTTTGAGGTTCTTGAAGAACCAATCCCCAAGATGCATCATTTTCACTATCAACGACAGCAAACGCTATTTGGGTAAATCTGTTGATTTGCATCCTGTGCAATTGCTACAAACAAGACTCCCCATTACTTTCCCTTCAAGTGAGTTCCATCTACTGTGATTACCTACACATACATAATGATTTAAACACACACACACACGTCAAGTACATAAAGCATGATCAGAGGATTCACTACATAAGTTCTATTAGTTACACACTTATACACACAAATCAAGTACATAAAGCGTGAAAAGAGGAGTCGGTACACAAGTTATATCTGATACATAATTTCATGTAGATATCAAGTACATAAAGCTTGGATAGAGGACTCAGTACACAAGATATATCCGATACACAAGGTCATGTATATTTCAAGTATATAAAGCGTGAATAGAGTAGTCAGTACACAAGTTGTATCAGATACACAAGTTCATGTACATAATTGTTAACTTCAATAATTATTAGTACATAAAGCGTGAACGAGGGAGTGGTTACAAAAGCTATTACCTTTCTCATTACTTTAAATCCCCTTATTGATTGTCCATAGGCAACAAATACATTACTTGAATCGTCTATCATCATCAAGCTTTAGAGTAACAATGGTTCCTTCATTGATCTGTCCCAACACATACAAATATGAAGGTATCAACATAAAATTATCCTCCGGTGTACCTCTTATCATGTCCTTTACTTCTTCTTCTGCCTTCCAACACTTCTAGTAACTAGCATCAATGTTATGTAAGCTCTTCATAACTGTGTTGATTTGGTCCACTGTAGGTAGCTTCTTTGAGTTATAATACCCTACATAATCAAAACACACATTTATATAACTTGTTGGAAGTTATGTAATGTTTCACTTTTACATCTCTCTATTAAAAAAACACACTTACATTGATTTAACCTTCTCAGCTATTAAATGATAAGAAGCTTCCCTTTTGACGATCCCCTTAATTGAAAAGAACATGTGTGCGTGGAGCTATACTTTGTTGTATTGTCCAAGCATAGTGAAGCGCACCCTCCATTTACATTCTTTGTCAACACACACTGTTGTTAGTGCCTTTGCTTTTGACTTTGACAATTTTGTATTGTGAACATTCTGAGATGGCGTGTAGACACAATGCGTTCTTCACATCATTTTTCGTACAATATGTTTTTCTCAACTTCAAGATACATATCTGTCTCCGTTGGTACACAACTTGTTATTTAAGGAATAATTGATATAGAATATCCAGATGTATCTTCAAACTGCTCTGTTTGTACAATAGTTGATGAACTCTCTCCATGTTCAATATGTATCTCCTTCCCATCATTATGTATTTTATCATCAATATGTAACTTTTTTGATTACACATAAAGGAATACTCCAGCAGTACTTATCCATTTCATTTATGTGATATATATGTTTCAAAATCCTCCCTGTGTTGACATCAAATGGCATCAGTGTTGGATTAAAAATATTCTGGTACGATAACTCTATGGCAAATTCCGAACACAAATTCCAAATGTAGATGCAACCATTCCTTTCAACTCATCAAACGTGCATGCTACATCAATCAACAAAGGCTTACTTGATACATTTCCACTATATTTCCATAATCCTTCTTCCACTATCCAGTATCCCCCACCATATGTTGTTATACAAAGCAATTTCATCACATCTACATAAGAACAGTTCAACATTAGTTACAAATATTCATCTACTACTGTCACAGCTACATAAACAATTGCCCCTTTACATAATTCTCATATTCTTCTGTACGTCCTTTTTTTCAAAAGGATATATGCATACATTATGTCTGTTTGTAATCAAAATTGATTATCAATACTATCCACACTAATCAGTTCATTTTTAGAGCATTTTAGGAAAACAAATCTATTGAAAGCAAATGTATCGATTCATTAAGAACAATAGATACAAACAATTGAAAGGAACATATATATGAAATCATAAATTGAACAAGTAAATCATAGAACATACTAGGGGAGTTTCGAAAATTTCTCGATTATTGTTTGATTGAAGGAAAACCTTCACATAATATGTCCATCAAAGTATAGGTTGATGTTTGAGAAGCAAACCTTTCTCCTTCTTCACGGAGCGACGAGCTTGGTCAAGCGATTGAATCGAAAATCGTAATGGAAGAATTCTTCGTTGGAATCGTAATCGGACGAAGATGAATATCACGGTTGCCGGCACAGCACATCCAAGGATCAATGTAACAGTATAAGGTTTGGCGTTTGGCGGCTGGGGTTATATTTTCAGGGATATAATGGTCCAACCCAAACACCTTTCTCATTGTTTTATTTTATTCATTTTCTATGGGCCTACTTACTCCCCATATAATATTATGGGCCTAGATAATGCTCATTATGTATAAAAGAGTCCCCCTTACCCATTTATGCCTTCAAAAAATTTACAAGAAAACGATTTATTTTTTTTAAAAAAAATTTTTTGACAACATTTTTTTTTATAAGAAAATTTCATAAAAAACAAAATATTTTTTAAATAAATATTTGTACATTTTTTTACAAGCCTATTTTTTTGAAAAAATGTTCAAACTTTATTTTTAAAAAAAAGATTTTACAAAAAAGATTTTTTTAAAAATATTTGTGCAAAATTATTTTTAAAAAATATTATTTTAAATATTTAAAATAATAAATTTTTATTTTTAATATTTTTTAAAAAAAAAATCCACGTCACACATTTAATCCCATTTATTTGATGACATGTAACATTCCGGCTGCCACATCATCGCCGGAGCTAGGGTTTTTGCGGAAAATTATGATTATTATTTTTGGTAAATACATTGATAGTTTGTATCTAGGAATGGAAACGGGTTCGGTTGATGGATGGATATACCAATTCCGCCAACCACCCATCTTATTCAAGTTGTCACCCACCCCGCCCATCACCCACCTAACACTTCATCCATATTCCACCCACCCACCACCCACCGGGTGATCGGGTGGTTCGGGTGAACCGGTGAAGTAGTCGGGTGTGAAGTAATTTTTTTTCGTTTTTAGAATTTTGAAAGTTATGGCAATTTTCAATTTAAAAATAACACAAATCAAAATTTACTAAATCATGAAATATTGTGAAATAATAAACTAACAACAAAAAGATTTTTCAACTAATACAAACCAAAATGATGCTAAAAACACAAGTTACACAACTTTGTATGCATAAAAACAAAATTAAATTAACATAAATCAAATGAAAACTCATCTAAAGCTCGATATAATGATACACTTCAACAATCTAACATAATTAAAAAAAATCAAAAATAATAATTCAAAAATCAAACTTAACCATTAATTAAAATTTAAATGTCAAAAGTATACATATTGGGGTACACGCCTTCATGGCGGAATCTTCAGCATCAGCATCATTCAATACAATATCAACCTACTTGTGCATCGAGCGAAAAACCTAAATTATAATTAAAAATCATGAAAGGGAGATATTATAAGTAAAAAGAAGAAGAGGTTATTAGTATAATTAGATATACTCACCTACATAATTGCTCTCAATCCAATATTGCAAAAACATTAATGTTTCTACAATATCTCCATGAAGTCTAGAACGATGAGGACTCACCACTCGCCACCCATGCTAAAAGCATTTTTAGAAGTCATAATAGACACGAAATTGCCAAAATATCTTTTGCAATCTTTCGCAAATTTGGACACTTTAGATCAGTTTCCATAAGATAAGAACAGTTAATACATTACAATTTAAGATAATATACCCAACTCATGACTAACACTAACCTTCTTCTTCAAAATTTTCTTATAATGGCCAAAATTATCTTCATCATCATTATTATCATCAGAAAATTACATGTCTCTTGCCAATTAATTTAGAGGTTGAACTTACATATTATTGATCCTCAATATCATCACCTAAGTCTTTATTGGAAGATAAATAAGATAATATTCTAATATCTTTCTATTAAATGAATGTTATTTTAGGAAGTATATATTTTATCTTCATCTTTTATAGTATTTCTTATGTTCTTAATATTCTCTTGTAACCCTATAAATAGGGAATAATAATATCAATACATTGGGTGGCTTCATCCCACCATAAATCTTTCAGTCTTGATACTCATAAAAAAGATCCAACATCAAAGTTTCCACCTTCTTCTATATCTCAACAAAGATCATCGTATATCTCAAAATACTATTCAAACACGTCAGTTTGGGGGTTAATTGCAACTCCACTTTATATCGACCAACACTTATCAAATTTCAAGCATATTTCTATCCATCTCATTGATCATCAAATCATCGATATATTCCCATTTCAGTAAAGAAACTTTAACTAGACAAATTAGTTGTGGGTAGTTTCTCCTGGAAAAAAAAATGTTTGTCACCTTGTGGCGAATATTTAAGTAGTGAGAACATCGATGAAGGTGTCGGTGGAGCAGTGAGAGCGTCAAAGACGGCATCGTCGACGAGAGTAGTGACGATCCGTAGAAGGTCGAAGACGGCGTCGGCGAAGTAGTGACGACTCCGGAGAAGATCGAAGACGGCGCCGACGAGCAATGAAAAAGAACACCCGTTGGAGAGCAGGCAAATGCGGTGACGGCGAAGACTCGAAGGCTAGAGAGAGATGGGATCAGGACTCAAAACGGTTGTTTGTTTGTCAATTCTTTCTCAGATTAGATATTAGGGATTTAGGGTCTTATATATATTTTTTATTTTTAGACGGGTGAAAACGGGATGGGTGGTGGGTGGTTGTACCTCCACCCATACCGCCCCACCACCCATCAATTTTTCACCCCAACAGCCCACCACCCGGAATTCTTCGGGTTTTCACCCATATATTCGTGTAGGGTGATCGGTTGGGTCGGATGTTTGTTCACCCATTTCCATCCCTATTTGTATCGCTCCTTGTAGTTTTTAAAGTTGATATTATTTTCGGTTAAATGTTAATAGTTGGCATTATTTTTGGGTTATTTTTACTAATTTAAATTTACTCATCCCTCGTGCCCAGCCTATAAAATGCACTTTGGTGAATTAGCGATCCGAATCTCCACGGCCATGGGAAAGCAAAAGCAACAGTCGATTTCCCGCTTCTTTGCTCCCAAATCCGCCGTTTCCCTTCCAAATCCGCCGTCTCCGCCCCCTAAAATCTCTGCCACCGTCGAATTTTCTCCTGCAAAACGCGCCAGAGCCTCCCAACTCCTCTCTAGTTCCCCTCTAAAAAAAGGCCAAGCTTTCACCCATACCCAGAACCCTACGACCTCGTTCCCAGTCAAATCCCACCCTCCACCAGAAGTTCCTCCAGAAACTTCTAGAGCCCTCAGATCACCTTCTGGAACCCATTAAAAGCCCATCTGATTCCATTTGCAAAAATCAAAAATACACTCCGCTTGAGCAGCAGGTGGTGGAGCTCAAGGGTAAGTACCCAGATGTTGTTTTTGATGATCGAGGTGGGTTATAAATACCGATTCTTCGGTAAGGACGCTGAGGTTGCTGGTAAGGTGTTAGGTATATATGTCCATGTTGATCATAATTTCTTAACCGCCAGTGTTCCTACATTTAGGTTGAATGTTCACGTGAGACGGCTTGTGGGTGAAGGTATAAAGTGGGCGTTGTGAAGCAGACTGAGACTGCTTCTATTAAGGCTCACGGGTCTAATAAACTGGGTCCTTTTTGTCGCGGGCTGTCAGCTCTGTACACGAGGGCAACTATTGAAGCCGCAGAAAATTTAGGGGGTGTTGGGGGTGAAGAGGGCTGTGGGTCGTTCTCTAACTATTTACTGTGTGTGGTTGAGAGAGACGTGTCGTCTGATGATGGAGATTGTGGGGTTGAATTTGAAAGTCGGTTTCATTTTAAGCTCGGGGTTGTTGCTGTGGAGATTTCAACAGGGGATGTGGTTTATGGGGAGTTCAATGATAATTCTATGAGTGTGCTCGAGGCTATGCTTTTAAGCTTGTCTCCTGCTGAACTGCTTCTAGGGGAACCCCTATCAAAGCAAACAACAAAGGTGAAGTTGCTCCTTTTGCTGCAATATTGTTTTCCTTGCAACTCTTCCTTGTCATAGTGTAGTAATAAAGCTATGTGTGGTTTTGTTTGATCAATGATCAATGATCACGTCACATCACATAATCTCTGTCTTTATAAAATGGAAATATCAGATGTGTATTTCTTGAGGCTGTAGGATCGTGCTAATGTATGGGTATTTGACATGAGAGTAATAGATCTTTGAATGCAAGTAAATCAACTCTGGGATTACAAGTAAGAAATCCACTGTTTTGTAGAATTATGTTCCTTCAAAGCAGCGATGAATTGAGTCTTTTTGGCTGTGACTGTTAGAGCTACATTATATACTTACGTTAGATATTGATTTCAAACAAGTTATCCTTTGTACACATGTAAAATCAAATGAAAGAAGTATGTTATGTACTGCAAGCGCTTGATGTGCCTGAAGGAGGCTCATTTAGTGTGTAAGTGTCACTCTAGATTCAGCCTGGAATAATATTAACAAGCAAAGGAGCATTAGGGCTCGAGCCATCTGTTTCTGTTCTAGTGCCAAATTCAACCATTTTATACTTTACATTTTGCAAGCTAAGATAAGGAGCAATGCATCGTGCTGCCGGCTATCATTAGTATGATCCAGTCATAGGTGCAGTGAATGTTGCCACTTAATTATGGAATCTAGATGTCCGAGTTCAATAAATTAAGGGAGTGGTATTAATTTTTGAATAAAAGAGTGTTAGGACACACAGTCAAAGACTTCAAGCTACTTATTTGTTCTCCTTCATGCACCATTTCCATTTATTTCATGATAATTTACTGGTTAACGCACCCCTAAGTGTGTGCCTTTTTCTTTCATTTGTAGTTGCTGTTGGCATATGCTGGACCTGCCTCCAATGTCCGTGTGGAGCGTTCTTCGTATGATTCCTGTAAGGATGCTGGTGCTCTGGCGGAGTTGATGGATTTGTTACAAGACACTGGAGAAGATGAGCGGGAACAGAACAGAAATCGTAATGCACAGCATGCAGTTGGATCCGAGGAGAAGCCAATCAAGGTGTGAAGTAACAATATACTTTGTGTATTATATAATTATATATGGGCTTATTTTCTTCTGAGAATTGGGTGTTAGGTGAGAATGGTGGAAATTAATCTCATCTGATCATTTTGATCACCCACCTGAGTATGCATGCTTCCTCTTCTCTATATTCTCATGTCTTAAAATACAACCAAAAAGGCAAGTAAGATACATACAAAAAAATGCATAAGGTGCATGGTATTTATAGTGGTCTTGCTAACCTCCCTCATTCATCCCACTCGCCTACCACTTGTTGTCCCTTCCCCTATATTTCTACTTCGTTCTTTTTATTCCCTAATCCCCACTCTTTCTTTAGACTTAATATTTCCCTCCATTTTTTCTTCTCTAAAATTATTATTTGTATCAAATGAAATTTAATAGTTCTATAACAAATTGATTAATAATTTCAATTATTTAAACCATTGTAACATTCGAAAGAAACGTATACAATTTAAATCATCTTAAATGTCGTATTTTTGTGTAAATTATTTCACGGATTTCAGAAAATGAATTTTAATAATTTATGGTGTAAAAAGTTAGCTTATTTTAGTGATACCTACTTATTGAAAACATACGTGTAATTTAAATTGCAACTTATAAACGAACTTTTGTATCTTATAAACAAACTCATTTATCTTATAAATAACTCATTATGTTATGGACAATCGTGTATCTGATTAACAAAGATGCGTATCTTATGAACACACTCGTGTATCTTAGATAATAAACTCGTTTATCTTATTGATAAATTCTTGTAATAAACTCATGTATCTTATAAATAAATTCATCTATCATTATATAACAGACACATGTGTTCTCAAAATAAGTCCGGTTGTCTTATAAACAAACTCCTGTATCTTATAAACAAACTTATGTATTAAATAAATAAGCTAAAATATCTTATAAACAAACTCATGTATCTTATTAATAGATTCGTGTATTTAAAAATTATAAGCACAGTGTGGTACTCTTTCTACCACTATGTTCATATAATTTCACTATTAATAGGATACACCAAAAGTTTCAAGTTATTTTAAAACAAAAATAATTTGTGGGTTTTGTACCTGCAGGTTTACAAGTTATAGCTTCTGTTATAGAATAGGGAAAAGACTAAATAACAATATAATAAAAATTAGACGATGAAGGGAAACCTGAAAAAAGTAGAGAATGCGGGAAGTGCCTAAAACTAAGACGTTGCCACATTGGACTCTGGTAAGTCAAAGAAATTAAGGAATAACTAGAAAATAGGAAAATTGAACATAATAATTAAAACTAAAATATTTAATTTTAATTAATTCCATAAAAAAGCTAATAATTTTTTTGAAGCATGACCTATTGCAATTCCATTTTATAACCTACTGTCTGCTTCTATTCTAGTGCTAAAACCAATATTTGTACCTGTCACATTATCTGATTTTGTGTTGTTCAAATATGCTAATAATTTTTTTGAAGCATGACCTATTGCAATTCCATTTTATAACCTACTGTCTGCTTCTATTCTAGTGCTAAAACCAATATTTGTACCTGTCACATTATCTGATTTTGTGTTGTTCAAATATGCAAATTAGGAAACAAGCTATCATTTATGAATGACAATTACAAAAGTAATTCATAGATTCTTCTTCCCAACCTCTCTCAGATAGTTCTGTTTTCACTTTAATGCAACCTCTTTTGGTCTCTTTATCTCATCTGTTTTTCTGCATCATATGTGCAAACATGCTTATTCATCCACCATTTGGGCTGTTTATTCCTGTGGTTCAAGCTCTGTGTTATGCTTTAGCACTCAGTTTCTTTTGCAGTTTCCTGTATATAGTTCTTAAGTCTACTCAGTTGTATGTAACTTTCATAAACTAGTTCTGATATTTGGCAAATTATCTTGGCTATAGAGCATCATGACCATGCCTGATTTGGCTGCTCAAGCACTGGCATTAACTTTTCAACATCTGAAGCAATTTGGTCTTGAGAGGATATTGCTCCTTGGGGCTTCATATAGACCCTTCTCAAGCTGTACAGAGATGAGTCTGTCTTCAAATGCACTTCAACAGTTAGAGGTATTATGGTGGTATCCATAAGTGTTCTATATGTTTAGAATACAATTATAATAAGATTCTTTTCACCACAATTTAGTAAACCATGTTAGGCTATATGTAATAATAATGATGTATCTTAATCTATCTTCTAGTTTGAACGAGAAAATATAAATGAAAAACAGCATTTCTCTTTGATCCCTTGCAGTGGAAGTCAATAGTATTGGATATTGCATATTGTAGTTTTGGTTCTCTCTCAACAGTATCTGTCTCCTCTCTTTCTAAAGGTAATTGTAGTAGGGGAAATAAAGCTATATGTTATGGCTCTGTCAGTCTAGCTGGTAAGTGACTAGCACAGAAAAGAAAGGAGTTAAACATTTATATGTATTTTTTGTTTCACTCTGTCTCTGAAGGTCAATCTCCTGTACAGGTTCTTAGAAATCACTCTGATGGTTCTGAAACTGGATCACTGTTTCAGATTATGAACCATACCCTAACCATATTTGGTTCAAGGATGCTCAAGCACTGGGTATGAATATGGATAACACTCTCTTTGAAAAGTTTATTGTTTTCTTTTCTCTGTAGCTTATTGATAAATCATACAGGTAACCCACCCTTTATGTGATAGAAACATGATCATTGCTCGTCTTAATGCTGTCACTGAGATTGCTGAATCCATGGGCGAATCTAATTGCTCTGGTTTCCTCAAGGAGGAAAAATCTGGCTTTGGAGTTGTTCATCCTGAAATACATTTTATACTGTCTTCAGTTTTGACGACTGTAGGACGGTCAACTGATATTCAGCGTGGTATCACAAGAATCTTCCATCGTACTGCCACTCCATCTGAGGTAATTCAAAGGCTTGCTACATTAGTCAACATCATTTTGCAAATAAAATTTTCATCGGTTTTTATCAGACATCATTTGCTACTTCGTTTCTATCCTTCAATTTTGTATTTAAAGAGAAAAACATAAATACCCTTTCAAGACATCATCATCGTACATTGACAATATCATGCTTGACTCGTAAAAAAACTAATCATCTACCATAGTCACTTTTAATTGAGCGTTGGCAGTTTTCGCTACAGATATGCTAACAGCATCTGAATTGCTGAACTTTTCAGTTTATTGCAGTTGTTCAGGCCATTTTGTTTGCTGGAAAAGAACTTTTACAACTTTGTAATCGCGAAGAAGATGATGTAGACGGTCATGTTACTGTTCAGTCTTCATTGTTGCGAAAGCTTATTCGTACTGCTTCTTCATCTACTGTAATAAGAAGTGCTGCTAAACTTCTATCAAGTCTAAATACAGAAGCTGCTGATAAGCGAGATTTATTGAACCTCATCAATGTATCTGATAATCAGTTTCTTGAGGTTTGCTGCTAAATTCTTCACTCCTAATTTTGCAATCCATCGTCCTGTTAACTGCCTCTACATCTCTGCTAATCATTGCATCATAATTTGATCCTCCCAGGTTGGTGAAGCTCGAGTAAAGGTCCAATTAGTTAATGAAAAGTTGGAAAATTTGATACATTCATATCGCAAACAGTTGGGAAGGCGAAATTTGGAATTCCTTAGTGTTTCAGGAACTACTCATTTAATAGAGGTAATATGTTTAATCCATGATTTCTACAACTTAGTTTGTCCCACCTCCGTCGAGTACAGATTTTCTAGGCTGTCATTTCATTTGACATTGTTACGCTTACTAATTCAAAAGGCCCAGATTAAATGAATTATCAGATTGTGACGTTGACTTGGAGAACATCCCACTTACTTTTCCGCTTACCTTTTGAGGATATATGACAAATGAGGATTCTGGAGATTCCAAATGTTCCCAAAGCACAAGCATAAAATGGGCAATTATTTTCCCTTAAAAGAAAATGCATATTGCTACCGAGGCTTCACTCACTCCTTAGGTTTTGCTGATGTGCAACGGTGACATCCAGCTTCTTCTTTTTTTTCTTTCTTTGAAATAAAGCCATGCTTTTGAATTGCAGCTGCCCTCCGAAGTGAGGGCACCACCATCCTGGGTGAAGGTGAATAGTACCAAGAAAACAGCACGTTATCACCCACCTGAAGTCTTAACTGCATTAGATGAGTTATCATTGGCACATGAAGAGTTGACACTTGTTTGTCGATCTGCATGGAATAGTTTCCTCGGGGAGTTTGCTGAACATTATCCGGAGTTTCAGGCATGCGTGCAAGCACTTGCTGCATTGGATTGTTTGCACTCACTTGCAATTTTCTCAAGAAATAAGGTTAGTTTCTATATTTTCTTTGTTTTGGACCTTTTGGTAATGATGTTCCATTATTGTTATCATTATATTGACAATCATGATACATAAAAATGGGTATTACAATCGCAGTGAGACATCCTATCTTTTAGACCTGTTGGACAATTGTAAACGTTTGTTATGCTTCCAGGGTTACGTACGACCAGTTTTTGTGGGAGATAATGAACCTATCCAGATACAAATAACATCGGGTCGCCATCCAGTATGTACTAATGAATCATGGTTGTCATTCAATGATGCTTGCTTCTAAGGATCGAAATCTAATAATGCTCCCAACTATTTCACCAGGTTCTTGAATCTATGTTACAAGACAATTTTGTTCCGAATGATACTAGTCTGTGTGCTGATAGAGAATACTGTCAAATAGTTACTGGACCAAACATGGGTGGCAAGAGTTGCTATATCCGGCAAGTTGCTCTTATAGTCATGATAGCTCAGGTACTTCAGGAGCTCTGATCTGTTTTTGCTGTCCCTTGAAGTTTCTTCACATGTCATTAGCAATCATATCAATTTCACTGTGACAAATAAGTAAAAAAACCTATTTTTAAGGTAAATATATATATTTACATGGTGTTGTCAACTTAGGGTTCATATTCTTGAAGTGCCTTGTCTGCTACGGAGGGATATTTATTTGTGTGGTACTGGTATATTTTCTAGGTGGGTTCTTTTGTACCAGCAAGGACTGCTAAACTGCGAGTTGTGGATGGCATCCACACGAGAATGGGTGCTTCTGACAATATCCAGCAAGGAAGAAGCACTTTCTTGGAAGAATTGAATGAGGCTTCTTACATCATCCGCAATTGCACCTCAAACTCGCTGGTTATTTTGGACGAGCTGGGGAGAGGAACAAGTACTCATGACGGAGTAGCGATTGCCTATGCTACTTTGCACTATCTTTTGGAGCAGAAAAAATGTATGGTACTCTTTGTCACCCACTATCCTAAGATTGCTGATATCAGGAAAGAATTTCCTGTTTCTGTGGGGACATATCATGTTTCATGTTTGACATCAAAGACAGATAAAACTACTAGTGCAGAGCAGTCCGAAGATATCACATACCTTTATAAGTTGGTACGCGGTATATCAGAGCGTAGTTTTGGATTCAAAGTTGCTCAGCTTGCTCAGGTTAGCTGCATTCTATTCCTGCTTCTAATTGTAATCTCTCATCAAAGCGCTTAAAATTTTTGTGATGCTTATCCAGGGTTTGAGCATTAAGAAAACCCATCTTTTTGTGCAAATTTCTTCACTAGTCGTATGCCCATTTTGAATGCCTCTGCATGACAACTTTTTAACAAGCTAGTTTTTCCCTTGAAAAAAGTAACTTATGGAAGAAAAAAGTTCAAATGCCCTCCCTAATATCAAAAACCATTCCTAAAAACAATAGTTCCTCCTCTATTGTAAGCATGCATACCCAAGTTTTGTTAAGCAGTATTGAAAAAGAATGATATGTAAACCCAGAATATCAATTTTATCAGTCTTTAATTATTACTGATGAGATAGATAATCATAACAATTACTGTTATTACTTATCGTTGTTATCTTAATTTTTCTATTTTGTGATTATCTAGTTTAATTTCTCATATTTCCACCTCCAAAATTGTAGGAATTTCCATATTTTCTCCATGGGTTCTCTTCTATTATCCCTATTTTTGTCATTTACTTTTTAAGGCCCGGTTTGTTAGACCTTTTTCGCTAGATTATTGGAGAGCTTTGAGAATTAAAATAGGTGTTTGGTGTGGAAGATTTTTGTAGAAGTTAAAGAGTTTTAGTAGCTTTTTGGGTAGCATTTTCAATAGATTTTTGAAACCTTTGTGAGAAAGCTTTTTCAATAGCTTCTATAATTTTGGTCCAATTTACCCTCAAATATATTTGCATGTTTTTATTATTATTTTTAATACTTATCCTTTTTGGTAATTTCACCACAAAAATTTATCCATAAATCTCCACATACCAAACACTTTTTAGCTTTTTCGTTAGATTTTCATATTTTACAAAGCTACTCAATACTCTACCGAAAAAGCTTAAACTACCCAAACATCTTAAACTACCCGAAAAATCTCGCTTCACCGAACAGACCCTAAGAATTAGTTATTTTGTTTCTCTATTATAGGAGGAACATTAAGATTGTAAGGGCAAACTTGAATATTGACATCAAATACAAAACCGAAGATTCGTCAAAAAATTTCTGTGCTGTTAACTTCTTGCATTGCAGTCTGTTTATGTAACTATATGTACCAAAATTGCTTTGAGAATAATATGAATACCTTGCTCTAGCTAAATTCTCATAGTTTCCTCGCTCTCAGATTCCAGTATCATGCATCGAAAAGGGCATAATAATGGCTGCAAAGTTGGAGAGTCTAGTTCAACAGAGGAAGGAAGACTACAGCAGCGTATCGGATTGCCAGGATCATTTGATTGGTGTTTGCAGAAACGTTTTCCAGTCTCTGATGTCCGCATTGCAAAATGACGACGAGGAAACCAGTTTTGTATATTTGAAAGATGCCCAGAACTCTGCAGCCAAACTAGCAGCAAGGTATTGAAATTACAATAATAGGATACCGTGTTCTCAATTTGTTGACATAAATATTGTCTAAAAGAATTTTGAGTAGAGTTACCAAAATGGTGTGAATGATAATGCAAGTATATGCAACAGGGAGGAATGCATAGTGTTTTATCCTCAGAATGTTCTGTTTGCCTGATTTTGTAGCTTCACCATTATGTATTTTTCTTGTATTTTCTCTCTTTTGTTCAAGTTTTCCATTTGCAGTTTTGTTCGTCATTGAACTGCAAACGTCAGGTAAATGGACAGCCAGAGGCGTTTTGGGGTGAACTATGATGCTCTTAATCAGATTGTAAGGAACCAGATAGCTACCAGAAGTATAGGCAGCATATGCAAGGAAGCTTCCCTTTTAACATCATCTTTGAAGATGAAGTTGTGTATGTAGTGACTAGTGACCTTGCAAACTTCTTCCATGACCTGCCACATTTTCATACCTTAAATTGTATTGAGCAGGAGTACGTATGTAATAAGTTCAGTCGTAGGATAGGAGTCATATAATTGTTAAATTTTGTCTTTTTTTTTTAATTTTTTTTATTTAACTATAAGAATAGTTCAGTACTAGTTTAATACCCGTGCTTTGTACGGGATGATACAAAATTTATCGGATATTTAAATATTTTAGTTATAACATATAACATATATCTCTTTTAAGAATAACTATTTTTACTAATTATATATATGAAATAGTCTATTAGAATATTCAACAAACCTATTTTCTTATATTTTAAATAAAAAATTATTATTACATTATTTTAAGAATAAATGATATAACTTAAGACTTGTTTAAAAGTAAATTGTATAGGATTAGCCTACAATAAGATTATCCTAAATAATAAATATATATATATATATATGAATGATAATGTAATATCTTTCTTCGTTATAATAAATTTGTTCAATATTCTCGTTATGTAATAATTGACTATGCCAAAAAATGTATAAAATAGACTTGAAGGAAGTAAAATAAACCAATTATAAATATAAATAAATAAACAAATATGATGTTGAATAAATATCAAATTATTTTGGTTATATTCAAAACATTTGATTATTATTTGAAATGTAAAAAGTAAATGGCCAATCATATATTTTGGTTTAACAATAACTTGACTTAAAACATTTATATAATGCAATCTTCTAAAACAAATATACATATATAGTATAATATTTGTTAAATATAGAAAGTTATTTTATATCATACCTTTAATTAAAAAACTAAATAAACAACAATAAAAATAGTTGACTTAATATAAATAAGACATATGACAAAATTCGATGTGGCATAATGTGGGGGTTTCATGTGGCAAAATTCTAGGTGATTTAACGTGGTGATAAGATGTTGTAAAATCCGATGTTACTTAATGTGGTAATGACACGTGATTTTGTACACTTTGTTTTAGTATTATATAGTAGATATTTACGAAAGATAGAATTGGGAAAAAAAAAAAAAAAAAAACTCTTGTTTATTCATGTGTACTTAGGTTTACATATATGGTGAAACAGTTTTATTGAAAAAGAAAACTAGAATATATTACTATCTTTCTAAACTAAGATAAGAAAGGAAGAAAGGATGAAGACTAGGAATAATATATAAAGAAGAAAGGATATATAGATAGACTACATAGACTAGAGGATATTGTGGGATAATTTTGTAATACTTTTCATCAAGTTGGAGCATAAATATCACGGATGTCCTACTTACGGAGTAAGTTTTAAAACGGATGATGTCCAGGTACCTTTGTGAAGATATATGCAAGCTAATTTGTGGAACTAATATGAGCAGTCTCTTTCTGTCTTTTTAATTTTATCTTTATAATGTGTAAAATTATTAGTACCTATATTATCTCATTATATTTTTAACTTTTTTTTTTTAAACCAATTAACAGGAAGCAACACTAATGTTTAGATTAAGTTTATTTTTTAGTTGCACTATTTTATATTTCGTTACCAACTTGTATTTTCAGTGATGATACTTTGGTTTTGAAATTATATATAGTTTATTTTATCAACACTGTTTTTTTCAATCATTGTAACTATTATAAAAATCGTGTTGGTCCCTAGTTTGACAATACCATGGGACGTAGTCATTCTATGTGGTGAACTAGATTTATGACTTGAATTAAAGTACGTGGATCCAACTGAATGCAAAATCGCAGTACATCTCATGCAAAATAGCCCAACAATGAGCATGCTTTTTGTTCTCTTCCCCTAGCAACTAATTCTACGGCTAACATTTAGCCATTTCAATGTGTTCATTTGTAGAGATGCGTACCAAAAACAATCCCCATCTAGGCTATCCACTCATGACAACAATTCAAGAAACCGTCTTACACATTTTAGTCTGCAAATCCCAAATGGCTGGGACCAAGAACTTACGGTCATTGACACCATTAACATTATAACTCGCATTGGTCTTAGGATCAACTAGAAGCTCCCCGGGGTTTCCTGGATACGCCCCTTTCCCAAAGATCCCCGTGCAAGCCGTGGCAGCCTCAAGAGGGGCTCGGGCGTTTCCTTGGTAGTAACCGTCATTGAATGTGTTTGTAGTTGCATCCACAAGCAATGTAGCCATGTTCATTACTATCGAATCAGCTGCAAGCCCATTAGGCGCCACAAGCGGCTCGGTATCCCTTTGGTGGTATTGGGGCAACGCGTAGGGCCACCCGCAGAGCCCGGGGCATTGACTCGACGGGTCCCCTATGTGCACAAATGGTACAGTCATCATCTCGGGTTTTGTTACAAACACCTGTATTATGCAACGATGAACAAATATTCAAAAAACAATGAGCAAATTTTATGTCAATGTAAATAGTGAATTAGGAAATTTTTTTAAAAACTTTTTCTCTTATAATTCTATTTGTACAAAGTTTAAGTATTAATAACATGTGTAAGGTGAAATATTGTAAACGAAAATTTTAAAGTTCTAATGACAACTATTGAAAACCAGAGGGAGTACTATACCTGATCATGAAACCCACAAAAACTCACACAAAAATGATCGACGACAACGTTCTTGTCTGTGATGAGGAAGTACAAGGCTCTGGGTTCAAGTGGCAAAGCCTTGGATTGAATCTTATGCTTCAAGAAACCCTGTATCTCCTCGCGCGTAATGGGGAGTTTCTTCATGGAACCCTTGTCTTCAATTTGTTGCACCAACTTCACGTTGGCTGAAATTGGATTCCCTACTGCGTCCTTAAATTCTTGCATTGTCTTCCACCACGAAGCCACGGTTGGGCCAGGGTCCGATGAAGAGCCGAAAGAGTTGAGGAAATCGATGATGGGGGCTTTATCTTGAGGGGTGAAGGTGCCGTACCACACGATGTAGACATTGAGAGTCGGGCTTGTTAGTAGAACACCTCCGTTGAACTCGATATTGACTCCGGGAGCAGATGAGGGAGGTGAACTTATTCGCCTACAATAACCAAGTGCTAACAAGTTTAATGTGACTGTGAGTAGAAGAAATTGATGGACAAAACCCTTGTTATTCATTGTCAATGTCTTTTTTCTTTTTATGGGTGGAAGGCTTTACAAGTTGCAGAGGATAGAGATTTTCGGTTTAATTGTTAACTCTCTTGCTTTAGCCTTTATACACATATGTGCAGGTGATCAAATTTGTGATTACCATACATTAGTAAAAGCATCAGTCAACGTTGATGCCACTGTTTACGCTGATTTCATGGAGATTGACTAATTGCGTGGATATTACTTATCACGCCTATATTTAAATACTATGGAGTATTTCTCTTTCTGATTTCACAGAAAATTCATTTTTTAAATCTTCAAGATCTAATTATTTTTCTTCATTTTTAAATGTATATGTGTTATTGACATTTTTATAGTAAAAACATTTTTGTTGTTAGGTTTTCTTCATTTTATGAAATTGAGCTACCATGTCACATATGTTATATGAGCCGAGTCACTTCAATTTATACCAAAAAAATTGGCTCGAAAAAAGCTCAACTCAAAAGCTTTTGTTTATTAAGAAAGTCGAGTAAGGTTTACTTGATTACAAAACCATTGTCTAGGGTTTACTAGATTACAATACCATTGTTAAGTAGACATGAAACAGCATTAAGATTATAAGCGGCTATAAAGTACAACAAATACTGTCGCACTTACCAAGTAATTGTGAAGAGGATTAGCCGTTTTGAAGTAGGGTTAGGAAGTAAGGGATAAGCAATACACGTAATGGATAATCAAGGGATCGGAGGATATTAACACACCAAAGGGATTAACCCCATTCATGCGGTACGTGAGAAACAAACTAGACTAAAAGCTTTGTTACGTGAGCTAACCTACTAAAATTTGGCTCAAATAATAACCTTAATTAATGACATAAAGATGATAATAACTTTATACTTTTAATAGGATTATATTATTTGAGTTTGGTCGGACTTAATGACTTACTAATTAAAACCGGCTAAATGGGCGGATATTTTAAATCTCAACTAAAATTTGTTCTGGTCAAGTCTAAACAAATTGAAAATGAATATATTAAAACTCAACTCGAATAACCGTTAATTGTTTCTGTATTATTATATTTTTTAACTTAAGGATAACTCTAGCCAAAGTGGAGTCAAATCTTATCACCCTAGGTGGAACACCATTTGCTTGCGGGATTTACCGGTATGGTGAGTATAATAGAGGGAGCGATGCTCGAGTTGATCGTGCGTGCAATGGTGGTTCTTGGATGAAGGTAGCACTCTCAGATGCCATGAGGCTTTCTTGATCTTTGAAGGAAACGGACGAGGTCGAATGGTGTCAAGGAGTTATGGCCGTAGACAATCTCAAAAGGGATGATTGGGGTCTCTTTTCCTACACGCACTAAAAAAATCAAAATCGAGCGCACTGACGTCACATTACACAGATTATTGCTTTTCATATGTAGAACTAACAAAATATGCAGAGGTGAGGGAAAAGATTTGTATTTCTGTTTGCCTTTCAGAGTCATTACATGATGTATATATCCTAGTATGGATTGTACTATATGCTAGTATCTTGTGACAAGTGTCACAATCATATTGAGTGGCTCTTTGATACATGAATATTCTAGAAGATGATATTGGGTGTTATTTGTGCTATTATACCCCCTCGATCCAAGTTGTCTGAGGCAAAGGTTGGATCGCAGATAACATAATATGAAAGTTGATTGAGGCTTTGTGAGGTAATCTGCAAGTTGATCTTGGGAGGAAGAGAAGGCCACCTGAAGAGACTTTGATTATACACGCTCCTTGACAAAGTGATAATTAATCCAAAGATAAGTTTTTGATCTTGTGATGAAGAACAAGATTTACAACAAGATATGTGGCACCAATATTGTCACACCATAGAGTGGGTGGACTACGAAGATGAACCTGAAATTCTTTGAGGACAAATTGTAGCCATATGGTTTCACAAGTGCCAATGACTAGAGCTCGATACTCAACCTCTGTTGTGGATCGAGCAATCGTTGGTTGCTTCTTTGAAGACCAGGAAATGAAGTTTGAGTCATGAAAGATATAGTAAGCACTCATTGATCATCTGTCAACTTTGTCACTCCCCCAATCAGCATCAGTGAAGGTTGAAGTTGTGTGTTGTGGTTGTGAAGAAATCATGAATTGCAAGTCTTTAGTGGCATTGAGATAGCGGAGAAGGCGCTTCACTGCTTGCCAGTGATTTTGTGTTGGATTATGCATGAATTGACAAATTCTATTCACAACAAAGGATATATCTAGGCGTGTAAAAGCTAGATATTGTAAGTTCTTGGCTATGCTTCTATATTTTTGGGAATCTTCAAAAGGTTCAGACGCAACCGAAACATCGAAATCAGATGCCATTGGTGTTGCTACTGTTTGGAAGACAACATTCCTGCTTTGTGGATTATCTCCCGTATATGTTTAGATTGACAAATAGAGAATCCCTCAACAAAACGCTTGATTTCAAGAACCAGGAAGTAATGTGCATGACCTAGATCTTTTTACAGGAAATTGATTAGGTAGGTAGGCAAGAAACTTAGATGCAAGAGACTTATTAGAAGACCTCACCAACAAATCATCAACATACACTAGCAGAAAAACAAAGTACTTTCCTTGGAGATAGATAAACAGAGAAGAATAAAAAATAGAGGAACTGAACCCCATAGTGATCAGGGCATCACTCAAGCGAGAGAACCAAGCTCGGGGAGCTTGTTTCAAACCATAGAGGAATATATGAAGTTTACAAATGTAAGAAGGAAACTGAGAGTTAACAAAACCTGGAGATTGTGTAACATAAAAATCCTCTTCAAGAGTACCATGCAAAAAAAGGCATTCTGAATGTCAAATTGATTGACAGACCACTAATACATTACAGCTAGGGAGAGGAATAGGCGAATTGTGGAAGGTTTGACTACCGGGCTAAAAGCTTCATTGAAGTCTATGCCGGGCAATTGATGAAAACCCTTGACTACCAATCTCGCTTTTCTACGCTCTAGAGTGCCATCGGAATTTTGTTTGGTCTTAAACACCCACTTGAGTCCTAATACATTGGAAGAGGAAGTTGGAGGAACCAATGTCGAGGGCTTGAACTCAGTTTCCATAGTTGTTCTCCATTCTTGGTAGCGAGATGCTTGAGAGAAGCATGCGTGTTCTTCTAGGGTGTTTTGAGAGGTACAACACTGAGGGAGATTAGTTTAGTGATGTTTGATTTGGAGCGTGTAATCATAGGATGAGAAGGGTGTAAGTTGGGGATTTCAGAGGTGGTGGGTGAAGAAGCGGAAGAAGTAACGGTTTTATCGTCAGACAAGGTGGGGGGTGAGGTGGATTGGTATTTGTTGAAGGTGGATTAGGTAAATATAGGTTAAGGCCCAAGTTAGAAGGAACTGTTGTTGGGCTTGTCTGAGTTGGGCCAAGAAAGGAGATATCCGAGGGAGAAGTCGGAAGAGGGAGGTGTAAGACTTTATTTCATTTTGTGGGGCAGAATGCAAAGTAGAGAGATGAGGAGTATTGTATGGGAAAATATTCTCATGAAATATAATATCACGGGGTATATAGACTCGATTATTATCATAGTTAAGACAAATGTATCCTTTGTGAGATGCGCTATAGCCAAGAAATATAAGGGGGGGGGGGGGGGGGGTGAGCGGAATGAAAGTTTGTGTTTATTGTATGGTCTAAGGTTGGGAAAACAAAGACATCCAAAGACCTTCAAGGACTTATAATCAGGAGGATGATGAAAACGAATTTCAAAAGGACTTTTTGAGTTTGTGATAGGAGATGGGAGTCGATTTTGTAGATAAACTGAAGTTTCAAAAGCATAATTCCAAAAGGTTAGCGATACAGAAGCATGACGGAGAAGAGTGAGACTCATGTCAACTATGCGTCTATGACGACTTTCATTACTTCCATTTTGTTGATGTGAATAGGGGCAAGTGAGGCGATGAGAAATACCCAATTTTGGGAAGAAGGGTATTAGGGGTTTGAATTCGGTTCCATTGTCAGTTTGGATCGAAATGACTTATGGGGTGAAAAAAATAGTGACAAGTTTGACAAAGTTTTGTAGAATAATGGGTATATCAAATTTTAATTTGCACGGAAATAACCACAGAGATTTGCTAAAATCATCCACAAAAGACACATAATACCGATTTCTATTAAAAGAGGTTTTATGGGCCGGACCCCAAACATCACAAAAAAGAAGCCGTAAAACATGGGTAGACCGAGTTGGGCCTGGACGATGAGGTAAGGTATGTGTTTTGGTCCCACTACAAGAAGTACAAGGAAACATAGCCCGCTGGGCTTTAGGTTTAGCAACATCTAATAGAAGAATGGAGTCTGTAACACGACGTCATTAGATGATGATGTATTTCTGCATGTTTTCAAAGTCATTACATGATGTATATATCCTAGTATGGATTGTACTATATGCTAGGATCTTATGACAAGTGTCACAATCATATTGAGTGGCTCTTTGATACATGAATATTCTAAAACATGATACTAGATGTTATTTAACAAGTTCAACCAAAATATCTATTTCTAGTGAATTGACTATTTTAGTCTTTGAATTTATATTGTCATAGAGTGTTCTTATTTTTAATGTTAGCACAAAGGGTCTCAAACGTAATGAATAGTAACTCCTAAAAATCCTAAAATACAATATCATTATTGGTGGTTAAAGGTTAAAGCATACTATAAGTCCAAGCGTAGTAAATTTTCGATTATATTCTCTTAAGTATTTTCCTCCTTTAAAATCATATGTTTAGAATCAATTATGTTTATGTCGGAATTGTTAAAACTCACTTTTTGAGGGGGACGTCATTGACTTTTCGGACACAATTATGATATACTTCAATACCATCAACATTTGAAAATGGAGGTGTTGACATCAACACGAGCAGATTCCCGCAATAATGTTGTCAAACTCTTCTACACGAGCACATTCACCGGGTCGTGTAGGCTTCTAACATATCAAATGCTACATAGTTGTATCAAAAATTTTCAAAAATCAATCTCACTTTTTCATTAACGGGAGCAGGTGGCATCAAGTTGATGTATCGAAAAGGATACCACATTGGTGTTACTACAAAGGGGATGGGAAACTGTAATAAAAATGGATCGTAACTGAAGTTGCGTATTTTTGCGTGTAATCAGAAGAAAAACCTCTTTTTCCACGTCACTTCTCTCAACCACCTCACCTTTTGCCACGGTTACAGGGGCATTTCAGTCATTTCCTTGTCACGCAAGAAGCACTCTTCCCTCCCCCGCTCCCTATTTAAAGCAGCTCCTTCTCCCTCGCCTCCATCCCACTCAATAAACCAAATCCAGGTTTCATTCATTTGCAGGTGTAATGATGGAGATTGCACAAAAAAGAGAGTGGGCCGAAGCACAACAAATTGTACTCAGCTTTGACACCTTGGATGCTGCTCAGCGACACCTCCGCTTTCTGGCGGCCGTTGATAAGACCGGTCATCTCTATGATGGCCCTGCCTTACGAAAAGCCATCTACAGGTTATTGATTGGATCTATCAATCTAGTTTCTCCTATCATGTTGTTTTGATTTCACTAATTGTGGTTTTTCATTAGGTACAATGCTTACTGGCTTCCTTTGTTAGCACAGCTAACTGAAACTCCGCTTTCTGGAATGCCGCTTGTTGTTCCCCTTGACTGTGAATGGATTTGGCACTGTCACAGGCTCAACCCTGTAAATCTCTATTTTTATGATCTGTTTTTTTTTTTTTTTGCCTACAACACTCCAAACCATTGGTGATTTTGAGTTGCTGTTCTTCTTCAGTTGAGGTATATATCAGATTGTAAGAAGTTGTTTGGAAGACTCCTTGACAATCGCGATGTTGTATCATCGGTTGAAGGCTATTCGAAAAAGCAAACTGAGGAGATTTGGAGCAAAATGTTCCCGCAAGAGCCATACGAGCTTGACTTTGCTAAGGTGATTCTAGAGGATGCACCGCTGAAATCCATGGACGCCCACAAATTCACCGACTATGATTTAGTCTCAGCTGTTCAAAGACAGAGTTCCTTCTATTGGCAGGTAAAGTTAAAATTTATGTACATTAAATTAACTCTGGTTGAAGATTCGATTAATAAATGTTTGATGCTGATTAGGTTTCAAGGCCGCATTTCAGCAATGACGTCTTCTTGCAAGAATCTGTTGCCAGATACAAAGCATTCTTGTACCTAATGAAGAAGAACATGGGGACACAACCCTGTGTCCCGACTTATGACATTGACCTCATCTGGCATACACACCAGCTGCATCCTATTTCCTATTGCAAAGACCTGATTCACTTGTTTGGCAAAGTGGCTGAACATGATGACACCGACTCTGATCGTTCTGAAGGCAATAAGCTCAATGTTAGTTTTAAAGAGACCACACAACAATGGGAAGAAACATTTGGTAAAAGCTATTGGAGAGCTGGGGCTATGTACCGAGGTAGTCCTCCCGCTCATAATCAATGTGATGAGCAGCAGAAACCCATCAAGGGAGAACTCATAGAGGTATGAATCTCGCCAATTTGTTTTACATAGAACCTTGTGAGCATTTAAGTCATAGATTCTGACAATATTCATTTTTCTTAGATGCTACTGGAGTTTACTGGGATCAAGTTCATACCAGAGGGAATCAAACAAGAAGATTTATTCGTGACCTTGAACAAGAAACAACCTGACATGTTTTTCAACATCAAAGATGGTAGAGACCTAAGCATACAATCAATTTCTGGAAAAAAGGATATAGCTCTATTCTGGTGTGAACCGAATGGGGAGCTAGTATTTGAACTCAAGTCTCAAAAGACATCATCAATAGCAAAGGACTCGAAAGTCTTAGGATGTTTTTCTCTTTCACTTAATGAGTTTTTGAACCCTATTTCCGATCTCTATGTAAAGAAGTGGATTAAACTAACTCCTCCAACTCTTGAATGCGCAATCACCTCCGAGCCCATCTTTCTCCAACTTTCTGTCTCTTTCACTGTTCCTACCCCAGCAACGAGTCAGATGCTTGACGCCTTGCATGGTGGATTCTGCCTTCCTGAAGTTGCAGCTGGTGGATGTAATGGTAAGTGTTCAGGTGGGTGTAACGGACTTCCTGAAGTTGCAGCTGGCGGATGCAGCGCCAAGTGCTCAGGTGGGTGTAAAGGCCTTCCTGAAATTGCAGCTGGCAGATGCAGTGGCAAGTGTTCGGGTACGTGCAACGGCATCTTTACGGTTTCAGCTGGCGGATGCGGTGGCAAGTGTTCGGGTACGTGCAATGGCATCTTTACAGTTTCAGCTGGAGGATGCAGTGGTAAGTGTTCTGGTACTTGCAATGGCATTTTTACAGTTTCAGTTAGCTAACCAGCAATTGCAGCAGGCAGATGCATATGGTGTTGGTAGTCTGCCAAAATCAATCGAGGTGTGCGTAATGCTCTTAATTGGATGGATGCAGAGGACAATAAAACTAATAGTCCTCTTATCTGTTTCTATGTTAAGTGCTCCTTGTTAAAAATTATAATAAAATGCCATGGTTTTTATCAGTTGGTGCTTCCCTAGTTACTCTGCTCTAAAGGTTCTATACTATCACAATCTTTAACAATTTATAAATTGGACGGTTAAATGCTCGGCGTTGGCATCGGATTTACTTAACGCATATGTTTTATTTATATGTGCATTGAGACTGAGTGTGCAGATTGGACCAAACCGGAAATTACGGTCCGATTTGATCCTGAACCGTAAATATCGGATCCGGTCCGATCTGGACTGTTTATCAACACCTTTTAGAAAAGGACATGGAAATGGTCCAGTACGGGTTTGGACCGGACTGTGATAGACCAGACCATTTCCGTAAGATTCCGGTATGATCCGTACCATTTGAACAACCCTAATTGAGACTGCACGCTAGATGTCTTTGACGCGCAGTGCGATAAAAGGGAAGCACAAACGAAGAATCACTAAATCTCAATGGGATAAACAATTTATACTCATCATTAAGAAAACCACCCAGCTAAGAGTTCTAGCACTAATATCACCCGCCACTATGTACACTACTTGGTATGACAAAATAAGGACCCAACACTCATTCTCAGTGTAGAAAAGTAACATAAACTCATGCAATTATAGACAAAATCATATGAAGTCAACATGAACAATTCACTAATTGCGAGCAATTTATAAGGACGATAGCAACATCTTCATCCAATTAAAGACAATTTCCATGACTCACTTGGATCCATATCATGTATTAACCTGTTTAGGACTAGCACAAGAAAAGCATCAAATAATACAACACACAGTGGTTGACACAGTATGATTTAATAGTATGTCTATATAACATCACCCTTAATGGAAATATATTATCTTTCCTACTACTTGTATTGTTACTGTTTCACTTTGTCTGGATGAAAAACAGTATAGTGAAAGGATCAACTGGTTTCTACTTCTGTCCAAAGTGGTTGACACAGTATGATTCATTTGTTCTTGTGCTTTACATATGACTCATGTTGATGATGTTTCTCCCAATATTCTGTGTCATATTAACTGTGTTGTTACTGTTCTAATCTATATGTTTCTAGAACCAATAAATATTACTGTTGAGATTGTAATGGTATTTTCCAGTGTACATACTTGTGAAAAATCATTTCAGTTCATATATCAAAAATACCTTTACCTGTGGAATTAAAAGATTAATCAAGGAATGAGGGCATGTAGTTAAATTATATTGTGTGAATTAAGACCCAATATTTTGCCTATCAACAACAATTAGCCCTGCAATATATTTTTCTAATGGATGTTAAAATAGTATAACATTATAATAAGCTGCACTATAATGCACAAAGATACCATTGAACATCTAGCCGCGCAACAGCTTCATAGTACTAAGATCTGTTACACATCATTTTCCATATACAAAACCCAGAATTCAGTCCAAAACACAGACAAATATTCGAAACACAAATGTAACTGAGAAACAACAAGACATTACGAGTTTGTAAGCAGTAAGGGATGATCATCATCAAGAAAACATCACAGTGCTTCACCTCCAGCGATCCTCATTGTGCCGGGCATGGTCACGATGACTCCGGTGACTCGGACTAGACTCCTCGTACCTACTTCTCTTGGAAGAATCTCTATCTCTATCGTGTCTTCTTCTTCCATGATCATCTTCATCCCTTCTTCCGTGCTTGTTATTTCCACGCTTTTCATACTCCATCTCATCTCTTTGTTGGCCTTTAGTCGAGTCATCAGCAACCCATCTATCCTCTTGTATATGTCTCCTCCTGAGATCAGCATCCTCATCATGTGTATCCCTATCCCTTCTAAATCTCGTATCATCACGCTTGTCAGCAATTTCAGCATCCATTTTTCTATAGCTATCATTTTTGTTTCGACCTCTATTGTCATCCTTGTGCTCATCAAGGTGTACTATGTGTGCCTCAGATTTTCTTAAATTTGATTTCTCACTTGGCTTATCATCATAATCATATCTTCCTTTTTTCTCCTGCCTCCTAGGCTCAAGATCTTCAGATTTTCTTCGTTGATAGTTCTTGTCTGAATCGTCACTGTCCGAGTCATGCCTGTTGGATCCTCTTCTTTGATGTTTTTGTACCGAATCATCATTCTTGTAATCAGAGTCATCACTGATTTCTCTTGCCTTTTTCCTCTCAATGTCAGAATCACTAGATTCAGAGTAATTCTTCTTCTTTCTACCCTGTGCTTTCTTTTCTTCATGTTTTTTGTGCTTATGGATCTGCCTTCCCGGTCTTCTTCGCCCATGAGCACCACCAGAATCATCACTATCAGAAGAGGAACTGTCACTACTAGACAACATTTTCTTCTTAGACTTCCTCTGAGAACTCTGCTTCTTTTTGGTGTCAATGGGTGAATCATGTTCAGAATCAGTAGATTGCATACTGTCACTGTCACTCTCAGTGGAACTGTAAGCACGCTTCTTCTTCTTATCATCGACTTTCCTACCCCGTCCTTGTTTTGTCTGTTCATTATCACGTCCTTCAGATAGCTTATCTCTCACAGAACTATGCCCTTTATTGCTGAGCCCTAATCTTGCATCTTTATCCTCATTCCCGTGCAAAATTTCACCCTCCTCATATTCACCATCACCTTCTGAAACGCCCTTTTTATGACTTCTTGGCTTCTCGTCATCATTCTCATGAACATCCAAATCAGGAAGTCCAGGTTGTTTCTCTGCTTTATCTTCAGGCATTGATATGCCAAGAGCAGCTCTCAATGTTTCCAATTGCTTCTCCTTCCTTGCAGCAATTTGGTGGGTTTGTGTATCTGAAACACTGAATAACAAAAGCAATAGCATCAACAAAAGAAAATAGTAAAAGGATTGCAAACAATAATTACTAACAATTTTTAAGCGAATTTTTAAAATTACATGTAAAAAAACATTTTTGTGTCGAATAAACTCAAGAGTTTTGATGTACAGACATATATGTACTTAAAATATTGCAAAGACAAACTAGGCATAACAGTAGTTAATAGAGTTGAAAATCGCGAAACCGACAAAGAACAGATTATGACAGCAATAATAGACACAATCTTAGGGAAACGCCAAGGTATAACTAGGCCACCACTAGAGTAATCTGGTTTAACCCCTTAGTTCTTTACTAGCATATTTTCTGCCCTAACAGTAATACTATTTTTTGTCTTGGTCGAAAAAATGTCATTTGTATGATCGCATACCATGAAACTTCAGAATTAGCTGCTTTAACATCGTTACCTAAATTACAACTACAACCTCTACGGATAAGTAATTACATCTAAGGCATAGGTAGAATCCTATTTCCATGCTACATAAGATTGTCTTACTCTATTGATTCAGAAATATACTCATCTTTGACCAGTAAACTGCTGAGAATTTCATATAATGAAGTTCAACCACAAGAGCTCAAAGTTGAGTAAGACTGTTATTAAGTATTAACAAATAAAACAGTACTGACATACTATTTTGTTAGAAAAACTAGGACAAGTAGATGGTAAAATTGTCTGTAAAAACACTAATTGTAGAAATGCAGCATTTCTAGTCCACTCAATGGTGATCACGCTGAAACTAACCCTGATATGGACATTAAGCTGCCATCCAAGTACTAGAAACTAAGCATGTACATCGAAGTTGACATATAACAAGCTACACCGTCGCTGCATATCTATATTAAGCACAAGACTGTCCGAAGCTCAAGCCTCCAAGTAACTTTGTGCCGGATGTCAAAACTTCAAACCTTCATATCATCTATCCAACCATAATTTACACCTCAACATCAACCCACCCATGAATTTTTCATTTTAACGCCCACTGTTTTCATAATCGCTCACTGTTTTTCATCTTAATCGCTCACTGTTTTCATAACCTCCCCAATATGACATCCTAATGTCTTAACCACCCAAAATTCATCATAATAACTGTCAGCCTACTGGCTTTCTTTATGATTTATCACCTTAGGTACTACTTTTTTAACAACAAAAGCTGTAACTAGCCATCTGTACGTAAAGTTGAGTTACTAGGACACACCAATATTGACAATGAACCATCTGTTCCTATGTATAGGACAGCTTTTTCGCATGGGATGTTGAACTTTTTTGTTGTAAACCTCTTCATAATGCAATCATACTCTCATGGAAAATATTACAGGAAATTGATGGTTAAAAGAAACTAATATCATCATTATTATTAATATACTGCTTAAGGTAACTCTTAATTGAGTAATCATCCTCTTCCCTGATAGCAATGTTAGAATTCAGGCTCAAATAGTGGATAGGAAAGAGAGCATACTTTTTCTCAATAGGAATGATTGAATCGCCACCATAATGAGATGCAGCAGCATCAGCTGCTTCAAGAGAAGCTCGGGCATCATTGAGCTTGTCCACAATCTCGGCATCAGTGTAGCCTTGATCAATCAACTTGTCTTCAAGCACGGCGAGCTTGAGCTCAATCTGCCGCTTCCGATCATGTTCCAGTATCTCCTTGTTGGGCTTCTTTCCTATGCCAGCTGTACCTTGGTCAGGCCCATACCCTTTGCTGCTATCGGTCAAAACCTTTGCAGTTTTAGGCCTGATGAAGAACTTATTGGTCTGCACATATCCGTTGGTCCCTGACCCTCTAGCAGTCTGCAGCCCTATTCCGTTGTACATTTTCCACTACTGTAAATCAAAAAAACAACAAAAAGATGTTTCAAATAATCATATAAGTGACTCCTAAACTTCACTAAATTGGGGATTAGAGACGTAGACACAAACACAGTACAGATGGACGTATATGAAACAAAAATCCAAAAGATATAGGATACAATTATATATCTTATGAAGAAAGACGGATGAAAATAACTAGGGTTTCAATGAAAGATTCGCAGTTGATATCAAAACCATCACAAATTTGGCAAAAGATTGGAAAAAACAAGAACATAAAAGTACCCACGTAATACTATGATACCGAGATTCACAAAAACAACAAATAAATCCCAATCCTCACACAGATCTAAAAATTCATGACTTAGATCTGCAAAAGTTAATTCCAATCCTCGCACAGACCGGAGTTTGGATAATCGAAGAACCGAAACCTGAAAAAACAGCAGAAGCAGGCACAGAAAGAACGAAGAACCGAGAAAGAAGGGGTTCTTTACCTGGTATCTCCGAGCGGCGGTGAAATTCGAAACAAGATTGAACGCTGGAGTCTGGAGGCGTATAAAAAAAACTTAGTTTCTTTTTTTTGTAGGTCCGTGTCTTGTCTGAATATATATATATGAAGGATGCAGATAAAATTAGAAACAGTAGAGTGCCTCAATTCTGGAAATTTAGTTTTAAAAAATTTTACAAATTTATAATCTTCCATTTTCGTATTGTTGATAAGTTAAAATAAAACCCTTAGTAATTTCACATTTATTTTTAGCTTTAAAATTAAGGGTATAAAATCAAGGGTATAAAGGGAGTTTTAGAGATAAGTTAAAATAAAATCCTCTAAAAAAGATTTATCTAGGTTCGGGTTCGGGTTCCGGTTCCGGTTCGTGTTTCGGTTCGGGTTCTGGTTCGGTTTAGGGTCAGCTCGGGTTCCGGTTCGGTTCAGGGTTTGAGTTTGGTTGAGTTTAGGGTTTTCTTTTGGGTTGGTTTTACCTTGAAATTACCAATTTACCCTTCTATTTTATCTTTATAAGTAAATAAAAAGGAGTCTAGTTTGTCCCTTAATAAGAGAATGAGCCATCTTAGTGCTCTTTTTTACAAAAAAAGGTGCACTCTCCCATTTCACCCTTGATTTAATTGGTATATATAAATCGAATCTTAGATTTTAATATATCTATTATATATAACTAAAGTTGCCTACATTTTGCTGACGTGACGCTCTAAGGTTTCAGGATTTCAGCGAAATCACCGTGTACTACTAAATTGCCACACCTTAAAAAATATATATTTTAAAACCTGATTCTTAATTTTTAAATTGTTTTTACATAAAAAAAAAATCTTAATTGTTAAATTATTTTAGACATCAAATCTTTTATTTTTAAATTACATTATTTTTTGTAACCATTTCACGTTACTTTTTATTTTGGGAATGATTAGATATATTTTGTAGATTTTGTGATTTTTGTTATAATATTTATTAAATAATTTTATTTTTTTATTAAGAATACTGGAACAATTTTGGGTGAAAATGGTAAGTGTGTAGGTTTTTTTATCAAGGAAACAAAGTGTGTAGGCAAAATTTTATAAAAACACTAACTATGCACTTTCTATTTATAGAGAGACTCAACGTTATACTCTGTTACCCAACTTTGTTACCCAACCTTATTACCCAACATTATACTTTGTTACCCAACTTTGTTACCCAACTTTGACTGTTACCCGATTTTAATACCCAACGTTCTACATCCAAATTCACTTATGTTACCCAACTTTGTTGTTACCCGATTTTAATACCCAACGTTCTACATCCAAATTCACTTATGTTACCCAACTTTGTTGTTACCCGATTTTAATACTCAACGTTCTACATCCAAATTCACTTATGTTACATATCCAACTTCACTTAAATTCACTTATGTTACATATCCAACTTCACTTATGTTACCCAACTTCGTTATTACCCGATTTTAATACCCAACGATACATTATCAACTTCAATTGCCCAACTTTGGTTACCAACTTTTTTAGTAGTGTATACAAAGTAATGCCCAAATTTTCAACTTTATAATATTGAATTATGAGAATGGAGAGAGATTTATCATCCCTTAGTGTTTTTATACGGACATACCCATATTTTGTCAATATCACAACTTTTGATATTTTTATGAATTAAGACAAAAATCAGGTGTTGATAAAAAAGAAAGAAGAAAGAAAGACTCAAAAGCAAAAGAATGCAGCGAAAAGCAGAGACTTATTAACATAATTCATATATGTTTTTAGAAAATTGGATTAGAAACCTAATTAACAAAAGAACAATGGATAAAACCCCTAAATTATAAGTACACAAAATGGAAGCATGCTCTATTACACTGCAACATCTACAAAAGCAACCATGAGTGATCAATTAGATACTCTTTTATAAGATATTGTTTTTCTAGTGCTTGCTAATCAAATACTTGCCTTCATCGTGCAGCATCTCTGGAGTATTGTTTCAGTGCCCCGGCTTTTTCCAAACATAAATCAACCTCCATGGTAAAATATAAATTTATAAGACCATGCCAAACTTCAAATTCACTCATTTTATCAACATTTGGTTCAAATTTGATTTTTAAAAAAAATTTCCCTTGGTAACTGCCTAACTGGTTCGAATTTGAAGTCCATTGAGCTACCATCTAAATCTGAGCCAAAATTTGAGCTCCACTGTCCAAAAAAATCCTTTGAGATATCATCAACTGCATTCAGTGGAACTGGAAACTGTAAGTGGCAATTACTCATGACAAACGGACATAATTGAGCAACTCTAATATAATGAGGATTAATGACGATGTGATGTTGAAATTGAGTTTTTTTAGAACTGGAAATGTGAAGAGATGAGATTCTTAGTAACTGACCTCAATTTCATATAGAGCTGAGCAGACAGAGGTTTGCATCAAGGTTGTATGTTTGAGACATAACCTGATTGAAAGATGAACGGAATATATGAGAGGACAGACAACATGCAATCTCATAGTCCTTCATTCCCTCTGAATTAAATCATAAGCTATAATCATAGCTACATAAAACTGTCAGGCTTCTTACAGAATGTAGTTTCAGTAATAAGGAGTTTGTACCAGTTGATTTTCTAAACGCAATAAGTAACTCCCTGCAGAAACAGAATGAGCACGGTAAGTCAATTGGGTCCTTCTTTCTTAAAAACCAAATTTAACTTCAGTTTACCGGATCATTTCAGAATGAACCACGCCCCTCTTTGGATCAGTCACAACTTTGTACAGATCCTTGATCATTTCTTCCCTTGGGCCTTGTGCAGATACCAAGGCTCGATATTTAGTAACTTCCGGCCAATCCATTGAAGCAACAACCTGTCAAAAAAAGATTCAGGAAAAAAGAAAAAAAAAAAGGATATAAACAGATATATTCAAAAAGAAACTTTATATAACAAGGGCATACTGCAGCAGTTGACGGAGCCGAGTCCTCCCCAGGTGGTGAATGTGTAACATCAGCACCGAAAATAATTGTGGGCATGTCGGTTAGAAGGGGTATGCTTTTGCTAATAGCATCGCACAAGACAGTGTTCTTTCCACCAACCTTAAAATGTAAAAAGGATTATCATTTGCACATGTTCGGCAATAGAGAAGAGTTGGACCGGCAGTACAACACTTAACAAACCTTGACATTGATTTTCAATGACACAATTTCCATATACTGCCTATTAAGCTTCGTAACATTCCTAGGTTGACAGCACTGTGAGATATATGAGGTCAAATTCTGTTTCACATAGTCTTTTAATTTTTCCTACAAACAAAGATGGTATATGAGCAACACTTCAACCAATACAATTTCTAATGTCAAGGAAATGATTAAATAACCCTTTGATCCTTACCATATGTCCCAGTGAAATCAGGTAATACTATGATCAATAACTGAAGATGTTTATTCAATCGGCTAGCTTGGGAAGCAACATCGGCAAGAGCTTTTTCAATTTGAGCAGGGATCACAGTGCGAATTGGAAACAATGGATTCGGATTGAAACCCTTCACAGAGAAAGAAAAATGTCATTAGAGTGTAATTTTACACAGAAATATTTCTTTTAGTGCTAGGCATACCACTCATTTGGAATTACACATGTCGCCTAGCTGTTTACAGTACTCATTAACCATTCTTGTGTCTAGCCCAGAAAAGTTCAGGCATGTCCAGTTACTAACTTTACCACCATTGTACATCTTCTGCAATGCCAAAATACACATGTAAGATCTAATCAAGCAGTCGGATTACGGAGACTAACACAATTCAAAAAGCCTCACCTTATTAATCATGTTCCATTGCCCTAAACCAGGAGTAACCTTGGACTCATGTCCATACTTGAGCTACGAAAACAACACAGTCAATCTTACAAATAAAAAACAATATAGCAACTGTATACAATTAACTGTCTGCAGCATTTCAACCAGTTCTCCTGCAAGGGTTGATCGCTACACCAGGATGTTATCTCGCCGTGCAGAGATCAATCACAACTAGCAATGATTTTGAAAGTGACAGCAACCATCTTGGTATATACATGACTGAAAATTCCTGCAAGGGTTGATCGCTACGCCAGGATGTTATCAATGCTGTCTGCAACAGCAACAACATCATATATGTTGTTGATTATGGAACTCAACTGCTGTGAAGAAGCCTCAAAGGTCAACCCAAACCATAAGATTTTGGCGGGGGACAATGTAGGATAGGTAAACTGCAAATAGTTTTAACTGATATGGAATTTTCAACTGTTGTGCAGTTAGTCATGATTAAATCTCGATTATAATATAAAAAAATTCCAGATGCTCAACCTAGCACTTTTGAGGACAAAACCTAAATACAAAAGCATCAATCCTGATGGATGTCATAGACTCAACTTTGACTTTCATTTAAAGACTAGGTCACCTATGAGAACAAGACCTATTCAAGGTATCGATTTCCTCAGAAATTATTTCAAAATAAACATAATAGAGTAACCAGAAATCTAATTTGACCAACATAATCAGAGAACCTAGACTCATTGCTAACCCGGAGATGCAATTCAATTTGAAACCGTACAAACAACGCAATAACTCCATAAAAATCGAATCGTAGCAAGTCATCGATACATCAAAGAAGAATTCTGTAACACCCCAAATCCGCGGGACTCGGGGTGCTACTGGGCGAGACCTCACAATGGGTCCCGACCCTTAACTTGAAAACAATTTCACCGGACCTTCCAACATGGCACAAATAAAGGCGAAAACTCAAATATGTTTTTAAAGTATGCGGAAACCGAAAAGTAAGAAACTACAACTTGGAAACTCAGCCGAGTCCTCAAAACAACACAACTCTAATACGAAACTTAAACCGTACAACATAATCCACAACGAAAACATAACCCAAAAACATCCCCATCCTATAATGTACGGAGACCCCGACTGTCCACTCCTCCACCTCACTCGGCGGCATCCCTAACCTGCAAGTCATCTACACAAACGGTTTAAAACCGTTAGCTCATATTCTAAGCATTAGGAAAGCGGTGAAGGCACAAACACATACATATCACACATCATAAAACACGCAAGTCCCGTTTATTATCTTTTTATTACTTAATCATATCCCGTTTTAATTCAACTTCGGTTGTGACACGAGACCCCAATGGTCTCGCCTCGGTCCCTTACCGGAAAGGAATGGTGCAGATGCATCCGCCCGTATACCCGCCGGACTCGTCGCCGAGAACCTCCTAGACCCCGCCAGGGCTAGGCAGATGATGTCACCGCCCGTTATCATACACTTGGGCCAACACATATATATATAAAAAGTCGGTGGTCCTAATTACCGGTTTCATTGTTATAACATAAAATAACACACATCAATGCTAATACAAACAATACGAGCTAAGTAAGTCCGGAGACTTACCTCGTCCCAAACGCTAACTCACACAACGCTCTTGCTTCCCGTGGGAAGAAGCACACAACATGTTCACAACAAGGTACCCATAAAAACCCGCTCAACTCAAGAAGTCTAGGACTTCTACCCAAATGATCTATGCAAGATCATTTGACTAACATTCTCCTAAGGTCCCAAAAGCCACTACTTGGCACTTCTTCTAAGTCATGCTAGTTCCAACCTATCATGATACTACTAAACATAATTAGGTCGATATGAATTCGTGACTTTTACCGGGATTCGGAACCTAGCATGAAATTACAAAATTTAGCCCATACGCTAAATTGATCATCAAATATAATATATCGAAGCCTATTATAAAACTCGTCCATAGATTCCGAGGTTAAAACTCGCTAACTATTTTCTGGGGCAAATATACATTTCCTAAGTCATATGGGTCAAAACCGTAATTAAAACCTTGGGGTAATTTCCGACAAAAACCCAACAGATGGTATAATTACAACAAATTCAGAAATCTGGGTCAAAACTGCAATAACTCAAAACTCTGGGTAATTTCTGCAATTAACATAAGTTCACACTCGGATTGTAATCGGGGAAATGAAACTCTTTTTTCTTTGATTTTTGTGCTTTTGGATATGAAGAGCAAATTCCCTCGGCCTCTCACTTTGGGAATCTCTCAACTCGAACGAACTACCCTCGGAATCTCACTTTGGGGTTCGAACCTTCGTTCCTCGGCCTCTCACCTTAGAACCACCTAAGCATCTCACCTAGATGTTTGAAAACTAAGCATCTCACCTAGAATTCGGGTTTTGTTTTAAAGCAAACAACAACTTTGAAAGCACAAAGGCTAACTCACTTCATTTAACTTGACTTCTCTTACAATGGGAGGATACAAGGCTTTATATAGCCACAAAACTCAGCCTAGAAACTCCCTACTTAAGTGCTAGAAATATCAAAGATTTATCAAAAGAAAATGCAAGAAATACAAGAGTTTGTAACTAGTGAATTCAAAGCAAGTAATTAGCCCCACTTGGCTTTATTCTTGGATGACTCATGGAGATCTCTCTTTAATCTTGACAACACTTCAAGGAGGATATATCATAGCTTGGACGTCCATATTGAAGGAGAAGAGGGCCTTTGAGCTATCTTGGACATCATTCAATACTAGTGTGGAGATGCCTTCAATATTTGGTAGAATATTGACTTGTGGACCATCATTTGATTAACATAATTCATGCATAATATATGAATAATTTGAGCATGTATGTTGCATGAAATAAGCATGGATTGGACGTGCATATGTCTTGCATAACCACCTTGCAAGACTCCATACATGATTGTAGTCAAAAGGCCATACGAGTATCGTAGTTGTTTCATTGTTGGATCATTTTCACCATCTTCCTCTTGGAATCTCGACTTCCAGAAAACTACAAAGTTGTAGATCTGGAAGATACCTTTGAAAGTAGTACTCATGGGTATTTTAATTCCAATAATTGTCTCAGATATAAGCGTTTTACTGAGAGTGCGCAAACCTGACAGCTTAGCAGGAGAGAGTGAAAGTTGGCTTGACTTGGGCATGTTCAAAGCAAGCATTTTCGGATTGTTTTCTATAAACATTGGATCAGTTTTGGGCATGATATCCAACACATAAGGATTGATTTCAATAGGTGCCGGCTCAGTTTTGACCTAGACGGTTGGTGGCAAAGCGATTGGTTCCGGTGTATTGACTATGATTTCTTTTCCGGGGAGGATCACATCGAATCCGTTAGACCAACCTTGGGAAAGTCATTGTCGGAGTTATTACAACGTGGAGGGGGAGGAAATCTTCTTAGAATCTCAGCTAGTTGGGCTTCAATCCTATCCAAACGTTGGTCGAACGGCAGCTTTGTTCTGACGGTGGGCGTGGAGTCTGCAGAGAAAGAAGGAGGGCGGCAGGCAGCTTTGTTCTGACGGCTCCACAACAGAGCAGCAGACACGGTGGGTGGCAGTGCGTGGTGATTTCCGGTTGGTGTAAGAGGGAGAGCGGCGGCCATGGTCGGTGGTGGCTCGAGAAGATGCGGGGAGAGGCGCAGGGTTCAAGCGAGAGGGCGGCCAGCGAGGCGGGCGTAGCTCCGGGCTCCAGTGGCGGGGCGGCTCCGAGGAGAGGAAGAACGAGGGAGAGAGGAGGGAAGGCAGACCGAGTGTCACGGTTGCTGGGGGCTGGGCTAGGAGAAGGGAGCAAGACCCGGAGCGAGGGGTCGGGCTAGCCAGGGTAGGGGCGGCAGCTAGGCTGCTCCAAAAGAAGAAGAGGAAAGAGCAGGCGCGCGGGAGAAGAGAAAAGAAAAAGAAAAGAAAAGAAAAAGAAAAAGAAAAAGAAAAATTAAAAAAAAGTAATAAAAATAATAAAATAAAATAAAAAAGTAAAATAGGAGTAAGTAACCCGAGACCCGGAACCGGAAAAGTTTTGACTCGGGAAACTTTTCTGACGTTTTTACGAAAATAATAATACAGATATACGGGAACGTATTCCAAACCGAAAAAGAAACTCGGGAAGATCCGTAAATTGCTCTCAGTCCGGAATAAAATTTCCGGGCGTTACAACTAACCCCCCTAAAAACAAGTTTCGTCCCGAAACTTGCTAAACTCAACACTCTCCAACATACCCGTCTCGTAACCCCGTAGAACTCATAAAAGGTACACTACCGGCTCTAAACCAAGTCTACGTATGGAAATAATATCACGACCTCACAAGGTACTCCTAACTCAAACAAAATCACATAACGTATAAGGCAAACGAGGAAGATCTCGGGACTAACCCGACGGTCCTATCGATGTCGCTAGGCCTGCATAAAACTCGGAATAGTTCCTCCGGAGTAGGTTAGCCATCGGTGGTGTTACTTGGGGAATCCCCTCACAGATCCGGTAATGATCGGTACATCCAAGAAACTTGTAACTTCATTCACGTCCTTTGGGGTGGTCATCCCGAGACCACTGGTCATACAACTCCTATCTGCTTCGATAGTAGACCAAAAATGTCTTAAACGGGGCATTAGTAAGCCCATATGGAATCACTACGACTCGTAGTGACCATGGTTTGTCCAAAATGCCATGTTTGCACTATCCCAGTCTCAACTTCTCGATTGGTGACAATCAAACTTTAACTTGATTTAGAAGAGACCACCGACCCTTGCAACCGGTCGAGTAGATCATCTATACGTGGTAAGGGGGTACTTGTTATTCATTGTAATCTTGTTCGGTTCATTGTAATCGATGTACAAATGAAGATAACCGTCTCTCTTTCTGCAAACTGGTGTTCTCCATAACAACTTCAAATCAAGAGTTTAAGATATAATCTAAGCTAGATAAATATTCCGCGCTTCATTTTCCTTCAGCGAGATAAATATACCCTTCTCGGCGTTGTTGAGTCACATGACTCGGCTTCATAGGCTTAACCGCGCTTCATGATATCTTGTAACTGCGTCTTCTCAAAACTCTCCAATGTTAGTTAGCATCCACGTGTTGCTCTCATCTTATTAGGATCATCATTTATACATACTCCATCCTTTTTGGCGTTTCTTCGCCTTACCGTCATAACGGAAATCGGTCAACTCCGCGTGAACCCCCACCTTGCTATTCTTCTCATAACTCTCGTAAAGTTGACTCTTCACTTAATGGTACCTCGTAAGCTTAATCTTACGGTATCTTACATCTTTCACACTTGGTTCGATCACGTTCTCATCTTGACTCCACATCTTAGGAGCGTCTAAAGAAAGCTTCACTTCTCGTGATGGAACACCGGCTCTAACCTTGTTAGAATGCTCCCCATCTCCTCCTCGATTTGCATCTTTAGTTGTCCACGCATCTTCTTGAAGAACTTAAGTTTATTATCTCCATTGTTCTCGTAGTCGTTCGATCATGGCTTCTTTAGAACCGCTTCTAACTTTAATGTTTCTCCCGAGTTTTCTTTTACTTGGTTGCCCTTCGCTTACGTCATCTCTACTCCTCTTCGACATCCTTTTAAAGGAATCCGTGAAACGGCAGGGCGTTCGTTAGCACGAAAAGATCAACTCGATACTTGAGCGTATTCCTCCACGTATGAACGCTATCCCACGCCAACGACATTGTCTCAAAGGTGATGATATCGTATTATCCTCTTTCTATTAGGTTCGTATCTCCATATGCTACTAAATATATATATAAGAGTCCGTATATAGGACTATATGTGTCTTATGTCCACATTACTAATAATATAACACACCCGGAATTCCATCACAATAAAACAAGGTCCACAACGTATAATAATCCTCCTATAGAACTATACATATAAATCAAGTCCATCATGCAACTACAATCAACATATACATAGCTAGGTACATACAAATCCAAAAACATCCTACGGTCATATATTATATATATATATAACTATGTACTAATATATACTTACTTCTAATCCAGAGATCTTTGTCGCCGAGGTTTGCGGAAGGAGTGGTGGTCTCGTACATTCTAACCCAAACCCGACTCATGCATATGATTTTGAAAACGAAAAGTCAGAACCCGTGTGGTTCAGTTTTATACCTCATTCGGCCTTTAAAAGATTGCGAGTGCCATTGTCTCAAAGGTGATGATATCGTATTATCCTCTTTTAAGAGCCGTTGGGGCTATATTTTTTTTTAAAAAATAAAATAAATATATATATATATTTAATACCCCACCCACAACTTATCCTAATTTCCTATAAATACTCATTCTTTCTTCCTCTAAAAATCACACAATCTACAACTCATCTTCTCTACTCTCCTAATCTCTTATTCTCGAATTCTCGATTCCTCGATTCCTCGTATTCTCGTTATCTCGATTTCTCGTAATGGCAAACCCAAGTGATCAAATTCCCTCTTCTTAATACTTTCCTAGCACCCAAGAGAGCGAAACACAAATGCCCAACAATCCCGATGTTACCGAAGTTCCACGAAGAAGTCTTCCCCCTCTGAAAATGCTTACATCCGAAATATTTACGAAGCATTACACCAAGGGGGAGCCGGTGAACGATTATTGTCAAGTGGCATGCAACTATTGCCCGAAGGTGTACAAGTGGAAGGTGAAGAGCGGCTACGAGACATTGTAAACTCACATGGCAAACGTCCATCCGGAGAAGCTCGGGATTTCACGGGGACAAACACAATTGTCCCACGGGTTTGCATCTTCTATCTCTCATTCTCCTTTATTTACATATAATCATAGTGAAGAAAGTTTAGGATTGACCGATGTTATTTGTTCACATTCATTACCGTTTTCTTATGTCGAATATGAAGAAGTCAGGGAATATAACACTAGATATCTCCAACCTTCTTTTAAACCAACTTCTAGGAAAACCGTTTCAAATTAGTTACTAAATCTTACTTAAAAAAGAAAGAAATTTTTTTATCGAATTTGGCTAGTTTTGAACATCAAGTTTCAATTTGTAGTGATATTTGGAGTACACAATCACAACAACATTTTTACATGGGCATTACTTTACATTTTATAGATAACGCTATGTTTTTGCATAAATATGTTATTGGATTTCGGCATTTTAATCAAAGACATAATGCACTAGGCATTGCAAGCATGATTAAAACGGTTTTACAAGAATATAATTTACAACATAGAACTTTTTCATATTCTTTTGATAATGCATCCGCAAATACCACCGCCGTAAACCATTTGGTTGAGGATGCGGGACAATAGATAAAAACTCCTTATACTCATCAAATATGTGCATGTCATATTTTAAACTTATGTGTTCAAGATGGGCTTAAGGTTTTAGGAAATATGCTAACCCCAATCAAACTTGTTATTGATCATATTTGGCATGACTCCGATTTAAGAAGAAAATGGAGAAATTTATGTTTAAACAAAAATGTTCATCCTATTGCTTTTTCAAAAGATGTTGGAACTCGTTGGAACTTGACTTACAAACTACTTTGTGAAGCCGTACGTTATAAAGTTTTGTTACAAGAATTTGCTTCAGTTCACGTACCTTGGTCAATTTTAGATGATGAAAATATTTGGGAAACTTGTGCCCATATTTGTAATGTTTTAAAAACTTTTAATGATGCAACTATTACCATGAGTTGTGTTTACACTCCAACATCTCATAGATTTGTAAAAATTGCCGTTAACGTTGCCGAAGCTTTTGTAAAATGTTTTAACATACCTTGCCTCATGGATTGCATGTTTGATATGAAAGATTGATAACATGAATTATCGACCTAGTTTAGTAGAGCATATAGTTAGTTTTTCCTTTCCCGCATGCATGTTTTAGCCTTAAGTTGTGTTCTTTATACTTGTTTAATGCAACTTTGCGAGTATAGATGTCTACACACTTTTGGTGTCTTTGTAGGTATTTTGGCGTGTTTCGGAGCTAAAAGATGCATTTGAGGATCAGACCTCGGGATGGACGCTTAGGAGCGATCACGCAGGCACGGGAAAGGAGGAAAAGACGAGCCAAGACAAAACGCACGAGATTGGAGCCATCTCGGCCGAGATCCGAGAAATCTCGGCCGAGATCCGACCCAGCTCGACCGAGATCCCATATCAGAAGTTTCTGTCGAAGAAACTCGGTCCCCATCTCGGTCCCGATCTCGGCCGAGATTTGTTCCATCTCGGCCGAGATTTTTCACATTTGACCGAGATTTCCGACCGAGATTTCGTCAACGCTGGATCACGAAGCAAATCTCGGCCCGACTTTCAAAAATCTCGGTCACCGACCGAGATTTCCGACCGAGATTCCTGTTCGCCGATTTATTTCGTTAATTTTCGGATTTTTTTTAGGGCAGCCCGTTGCGGGATATAAAAAGAAAGCCCTAAATGATTTCCGGGGGTTCCCGTTTCATTCTAATTTCGAGCTCCTTTGGAGAGAGTTTTTTTCCTCTTTTCTTCTCCCTTTGCCCTAGACCATTGTTGGCCATTGTTTAACTGGATTGAGCTTGGAGGAACATCGCGAATATTTGGGATTTTGACGTTTTGCTAATCTTCTATCAATAAAGCTAAGTTTCTTCTTTAATCTCTATTTTAGTTCTTGTTTATGCATTCTCTCTTGAATTGATTGAATTGATTAGGATTGATAATTGCTTCTTCTATTGAATTGCTTGGATTGATGATTGCTTCTTCCATTGAATTGAGTGGATTGATGATTGCGTTTGAAATGTCGATTGTTGGCTAAAACTCTTGTGGATCCAAGGTGAATTGGGATTTGTTATTACCCGGACTATGATGGAATTGTGCTTATTGGTTGGTTTGAATAGCTTTGAAATCCTATGGTTGGCTTGTTCTTGAACCTAGTTAGAATTCATCTAGCTTGTAACCTAAACCGGAATTGAGACCTACCCGGTAATGTTCCGCTTAGATACTTGAGTGTTCGACCATAGGTAATAGAGGTGAAAACCTCTATTGGGTTGAGTGTGCCTAGATTCTTTCCTAAGTAGGGTGATACCTGAGACTTACCCGGTAATGATTTACCTTTCCCTTAGTTCGGAATTTGGTTTGTTTAGAATTTCCTACCTCTCTACCTTGAGACTTACCCGGTAATAGGTAGTTGGTTTGGAACTAGATAGTCTTGAGACAAACCCGGTAATAGACTATCAGTTTAGAAACGTTCTTCCCTGAAGTTTGTTAACCATAGATCTTTTGAGATATTTTCTGAGTCCGTGCGTATAAACAATGACCTTGAATCCTTGGAATCCGCATTTTCTTTATTGATATACTTTCGTGCGTATAAACAATGACCTTTAATTTTGATTTACGCTAACTGTGATCACATTTGCATTCCAAACATTTAGTCCCTGTGATCGACCTTGGAATACTTACCCTAACTGTAATTGACCCATACACTGTGGGTTCGCTACAATTTGGGTGTTTATTTCTTGTTTACAAATTTAAAACATACCGTGTTTTTACTAACCTGTGAGCTTTTATCATTATTGATAAAAGTTTATAGGGGCGTGAAAATAGCGAACAAAGATAAATGGCTTAAATATTATAAAGACATCCCATGATTTATCTTGTAACCGCCGTTTTTGATCCTAGACTTAAACTAGATGGTCTTTCCGATTTATTGACTTGTTATTATGATTGTTTGTGTGTAAACTTAACACAAGAAAACATTAATGTTCCTAACATTGTGCAACAAGTTAATACCGAAATTGTACAATTACTTAGTACATTTGAATCTAGTGCTAGCTCTTCTTCTACCGCACCTAGTCCATCTCCCTCTTCTACTAGTTCATCTTCTTCTCTTTCACTTGCACAACAAATTTTTGCTAGAAGAACAAAAACACCTAGACATTCATCTTCAAATGCGGAATATCAAGATTATCTTAACACTTGTTTTAATTTTGATGATAATGTTGAATTTGATTTTTTGGATTGGTGGAAGAGATTAGCTCCCAAATATCCAACCTTAGTTAAAATTGTATAACAAATCATGGCCGTGTCCGCATCAACGGTTGCGGTAGAGCAAACATTTAGCCGAGGCGGGAACATTCTCGGTCACAACCGAACTCAATTGAAGCCCGAGAAGTTGGAGATGCAAGTTTGTATTCAAGATTGGATAAGGGCGGCTAAGCGGAAACAACGGAATGCACCGGTGTACGACTCCAAATCGGATTCCAACTCCGAAGACGCCGGCACTACTTCCAAGTCCGACATCGAAAGGTAAGCGAGATTAAAAAAACTCGGAAGTCCGAAAAAGGTAAGTCAAGGTAAGAGAACTACGTGGGCTTTGATTCCTCTTAATCCCGAGAGGATACGTAGGCAACCGGGAAACCGGTTCATGCCCTTTAATTTTTCCGAGTTTTTTTTGTTAAATTGAATTTATGTTTCTTTTATTTAATTGGTATAAATTTTAATTACTAGTTTTTATATACTAAGTTTTTTTTATTTTTATATAATATTATTTTTATTTTTTTTAACATTCTGCCTTTGTATTTTAATTTTTTTTAAAATAAACCGTGCTAAACGGTTTGCCGGTTTGCCGGTTTTCACGTAGCCGGTTTGGGTTTAGGTTTGACCTTGGGCCAAACCTAAACCGGCGGTTTAGGTTTGCAGCCCATACCTACTTTTGACTAAGTTCAAGTATAATTTGTATTCATATTGTCGCTGACCTACTATTAAATAGTGGGTCGTTAACCTACTATTTTGTATTTTGTGGGTCGTTGACCTCCTATTTTGTGAATCGTTGACCTACTATTTTGTGGATCGTTGACCTAATGTATATGTGGGTCGTTGACCTAATGTATGTGGGTCGTTGACCTACTGATATGTGGGTCGTTGACATATCAATCATCAATCAATATAAATACACTTAATCAATCAACATAAGTATACATGAATGCTGACGTGACGCGTTGTGAGGATTATAAGCCCAATCAATTTACGTTTAATATTTTCAGAAATTTTTCTATCCCACATCGACTATATGTAAGGTTGATGGTTTGAGAACTTCTATAAATAGAGGCTTTAAAGATTGAACAAATCATACATTTATTGGACTTTTGACGTTCAAGTATAATTTGTATTCATATTGTCGTCGACCTACTGTTTCATTGGTCGTTGACCTACTATTAAATAGTGGGTCGTTAACCTACTATTAAATAGTATCGTTAACCTACTATTACATAATAACCTATTGTATGTGGGTCATTGATCTATTGTATGTGGGTCGTTGACCTACTAATATGTGGTTTGTTGACCTATCAAATTATCCACCAATATAAATATACAAAATCAATCAACATAAATATACTAAAGTAGAGTATATGAATATTGACGTGACGCGTTGTGAGGATTATAAGCCCAATCAATTTACTATATGTAAGGTTGATGGTTTGAGAACTTCTATAAATAGAGGTTTTAAAGATTGAACAACTCATACATTTATTGGACTTTTGACTAAGTTCAAGTATAATTTGTATTCATATTGTCGTTGACCTATTATTTTATGGATCATTATCTACTATTTTGTGGGTCGTTGACCTACTATTTTGTGATCTAATCTAATGTATATAGGTCGTTGATACAATGTATATGTGGGTCGTTGACCTACTGATATGTGGGTCATTGACCTAAGTAGAGTATATGAGGATTATTATAAGCCCAATCAATTTACGTTAAATATATTCAGGAATTTTGCTATCCCACATCGACTATATGTAAGGGTGATAATTTGAAACTTCTATAAATAGAGGTTTTGAAGATTGAACAAGTTATACATTTTTTGGACTTTTGACTAAGTTCAAGTATAATTTGTATTCATATTGTCATTAAACTACTATTTTATTGGTCGTTGACCTACTATTAAATAGTGGGTCGTTAACCTACTATTAAATAGTATCGTTAACCTACTATTAAATAGTAGGTCGTTGACTTTGTGAATTTTCTTTCGTTAACCTAATGTATGCAGGTCGTTGACCTATTGTATGTGGGTTGTTGACCTAAGTAGAGTGTATATATATATATATATATATATATATATATATATATATATATTCACAACATATACTATTTATCACATATGATATTTATTCCCTTTCAAAAGTTGGATTATACCTACCTAGATTAGTGAGGGACAATTTTACGTGGCAATTTCAAGAGTCACAAGTAGGATGGTTTGAGGATAATGTGATCTTACAAGCAAGTCATAAAATACTACAAACAATGTTGTATTTAATGAAATATTTGAGGATATAATATATTGTGGTTATACTATTATTTTTGTTTTAAATTTTAACTCTTATTATCAATATACAAAATAAAAATAAGTTTAAAAATATATATTTTACAAATACTCGTGCACGGTACGGGTACTAAACTAGTTACTCATGTAAAATTTATAATCTTTCGTTCTTTTATATAATATAATATAATATAAATAATTATTTATATATTATCTTCTAATTTACATAGTGTTATTAATGTATTTGATCCATAAAGAGAACGTAAATGTTTGTGTTTATAATTATAATGATATGAAATAATAAAACTTTAAAAAAATATCTAAGACTGTTGAGCCACAATCACTAGTGATTTTCAGTGTTTTATGAGTGTTTACGTTATATTGGTGTTTGTTGCCCTATACATAATCCTAACAACTTGGTTGATTTTAGCTTAGTTTAAAACTAACAGGTTATCGTATGGGTTCTTAATAAATTCTTAGTTTTTTTTTTTGGTAAATAAAGTTATGAACCTAATATGTCTAATTTATGTGAACAAAATCGGTTGAGGTTCGGTCTTTTATTTTTTTTTGTTCTAAAGGTTCGGTCTTTTATTAAAATAAAATAATAGTTACGTATTTTATTAAGTTGTCTATGTACATGCATATTAACAAAAATTTAATATGTGGTAGTTTATTTATAGAAAATTTTATGAAATTTTAATAGGAATAACAAGGAAAAATAATTATTAAACTTAGTAAATTCCGAGTGTCTAATTAGTCTAATAACAATTTTAAAAAAAATATAAGATAGACTTTTAATATAAATAAATATATTGTTACAGCCGGATTTCTAAAACCGAGATGTTACGGGATGGGACCTCATTAGGGTTGTGCATCCGGTCCTGGTCCGGAGTCACAGTAGACCGGAATTTTCAAAGACCTAGATCGGGGGCCGAATCGTTACGGTCTTGTCCGGACCGGATTTAAACCAGTTCGGACTGGAATAAAATTAAAAAAAAAATTATTACGAAAACTAAAAAATAAATATAAAATATACATATTTTATTAAATATGTACACAAAATATGACTTTTAATATATATATATATATATATATATATATATATATATATTCCGGTACAACCCGGTCTTTTTCGGTCCAGACTGGGACCAGACAGGAACCGGACCGGGACCGGAATTTACAAAGCCATGGACCGAAAAAAACCGGTCCGGGTCAATTTCGCACAGCCCTAGACCTCATAATAGGTCTCAACTCTAACTTGACAATAATTTTACCAAATCTTTCAACAACGCACAAATGTATAAGAAACAAAACGATAACTTAAAACGTGCAGTAATAATAATGTTATGATAATTCATAGTATGGAACAACCTTGTCATAAGCTTAACCGCTAACGTATCATCTTAATGTTACTCTCAATACATGAATACATTGACATGAAGAAAACCCGATCTTAGCTACGCGGACCTGATTAGCGACCCTCTCTAAGATACTCCATAGCATCTTATCATGTACAATTATATTGATCATAGAGGTGAAAACCGTTAGCTAACAACCTAAGTCACGTAACTGAAAACTATAATAGCACATACACACGTCATAAGGGGTAAGCGAATATATAAGAATGCTTTCATAATCAAAGTTCATTTACTATTTTCATTAATTGACAAAGTTCATTTACTATTTTCATTAATTGATTCACTGTAACTTCAATTTACACTAAACATAAAATATTAAACCTTAAACATCATTGTCAACAAACATGCACATATTGTCCTCCAAATTATCCAAACAACATAGTGCTCTTTAGCTCGAAATTTTGTGGCACAATGTTTTTAAACACAACTCCCGGAGGTGGATTGTGCTTTGCCGGATCCATCTTCTTACCCAAAGTTCTTGGTGCATGAACTCTTACATTGCCTCTCCTAGACACTTCCCTAAACAAGTCGTCTTGGTACATGACTTCTTTAGCCTCTTCTTGAAACAAATCTAGATCATGAAACCTAGCATCCGACATTCAAAATAGAACCAACACATGATTGAACATTCCAAACGGAATTGTGTCCTCCTATATGCTACTAAACATGCTTTGATACTCTATATTTACATAGACAAAACATAGATCTACATAAATCTAGCTTGATTTGGAGTTTTCACCCAAAATCTTAGTAAAGAGACTATTTATTCATATCCGAAAATTCAATGTCACAATCAGTCGAAATAAATGTCATGGTCACAGACTAGAAGAAAAAATAGGAATGTAGGATAAAGAATGAAACAATTTGGACATACCAATTCAAAGATAAAATGAATTTAAAATAAAATTTGATGAAGAACACTTTAGAACTTGCTCCAAAATGCCAACCTTGAAATAAAATCTATTCTAAATTGTTTTGATCTCTAAAATGTAATTGTGTGGTGTGGGATATCTATTACAAGGCACCCATGCCTCTATATATAAGAATAAATTGTGGTCCCTTCTTCAAAATTATCAAAGAATTTTTTAACAAAGTTTGTTACATTTGGTCCTCTCCTTGCCAAGTGGAAGTTGACCGAGTGCATCATTGGCCTAAGGAAATTTGCACTTGTCTCGAGTTGTCTCTTGAGCTTGGACTTCCTTTTCTCGAGCTTGCACTTCCACTTAGTCGAGTAACTCAATCCAAGTTCGAGTTGTCCCTTGAGCTTGTGCTTTCTTCTCTTGATCTTGTATTTCCTCTCTCTCGAGTTTCTTGACCACTCGACCTTGACACATGTCACTAGAGAGACCATGTATTCTTAGGTCGAATGCTAGGCATCTTTTCTCAAGTGAAATGATGCACTCGACCTTGGTTGACCATTGTAACTTTAATCATCATTTGAAATGGTTTCCTTCTTTTTCTTGAGTACTTGCTTCCTTTTACTCTATCTTTCTTTGCTCCCTGCTTCCTTACTTACTTAGCCTCCTTGATTATGGGATGGTGTGATGAGAACTACTTATAATTGGGGAAGAGTGGACTCTTTGTGCTCCATTTCAGACCTAAATTACGAAACACAAGGGGAGTAGACATTCTTTGATGTATTTAAGCACTAATAAAGATGTGGATGTCCTTTTTCATGAAAACTAAGGAAAAACACACAAAAATACACACAAAAAGATTGATAAAATATGTTATCAATTGAGATTTTTCCTTTGAAGTCTTCTTGGGGTTTCCAAGACTTCTTACCTCGGGTTAGGGTAAACCCGAGGCTCCCCTTTTGGGGCTTCTTGGTTTCCATGATCCTTGTCTTTATTTATTTCTTGCTTCATTTCCTTAGCTCCATGATTATAATGATGTCGAGATGAATGTTCCTTGGATTGGCTTGAAGTGATCCTTTGTGCTTCCTTTTAGACTTAAATCACCTAAAAACATAAAACACAAGGAGAGTAGACAATTTTTGATACTTTAAGAATAAACAAAGATGTAGAAGGCTTACCACATGTAAGAACTAAGAAAAAACACATAAAAAGATATCTATTAAGATAACATAAAAATATGCTATCAGTTGTTTTATTACATTAGTGGAAAAAAGAAGAAGAAGAAGATATATAGAAATGACTTGCCTGACTTTTGTTGCAGGAAGGCAGTTTGATGGTTTCATGGATGACTCAAACATAGGCAAGGAAGCAGCTGCCTTAAAGGTGAGCCTAGCCGGGTCTAAGTGGGTTTCGGCTGAGTAGACAAGGCGAGCCTCCAACCGAGATCTTGCTCCTTTTCAAATGGTCGTCCATGGCCATGTTTTGCTTGTATTGGTTTTTGTAAGTGTTGTTTATTGGCAATAATAGTATGACAACTGGGATCTTCTATCCTTATGCCACGCAGATGGAATTTTGGGAATCTGTGAATTTTCATACTGGACGGTACTCTTCTACATAATAATATAGCATCTACAATATACAACTTGAAGCTTACTCAATGTGAGAGATTTATCCAATAAATCACATTCATAAAAGTTGCAATAACTTAACCTTTACTTTGGTATGAGCATCGGTATGCCCTTCTTGACCCATCCTTAGGAACTTTTGATGACTTCTTGAGACCCATCATTTTCATGAAATCTAGTCATTGCCACTATGGGTACCAAAGACATTGGCCATTCTAGCAATTTTCAACTAGAAAAGGAGTTGAAATATTCAAATTTTATCATATCTACTGCGAGGTGAACTCTATTGCAGATTTTTTTAGCTAGTTTTACTTATAGCAATTTTCAACTAGAAAAGGAATCGGACTATTCCCCGCTTGCCGACTGTCTAGCCCTCTATTTTTATATATAATAAGCGCAGTTAGATACGCGAAGACCACCGACTCTTCTTCTTGCCAAATTTTTTTTTATCAACCATAATCATGTTTTGCTTCAAAGACTAGCAACTGGTGTGTTTGATCATCTCATTATTTCATAATTTCAGTTGCAACTCATAGGTCAATTTTCAATATTACAAGAGCGAGATTCTCAAACAGCTTCAAAATCAATAGGGAAAAAAAAAACTGGATTCGAACTCACTCCTAAAACAAACAGAAATTGAATATTCTTACAAAATGATCATATTAATACTAAAGATCAGGTAGTAACATGAACAACAGACCTGTATGATATAATTAAAAATCACAAGTGGAGAGTAGATCCAAGGCACTCCATGATGCCACGTATGATCTGAGTGTACCATATTATTACACATCCACTATTACACTAAACAACATCCTCCCCCTTTCGCTTGCTGCATGTACTTTCTTGATTCTCCGTCGTGATATACTTGTTTTGTCAGATCCCATCACAATTATTAGAATAGTTGTCAAATCACAATGCTATAAAAGTATTAAATCCTTGCTCAAACTCATAGTTCATCATAGCAACATGGGTGACATCCCAAACTCATCCTCGCCGCTTCTCACACCCAAACTAGCCGACCGCAAGCCTCCTACCCTCGACGCTCGAACCGAGCAATGCATCGCTCATTTCGGGTGGCCGCAACTCATCCAAGCCATACTCGTGTCATTATCATGGGCCTTCGACGCCCAACAATGCTTCATAAGCATATTCACCGACTCCCTTTCCTACCCTTCCAACATTCTCACTGAATGGTCACTCCAAACCGCCACACCAATCCTCTCCGGCCTACCCGCCTCCTCCTTCTTCATCGGCTGCGTCACCGGCGGTCCCCTCCTCACCCCACTCGCCGACTCCATCCTCGGCCGTAAGAAACTCCTCATACTCTCTTGCCTTCTAATGTCCCTCGCCGGAATCTCCATCTCATTCGCCACCAACATTTACATCTACTCCGCCCTAAGATTCCTCTCCGGCTTCGGCCGTGCCTCAATCGGAACATGCTCCCTTGTTCTCTCCAGTGAGCTCGTCGGTCAACGTTGGCGTTCCCACATCGGAATCATGGGCTTTGTTCTCTTCGCCTTCGGATTCGCTTCCTTACCCGCTATAGCTTACATTAACCAAAACTCCTCCTGGAGAAATATTTACCTGTGGACATCCCTACCTGCTCTACTCTACACCATCACCATTCACTTCTGCCTCAAAGAGTCTCCTCGATGGCTCATTATCCGCAACCTCGCAACCGCCGAGGAATCAAATCGATTAAATTCATCAGACATCTATTCAGCCATGAAAACCCTAGTCTCAAGAAAATGGTCGTGCCATCGACTCATTTTCATCATGATCATCACCTTCGGTCTCGGGATCGTCTATTACGGGATGCCTTTAGGTCTCGGAAACCTATCATTCAACCTCTACGTAAGTGTTACCATGAACGCATTCCTCGAGCTTCCAGCTTCGCTGGTCACATTCATTCTCATAGGAACCATGAACAGAAAAACTTCACTGCTCGTCACTGCCACCTTAAGCGGCGTTTGTAGCATTGCTTGCGGGGCGGTGACTGGATCCAGTCCGATGTTAAAGACGGTGCAAGTTGTGCTGGAGATGGTGTCGTTCTTGAGCGGAACGACTGCACTCGACGTGGCACTTATATACACTACTGAGCTGTTTCCGACGTGTGTACGGAATTCGGCGCTCTCGATGGTAAGGCAAGCACTAGTGTTTGGTGGTGCGTTTGCTCCGGTGTTGGCGGCAGCAGGGCGGCAGAATGAGTTTGTGACTTATGGTGTTTTTGGGTTGGTGGTATTGGCGTGTGGGGTAGTGGTTGTGTGGTTGCCGGAGACCAAAGGGGCGGAGCTTTGTGATACAATGGAGCAGGAAGAATGGAAGCAAAATGTGGGCCTCGTTGTCTAACTAATATTGATTGGATGTCATGATCGATCGATTGTCATTTGGTTATGAAAGATTCGGTAGGACAAAACTGAACCAAATTTTTATTAGATGAGATCAAAGTCCTAGTACTCATTCATCCATCGATGTGTACGTATTGTCTTTATCAATACACATATTTGATCGGAGACAACAAGATGTTGTAACTGTTGTCGTCTTCTCCATAATTAAGTTTCTTGGCTAATTAATAATGTTCAGTTGTTAACTTGTCATTGCCTGTATTAATGTTTATTTTATTTCAAATGGACGGAGGTTGTTTCACTTACGTCTGCTACTTTATTACTTCGAATTCTCTTGAATAATCTGATTAAGATTTCTACAAAATTTCTAGTTCTAACTTTTTTTTAAAATATAAATAAATCTTTTATAGCACCATCATGATACCGCAATGATGTAATATTTTTGGATCATGTTACGCATCTCCTAATCAAATATTGTTGGAAAAATTGAGAGTTCTCCACTTACCAGAATATGAAAATTATGACTTAATTATGACCATTATATTATAGCCCGTGTTATACACGAGTGTTTCTTAATAAATATTTTGAATTTACGTATATAACCTTTGTTATAGCTTCAACTCTTTGACCTTTTTATCCAATATAATTTGAATATAGTAACAGAACCAAAAACATATAAACAAAATAAGATAACAATATATTTATGATGAATATATATAATTACCATAGCATCCATTAAAGCCATGTAAAATTAGTCACGTTTATATTACTATTTTTCGTGATAATTAGGTTTTATCCGAACACAAATAATTATATTTTAAATAGCATTGAATTTGTTTTAATTGTGAGATTTATGAGTTTACAAAACAATTTTATTTTTCTTATACTAAAGTACAATTGGTACTATAAATAACCTTATTTATTTCAATAATCCCAATATTATCCGACTGAATTAGTTTAAATCACTAAGATTTGCAAAAATTGCGCCGAATAGGTATTTTTAGGAAAAATAATTACACGGGTTATTATAAGTAATGAATAAGTTTTAAATGGATTTTAGATTTTTTTTTAAAATTGGTAGTTTTAAAAAATAAAAGTGTGAGACTATAGCGTTAGCATCAGTGTAGTCCGTCTACTTACGCTGATATATATATAAGTTTTTTTTTGTTTATAAAAAATGATCTTTCTCTACAAAGCTCTTCCTTCATGTTACTGCTTGATTTTTAGCTCCTGAAGGTCAACTGGAAAATTGCTTTCAGCGTACTGATATCCGTCAACTGTTTGATTGTTTGTCCCAAAGAGAAAACTGTAATTGCCTTCTTGGAGATGAAAAATAGGGAGATTTTGATGCAATATAAGTAGGTTGTTGTTAATTTGTCAACTGTTTGACGAATTGTCGCAACAAAAGGTATAAATTTTGTGTGTGACGATGACCTAAGGATTCATATAACGATGGAGGGTAATGGTTTTCTCCGTTGTCTACTTACTTCTTTTCATGGATGTATAGGAAAAAAAGTATAGATTTCTCTTGTTTGACAAGTCATTTGAAAAGACTACAATTATTTACGGTTAAGTGCAAGAATGAGATTCGGGGGATTCTTGAGTGTGATCTTAATGTCTGCGTGGTGTTTGTGGAGGCTTTGATTCGTGAGTGTCATCACCCTGATGGCTTTTTATTCTGCTTTTGGTCAGGATGGTGGATACATTGTGGGTATTTCGAGGACGGTTACGTTGTGGGTATCTCGAGGCCGATTGTTGTACGTAGAGCAGATTGTAGGTGATCGATGGTCGGGGTAATGTTGGATTTTAGTGTCCGATTTTATGTTAAAGTTGTTGTAATCTTCAAGGAGTAGACTAAAAACTTACAAGTTGTTGTAATCTCCAAGAGGAGTAGACAAACAAAGGCGCCGTAATCTCACAATTGAGTAGACAAGCGACTTGCAAGTTGTTAGAATCTCCGATAAGGAGTAGACTAACAACTTAGTGTCGTAATCTCCCGAGTGAGTAGACAAGCAACCTTAAATTAGAAATCAGAATTATATATGTTCTTTAAGCCAATATCCATTATTAAAGAAAAGGAGTTGTAGTTTTCAAAGGGAGTAGACGAACATCCTTATATAGTTCAATTCAATTGCATGCAAACCAATTTTAAGATGTTGTATATACTTGACTTGGATAATGTTGAAATCACTCAATAATTGAGTTTTCCTTCTAAGGGCCCGTTTGGTTTAAACTCCGGAAACGGAAACGGAATGGAAACGAATCTAGTCCATGCGTACACCCTTGTTCATGAAGTTGTTGAGAATCATTCCTTGTGGTTTGAACTAATTGTAGTATAATTTGATTAGTTTTAACACCCTATAGGGTAACAAAGTAGGGGGAAGCAAGTGCATTTTGCATGAAACCAACCGGAATGATTCCATGAACAAGGTACATATGTAGACTAGATTCGTTTCCATTCCGTTTTCGTTTCCGGAGTTGCAACCAAACGGGGGGTAAGTGTATTCGCCCATACACCGAAATCCAAATACCTTAGTGGGATAAGACCAACAAGTCACAAAGACTAAAGTATAGAAACATACCTTGTCTTACGTGTGTAAAATGAGTTCTTCCAGATCTTGTCGAAACTTGATCCTTTTGGAATATATTTCTTCAATGCTAATGAAGTATTTTGATCTTCCAAGTTGCACAAATAAGCCAAAGAGAGAATTTCTATATATCCCTTGTCAAAACTAGGGAACCAATAGCTTAACATTTGCCGTGCAAATTGGATCCTCTTCAAGTGAAAATGGCTCCCTTTTATAGGAAAAAGGGGCACGTTTTGGGGGACAATAACCGCCATAAAGTGGTTGAGAGTATTTACGGCGGTTGAGAGACTAACCACTTTTTGGCCCAAGCTTAACTCAATTGGTCCATCAAGAAGCCCAAAAATAAGCTAGCTTTTTCATCCCGACTTTTTCGATCCCATCAATGAGCTTTAACTAACTCATTATAGCTAGGTGTGTAAGAGCCTTAGTCTTTAGGAGCTGAGTCAGGGTTAGCCGCCCCTGCGGGTCCAGACGGCCGCCCCTGCGTGAGGTCCTGTGTTCCGCCCATGCGGCTTAGGGAGTCCGCCCCTGCGGTTTCCTGCGGCTGCAGCCGGCATTGTTGACCGTTGGACCATGCTTTACTCGTTCTCTTCTTCTTTCTTTCTTTCTTCTTTTCCTTCTCTTTAGCTTAGGATTCCACAAGTCAAATCTTGTGTGTAGGATCTCCTAGGCATGTATTGATGTTTGTATGCATATATATATGTGTGTATGAATTGGATTGCTGGACGTTGAAGACGTAGATATATACGTGAAGAATTGAAGAGAAGTCGGGGATCACATTATGCATTGTCACCGCCCCAGTGCCACCGCCCCTGCGTCGACAGTGTCACCGCCCCTGCATGGGAGTGCCGCCGCGCCTGCGCCTCCCGTTGCTTTGCCCCTGCGTCATTCCTGTCACGCAGGTGCGTCTTGTACAGGATCTACCTAGAGTGGTATAGATCATTTCCTTTACTAGTATGAGTGGGTTAGTGGCATGCTAGGTGTGTGTATGAGGATAGGATGAGGATGAGTATGATATTGATATGTTCCGGTTATAGCTTTGAGGTTTAGTAGGTTGTCGAGGTTATAGGTTGGATATGATCCTTATGGATCCCTTGGGTCTAGGTGTGACCCCTTTGATTGATAGGAGATTTGATATCTCTTTATGCCTTGTTATTAGGCAATGTTGTTCTCCGGATTGGAGTTGATCGTGGTTGAGAATATCTTGAGGTTGAGGTAATTCCGTAGGACTTACTTAGCTACCATCCTTATATTGGGTGTTGCAAGAGTGGTGTTTGATATATGCTTGATAGCATGCGATGTTGTTCATTACCGACCTATGGTATATTGACCGCCCATTGTAGTGGCTGTGACAACAGGCCCTTTCATTCCGCAGTGGAGTCAGGGAGGTTCTCTGCAGACGGGCCAAATCTGGTATACCGGATGGACACTTATCACTCCATTAGGGTATACGGTAAAGTGTGCCGACACCACTCCAGGTGGCAATAGCACTCAGAGGCGAGGATTATATATTCCTCGTGTCACATATATTCATATATATATATATATATATATATATATATATATATATATATATATATATATATATATATATATATATATATATATATATATACGATTTGAGTGTTGAACTTTATAAAGATAATTAACCGGGTAAATGTGTGACAACATGATTATGTGTTTATGATTCCCTGACTTGTGTCTGTGCTTATGCATTATCTTATATATGAATGGTTAGCTAACGGTTATATATCGTGTTGTAGATGTTTTGCGGGTTAGGAGAACTGCAGAGTGATCCAGATGGGGTGATCCGTTGAAGGCTCCGTACACTAGGATTGTACGTGGGATATGGGATTTTTTGCTATGCATAGATACATATTTGGTTTGTACTCAACGGTACTTTTGTATCCTTTTTGATATATATATATATATATATTTACAATTTGATGTTTATATGGTTTTAATCTATCTGTCCCTTGTTGTAAGATCCAGTGAACTTGTTGTCAAGCTAGGGATCCATTGCATGAGTGGTGTTTGATATATGCTTGATAGCATGCGATGTTGTTCATTACCGACCTATGGTATATTGACCCCCCATTGTAGTGGTTGTGACAACAAGCCCTTTTATCCCGCAGTGGAGTCAGGGAGGTTCTCTGCAGACGGGCCAAATCTGGTATACGGGATGAACACTTACCACTCCTTTAGGGTATACGTTAAAGTGTGCCGACACCATTCCAACTGGCAATAGCACTCAAAGGCGAGGATTATATATTCCTCGTGTCACACACACACACACACACACACACACACACACACACATATATATATATATATATATATATATATATATATATATATATATACATACGATTTGAGTGTTGGACTTTGTCAAGATAAGTAACCGGGTAAATGTGTGACAACATGATTATGTGTTTATGATTGCCTGACTTGTGTATGTGTTTATGCATTATCTTATATATGAATGGTTAGCTAACGGTTATATACCGTGTTGTAGATGCTTTGCAGGTTAGGAGAACTGTAGAGTGATCCAGATGGGGTGATCCGTTGAGGGATCCGTATACTAGGATTGTACGTGGGATATGGAATTTTTTGCTATGTATAGATACATGTTTGGTTTGTACTCAGCGGTACTTTTGTATCCCTTTTGATATATATATATATATATATATATATATATATATATATATATATATTACAGTTTGATGTTTTGGTTTTAATTTATCAGACTAGGGTCAAGATCCATTGTGAGATCCTAGCCTAGTAGCGCCCCGAGTCCTGCGGATTTGTGGTGTTACAAGGTGAATCTCCAAGGTCCACAAGTACACATGAGCTCCGCTCAAACTAGCTTAGTTCACTAAGTAGCTCATTAAGCACCTCACTCGTTAGCTTCTTGCAGCTCCACTTGTGTTCCTCTTAAATTTTGTAACAACATTCTTCAGCTAATATAATGAGGAATACCCGAAAGAACGCTCATAAATGTGTCCTTAAAAACAAAGCGTCGGGCTAAATTTTTGCTGCAAAATGGCCTACGCGTTGGCAAGATCAACGACGCTCTTGCCAAGTCATGATATTGTAATGACAGAGTCAAGACAATATCCCATGACACTCATGAGGCTCAACTAAACTAACTTCTAACAAATCCATGATAGCCATGTTCCTTGGTTTAGTTCTGTTTAATTAGCTTCCATACTTTTATACTGTAATCACTAGTTACTCTAAGTGTCTGTCACTTGGCTTGTCTCCCACAACCCAGACCATCATGACACACATGCGTGTAACTCATTGCATCTTATCTCGACAACAAGCTCAATGATTCCTTTGAGAATTAACATAAATCTCTTATATTCCTCCCCCATTTGAGCAAAGTCGTGAAACTTAATTTAGGCAAATTAACAAACACAACTCTACACATAATCACATATGTCTTGCGGTTAAACTTATTGATTTTGTACAAGTACAAATTCTGTACAAAAGAATCATGGTGGCCTAACGGATTGAGCCACTCAACTTGTCTAAGTACATTAATAATGTAGGAACCGAGCCACTCAACTTTTAAAGTACAAATTCTGTACAAAATTTGAGCCACTCAACTTGTCTAAGTACATAAAGGCAATGTACATGTGAGTTTACATTCCTTACAAATAATTGACACATTTAAAGGCTATTGTATTCTAATCCTCTAATGAATGTGTAGGCAAGTCGACCACATACTCCCTTGAAGAACCCTTGACACTTTATGTTCATGTAGCCAACTCTCTTTTAGTCTTGCACCTACATATGCAATTTTTCAAAGAAGTCATTAAGAAATATTCATTTCATGTTATACAAATAATGTAGGAACCGAACATCACCTTGGATGGAACATTTTATGTTCACAACCTTCTAGGAATGGGCTTGCCACATTGAACTCGGTTAAGGCAATGAGCCTTAGGCAAATTTGGTGTCCCATGACAGGAGGTTTCTTTTAGGTCATTAACCCCATCCCTTTGGCTGACTTTTGTACCAAGTTCCTGGCCAAGCTCTTGATCAAGTGATCGGCTAGATTGTTGTGAGTTCTCACAAAATTGACCGATATTGTGCCATGAGTGATCAGCTCTCTAACCGAGCTATGTCTCATGCCAAGATGTCTAGATTTCTCATTGTATGTTTGGTTATATGCCTTAGCCAATGTAACAACACTATCACAATTAATGTATAGATATAGGGCAAACCGTCTTAGGCCATAACGGTATCTCTATTACCAAGTTCCGAAGCCATTCTGCCTTCTCGCCAACTACGGCAAGTGCCACAAACTCAAACATCATAGTTGAGGTTGTAATGCATGTTTGCTTCTTTGAAGCCCGCACAATGGCACCACCTCCTAGTAAAAAAACCCATCCAGTTGTGGATGAATGAGCCTCTAGATTAGTGATCCATGACGATGATGTGGTGTAAGTTTTACTTCTAATAAAACTATATCCCGCAAGGATACGGGATAACTTATAGTATACAGGTTATCGAACTCAAGGATCGTATCTGATTTAGCAAACCTCAATGATTAGTTATTTCAGTTATAAAAAAAGCAACAATAAGAAGTAAGGAAGTAGAGAAATGAAATTCCTGACTTTAGACAGTTATAGGGAGGAATGATCTAAGAAAGTAGAGAATCCCCACTATAATGTAATAAGACTATTGATGCATATACATAGTTGTGAACATTGATAAAAGACAAAATAGGTAATCATATAAAGTAGCCTTGGGCATAGACAAACCAAGACCGTGCTTTCTAACTCACGTAGCTCTCAATCCAGCAGTTCGGCGAGTATAGAAAAACTCATTCGCAATTAGAAATCCGAAAAAGACCTAGGTAAACCTTCTCATGAGGTTCATCTGTTTAAAAAGGTACAAAGATGGTGAAATCTACAATGATTAGGATTCCCCGAGACTTTGATAGACTAGTACTCTTTCAACCAAACCCTTTCAAATCTTTCTAATAAAACAAAATTGTTTAGTTCTTCACTTTATTTTATCTAAACCAGTTAAGAATGTCACTCCGGTTTAACAAAGGTAATTAAAAGGTAGAATTAAGCCCTTTGAATTGAAGGATTATCAAATATCTTAATTCACACACACACACACACACACACACATATATATGCAAACAATAGACTTAACGCATCATAGGGTTCATATCAATCATTGGATCAAGGAAGGAGACTAACCACTCATGTTAAGATATAAAGCAAGAAAATAATATATTAAAAACATGAAAGAGTATAACTCACGAGGTTTGGTTATAGGAAGAATCTTATAGAGCAACTCTAACAATGACAACCTACTAAAATAAGCGAGATACAAAAAGTTTCGAGATAGAACTCGAGAGTGAATGCGAAGACTAGATACATAATCCTAACCCTCGTGCATGCTTATATAGGGAGCATGACGTCTAGGATCTACAAAAATATATGAAACCTTCCTAAAATAAAGTCTCGGAAAATTAACTTTTGCCGCGGCCAAAAAATAAGGTGTTACTATGAGCAGGAAGATAAGGTGTTACTACGTTAGTGTTACCGTGAATACATTCCCCGAGCTTCTAGATTCGCTGGTGACATTCATTTTCATAGGAGCCATGGGTAGGAAGACTTCGCTGATCGTCACAACCACCTTAAACGGTGTTTGTAGCATTGCTTGCGGGACGGTGGCCGGATCTAGTCCGATGTTAAAGACGGTACATGTTGTGCCGGAGATGGTGTCATTCTTGAGCGGAGCGATGGCACTCGACGTGACACTCATTTACTCTACTAAGCTATTTCCGACGTGTATGCGGAACTCGACGTTCTCGATGAATAGGCAAGCATTGGTGTTTGGGGGTGCGTTTGCGCCGGTGTTGGCGGCGGCCGGGTAGTAAAATGAGTTTGTGACTTATGGTGTTTTTGGGTTGGTGGTATTGGCGTGTATGGTTGTCGGAGACTAAGGAGGCGAAGCTTTGTGATACAATGGAGTAGGAAGAGTTCAAGGAAAGTGTGGGCCTCGTTGTCTAACTAATATTGGATCTCATGATTGATCGATTGTCGTTTCGTTATGAATGATTCGGTAGGACAGAATTGAACTCAAGTTATATAAGATGAGAACAAAGTCGTCCTAGTCCTTATTCATCCAACTATGTGTACGTATCGTCTTTATCAATACACATTTGATCAGAGACAACAAGATGTTGTAACTTTTGTCATCTTCTCCATAATTAAGTTTCTTGGCTAATTAATAATGTTAAGTTGTTATCTTGTCATTTGCTATATCAATTTTTATTTTTATTTTAAATGGACGGAGATTTTTGTGGGGTTCTAACAGGGACAAGAAGAAAATCCACTGAAAAAGTTGGGAGGCTTTATGCTTGTCAAAGAATCTGGGAGGATGGACTTTCGAGACCTCAAAGTTTTTTAATGAATCTCTACTTGCCAAGCAAGGATGCATGGAGAATGGTGATGGAGGAGAATACCTTGATATATGATACTCTCAAAAGTTGTTACTTTAAAAACACGTCCTTCTTTAATGCGCGGTTAGGGAACAACCCTAGCTACTCTTAGAAAAGCATTTGGGGGACGAAAGCTCTCTTATTTGAAGGACTTGGCTGATAAATTGGGTATGGGATGGCAATCAAGGTGTGGCAGGAACATTGGATTGTGAACCCTAGTGAGAGTAGATTGCGTAGACCAAAAGAAAGAGAGCGGAGTTAATGGTGAAGGACCTGCGGCAGGAAGTCACGGGACAGTGAGATACTAACAAGGTTAGATCTAATTTATGTCATGAGGATGCACAACTCACCACCGACTATAGATTCCCATAGTATCCTTTGTTTGGTAAACCTAACGAAACTAAATAATAGCGTTAGCACTTAGCATTAATCAATTTATTTATTTATTTTTTAAATCTAGCATTAATCAATATTGAAAACACTATAAGTGAAAACACAATAAGCAGGCCCGTGATTATAAAATGGGAACAATATCCTAATATTGGGTGCTGGTTAGTCTTGTCTCGATTAGACTTTACTAACCCTTCAATTATTTTGTCAATTACAGCATCTCTCATAGAGCACATATACACTTGATAGACTTGGCTCGTCCTGGCCGGATAGACTTTGTTGAGTTTGGAATTTTGTACCACCTCGACAATATAAAATATGTAAACTTAAAATAAAAGTAATAGAATTATTTCTCTTATTAATTGTCAATTGATTTTAGGATGAAACTTTGAATGTTTTTATCTATAGGTTTACTTTGGCGTGTATAATCATCCACGTCTTAGACCCGTTGAATATAAAAAGATAAATTAACATGGTATCAAAGCAGGTCAGATCTAGATCCGTTATCTTGTATTTGCTTTGGATTGTGATTAGCGAAAATATTTTACCCAAAAACTTATATGCATAGGTTCACTTTGACGTACATAACCTACCATGTCTTATAGCAGACTTATAAACTGTCTAACCTAGTATTCACGACGTCACTAATAATGTTAATAACAATAGTTTGGTTTTTGGCTTGATTGGTTTTATCCGATTTGATCACTTTGCTCATCCATTTTTCGAATTACTAGTGTTTTCTTGCTATGTTTTGTAGTTGACTTCTAAAGAAGCAGCAAGTGCAACTGTTAGATTTGGTATCCAAGAAGCCTTGAACAAAGAGCTCACTCACATTGTTATGGAGATTGATTCCCAAATTGTTGTTAACACTTTAGAGACTATGAATACGATGCGTTACCATGGAGGCTTTGGCTGTTTCATATTAAAAATAATATACCACGATGTTTACTTAAAAAAAAAAAAAGGAAAAGAAACATGCTTGTCTTCCTTGTTAATTGGCTGATCGAGTACACTAGTTCTAGTTCTAACAAAAATTAGTCACAGAGTTGATTGTTGAAGTAGTAAAGCATATGGATTTGAAGTGTTAACTTACCCTTTTGGTTTAGGAAATTGGTTTTGAATATTACAAGATTGGATTGTGGGCTATCTTAATCATCAATCTAGAATTGTGATCGATTGATGGGCTCTCTAGCTCCGTGACCACGAGTTAATTTTTGCGATAATATATCTCTCTGTAGGTACAGAATTTGAAGATTTTATCAGGTGATACCCAAGAAGATACCAAACTTGGTGTTCCTGATGTTCAAAGCTAGTTATAACTACAACTTATCAAGAATTTAAGTTCATCCACAAGAACAAGAAGATGAAGAGTACAGGTGTTGGAGAAGAAGATGGGAACCTAAGCAGCCCTCAACTCTTTTCTCGTTGAAGAAGAATGAAGAAATGACAATGACCCTATACTATTTTAATCACGTGATACGCACATGATAGAATGAAACACTAGCATACATTGTTAGTCCAGTCAAACACACATAGTGTTTAAAAACACTAAACACTTATGTTTTTTCAAAATTCTTTCAAAAACACTAATGAACCCTTAAATTAGTATTTTTGTGTTACATGCCAAACACACAATGTAAGAACAAAGAATACATAAATTGCAAAAAAAAATAATTAAAATCCACGAGAGATGGTGACGCGGTTCGGAATAACCCTACTCCGCGGAGCATTAGGAGGGTGGAATCAACCCAAATTCACTAGTTAGAAGGTTTGAAGTATCAATCAGTACAAAACAAAGCACAACAAGATATATCTATCCAACTAGCTACTAGACTTAGATATGAACACCATTTAACAAAAAAATACATATTTAGAATATAGTTTTCAGAAATCCTTTGAGAACATTATCAAAGCAATGTTGATCGAATGGAACCTTAGGCATCTAATGAAACCTTAAGCATGTCCTACATATGTCAAGTAAGTGATCAAACTCAATGCCCATTTCTAATACTCAAATGTCATTGTGTGTAGGTGATGTGATCCGGGTACTCGATGCACTTCAGTATATCGATTTTAATTTCGTATTTCGAAGTTTGTTTGAGGCAAGTCTAGATACATTTGAAAGCTAATTTTAAGATCAATCTCCAACTATTGTCTTAAGTTTTTCATTTAATGAAACTTTTAGCATGTCCAATATTGAAGTTGTTCAACGGCAAGGCCCAAAATTCTCTCTAGACGACCCTTTAGTATTTTGGTGATAATTGATGTTGTGTTGTCCAGTGCAAACCTCAAAATACTTGTTGAAAATCTACTTTTAAGGGCTACAATATTCATGAAGACTACTAGAGGTGATTCATCCAAGAGATGAGTCATAAATATAGTTCTTTCAACAATCGGATTTTCTAGGCAAAGTTGAAGTATATATGCCTCATTATGTAGATCTTTAAGGACGGTATTAAAATTTTACTTTTGACATAGTTTTGAACTTCATCTATGCTTATTTCCCCTATTTAAAGGCTTGCATTGCACGATTCGTAGAAATATAAGATAAAAATTAAGAATTTTTGAACAAAGTGTTTGGTCATTAGGTTTTTAGTAAGATATCGATACCTCCTCTTTGGTGAGATGCCGGAAGGGTCGACTTTGTGAGATGTGAGGGTGAATACATTAGTTCTTATTGGTGAGATGTTTATCAGAGTTGATGTGAGTATTGTAGAATGAATGATGAGATGCTTGAAGCTTTAACAATACATATGTTGTATATTTTAATTTTCCATTATGAAAATTCCAATAAAACACATATATGTTTGTTTTAGTTTGTATTTGGGCTGCATCGTTGAATCCATAGACTAGGTATACTCAGGTTTTGACTTCGGATACAGACGGACGAGACTATTTGTAGAATTTAGTAATCGTAAAGCTTGTTTTTTTATTGACTTCATATTATTTATATAACATAAAATCTAGGGATAAAGCGATAAATTACTTATACCTTTAACCTGACCGGAATTCTAACTCTAAACACTCCCCTCAAGCTGGAGATGAGATTCAACAACACCAAGCTTGAACAGTAGAAACATTAAGGTTTTTGGTTCCTCTTTTCTTGCATTTGGATGCAGTGAGTCGATATTGACCGAAAATTATTATTGGAGCGAAAAGATGATAGTAGGAATTGATGGATCTCCCTTCTTTACTCTTTGTTTTGTTGACGATAATAACACCGGTAGGTTTGACCCTAGAGCGCAAGTAGTTGGCGTCTTAGGGAGTTGATACAAAGGATGCAATGAGGACTTGACAAAGCTTCCTCCCTTCTTTAGTGTTTATTTTGTTGGCGTCAATATGACGCCAATAAGATGACCATAATATATCATGTTGCTAAGTTGACATTCTAGGGTCACGCCAATAAAACATGTATAATTTTTTTATATTATATTTTTTATATAACATACACATATAGATATATAAAAAGATAAAGTATGTATAAATTTAATTTGTCACTAATTTTTATCTTTAACCATGTCACGTGAGAGACAACTTTTACTTCTTGAGTTTTTTCATTTGAAATGTCCTAACCAAAGCTTAATACATGAAATAGGTCCGTTATTTTAATTTATCTTTCGGGTAGCTTTGTTTGGTTACAACTTGCACCCATGAGTGAGACAGATATGATCATTTCAGACATTTTAGTCAGTATCTCAAGTTTTTCTCAAGCAAGCACCACACACATCTTTAGAAAAATCAACACGCGGTAGCAGACAAGCTCGCAAAACACGGACTTTCCGACACTGTTGACCAAGACAATCTCCCTAACGATGTGTTGTACTCATCTGTAAGAATTTTATAGGCCGGTCGATGTCTATATACTAACCCACCTATTCTCCTTACCTTGGGAAAAAAAAAAAAAAAAAACCCTTGCACCCACGAGTCAACGATCTCTTACAACAGTGACAAATTGAGCAATTAAAAATGATGCAGTAACGTAATTCACGCTTATACAAGTAAACACGTGTATCTCTTTATTGGAATCGGGGAGAAGCACATGCATATCATTTTTTAATATCGAGAGAGAATCATGTGTATTTGTAAACAATGGTTTTAATTATACCCTTAGTGACTCAATCATTTCAACCAAATTATGGTCCACGTTCTCAATATTCAATGAGTATAAATATATTGATTGAATTATGAAAAATTAAAAAATACGACCATATCTTTTATATCGTTTAAAATCACATTTTATTTTAGAGAAAATTGTTCTCACGAGGAATATATAAATAAATTCATAGTAAAGCCAAACAATTTGTACATACTAAACAAACGAAAGCAGATATGGGAGAAGACATATCAGAGACATCAACCCCACTTCTCTCGTACAAGGAAGACCCCAACCTTGAAGAAGGTGAAATTGAGCAGTACACGCCATGGCCGCAGCTGATCCAAGCTCTGCTAGTCTCGCTAGCATGGGCCTTCGATGCTCAGCAATGTTTCATCACCGTCTTCACCGACTCCCTCTCCTACCCTTCCAACATCGTCTCCGATTGGTCCCTCCAAAACTCCGGCACCTTCCTCACCGGACTCCCGACATCGTCTTTCTACATCGGCTGTATCGTCGGTGCCATCCTCCTCACCACATTAGCCGACACGTGTCTCGGCCGGAAAAACCTCCTCGTCCTCTCCTGCTTCATCATGTCAATCTCCGGTATCCTCACCTCCCTCTTCGCCACCAACATATATCTCTACTCCGCCCTCAGATTTATATGCGGCTTCGGCCGCGCTTCCATCGTAACCTGCTCCCTCGTCCTCGCCGGCGAGCTCGTCCCCGCACGCTGGCGGTCCCACCTTAGTGTCTCCGGCTTTATTCTCTTCACTTTCGGGTTCGCCTCCATCCCAGCTATATCCTACTTCAACCGCAACTCCTCATGGAGAAATATTTACATGTGGACGTCCCTACCTGCGCTTCTCTACACCCTCACTATCCACTTCTTCGTCACAGAGTCTCCCCGGTGTCTCTCTGTTAAAACAGAGTCCGTCAACATGTACTCCGCCATGGGAATCTTGATCTCAAGAAGATGGTCGTGTCGACGGCTGATACTCATGATGGTGATTTGCTTTGGGCTCGGGATTATATACTACGGTATGCCATTAGGACTAGGAAACCTATCGTTTAATCTCTACATTAGCGTCGCCATGAGCGCATTAACGGAGCTTCCGGCATCGTTTGCAACGTTCGTCCTTATCCGATCATTCAACAGGAAATCCTCGATGTTAGTGATGGCGACGTTAAGTGGGATCTGTAGTATATTTTGCGGAGCATTGACTGGGTCAAGCTCGACGCTACAGGTTGCGATGGAGCTGGCATCGTTTTTCTGTGGAACGACGGCACTTGACTTGGGACTAATCTATGCAACGGAGTTGTTTCCGACGTGCGTGAGGAATTCGGCGGTGTCGCTGGTGAGGCTGGCGATGGTGTTCGGGGCGGGATTCGGTCCGATGTTGGTGGCTGCTGGGCGGGGGATGAAGTTTGTGACGTATGGGCTGTTTGGGGTGGTGACGTTGGCATGTGGAGTATTTGTGATTTGGTTGCCGGAGACGAAGGGCGTCGATGCGTCTGACACCGTTGAGGAGGAGGATTGCAAGGAGTGGCAGAGGAGTGAGAGGTTGCTAGTCTGAATTGGTTGTCGTTCAGAAGCCATTATTTTTGGAAAGTCAGAGATCTATTTTTAATCGGGAACAATTGGGTATTTTTTTCGGTTTTGTTCTTTTTCCTTCTTTTTGCAAAATTATAGATTTTAGTCACAATTTTATATATTGCACAAACTTATCCAAACTAATACACTTGATTTAATTTATGGATTTTACGTGGTACTCGCTACCATAATCTACTAACTATATTATAAATAATAAATTTTATATGATCACATGCCCACCATGCTCCGTAATTAAGAAATTAAAATGAGAGAGTTTTGACCGTTACCTGGACGTAATATCACTGGACCTCCGGTGTTCTTTTAGCTTCCGGCTTTCTAGGGGTTGCTAATCCTCAACCAGGACTACCTTAGCCCAAGCACAACACACATATGTTTCGTTTCCTACCTCAGACCGTAGTCTCTCACTCAAATCTCTCTTTTATGAGGATGGAGGAAATGTAATCAACAAAATAGATTATTCAAAACATAGCTTTCAATTAAGTAGCTTTCCCTGACTTAAAAACAAACTTTTATTGAATTTGAAAGGGGATTACAAGCACTTAAACACACTGGAAACTAAAGACTCGACTCACTTCAAACACTTCAAGCTAGAAAGATCCATCGAAGTGTTTTGATCTTAGAGAGAGGAGAAACCACTTCTCTGTAAGCTCAAAATCGTTTCTCTTTCTCTTTCTAGTTTTTGGTGTTTTCTCACTCTTAGACTCTATGGCTTTCGATGTCTTACAATGACTCACAAGGGGTCTTATTTATAGAGGCGGAGAGGCATTGGATGCCTTTGCTCTATTACCATTTTACCCCCGACACACACTAGTGACTCTGACTCACTCACATGGCTAACAGTGCCAACGTTCAATAATTCAAAAAGAAAAAGAAAAAGCTGAAAGAACGTGACAAACTCTGACACAGCACTCACGAGATTCCTTCAGGCTTGTGATGATGATGTTTCTTGACTAATCCATGCAATTATTGATATTGTACATTCCTTCTTCTCCGATGTTGTTTTCGTAATCACTTTCGCAATCCTCATTAATGGCATCATAAATGTTCTTAGCATATTCTTCATCCCAACTTAAGAGGGTGTCGTAGAAAGTATCTTGACATTTTGAAGACATGAATGTTCCCAGCTCTAAATCCTTTATGTTGTCTGAAATTGAATCTGAGGACTTGATGGCTTCTGAGAAATCTGGTCGTAAGACTTCAGGAATTATCACCGTAGTGAAACCAATCTTGAATATAGTACTATTCTTCTCTTTCATGTGTTGCTTAATATATTCATAGATGTAGAAAAACCCGGTTCCTCTAGCTTGGATATGATCTTTAATGGTAGGTTGAGTCACAAAGATTGGATCTTGAGAGAACTAATCTGTATGTGTTCTGAATATGATTAAGTAATGTGGTGCCCTTGATCTTCCTCCTTCAACCTCCATAACTGCTGGGTGAATATAATAAAATAGGGGTCCAGGTCCTTTCCATTTCTTGGCTCTGTTGAGCACATAGTTTTGGAATTTTGTAAAATGCTTTCTAAGTGGACTCCACGGTGTTGGAAGGCTTCCGAATAGACCTTGACACATCCCATAATCCCAAGCATATAGAATGTCTTCTTCTCTAGTTGGGTTTGACGGTAAACTTAATCCCTTCATCCCAGATCTATTGAATCCGTGTGTCATGGTACTCCATTCATGGTAAATATCATAGTATGGACATTCAGTACTGCTCATCACATAAGTATACCAGCTAGGAAATTCTTTGTACTTCCAGTAGCCTCTTATCTTTTCTTGAATATCAAAAGGAAGGCAAAGCATGAACTTAACTATCTCCAGTTCTAGAATTCTCCGAGTCATTCTGTGGCAAGATAGGATCAAACCATTTCGAGATCTTTTCTCTGCGAATTTTTGCATAAGATTAACATAATAATAACTAAGAGAAGAAACCCATCTTAGATGATAATCAGTTTCTTCTTTATATTTTTTCTTGTCTGCCTCCTCTATTGGCATCAAGAGGGAAGATTGTACCATTTCGTCCAACTCGTCTTTTTCGTTCGTTGTCCATTGGGACTGGTATAGTTTTCCAATTATCGTTTTTCCTTTCGACCTGCTGGAGGATGCCATCGATTTCTTGGGAAGACTCATACGCAAGCTCTCGAGTTAGGCTATCTGCCAAAGAGTTTTTTGATCCCTGCACATTTTCAATGTCAAAGGAATATTGATTAAGTGTGAGTTGCCAACGCAGGAGCCTCCCTTGCGCTTTCATGTTACTCAGATTATTACGAACAAAACCTAATATTCCTTTACAATCAGTTCTAATAGTGAAATGTTTTGGAGCAAGAAAAATTATAAACTTATCTATCCCTTTTAGGATAGCAAGTATTTCTTTCTCCATAGTGGTGTAATTGCATTCGGCTTTATTGAAACCTTCACTACTATACCTGCAGAGCTTATTATCTTTTTTAATTTTTAAGATAGCTCCCCAATGATAGTTACTTGCATCAGTTTCAAGTACTAGATCATCATCCGCATTGGGTAAAGTTAAAACTGGTAACTTCTTACAATATTTTTTAAGATCTTGAACTATATGAGTGTCCAGATTGGTCCAAGTCCAAGTTTGTTCCTTCTTAAGCTTAACTTGTAGAGGTTTTCTAAGCTTAGCTAAATCCTTTATAAAGTCTGAAGCATATGTGAGACATCCTAAAAACCTCTCTAGTTGCTTTCTATCTTCTATTTTATCTGGAAATTTTTCTATCTTTTCTAGAACATGTTCTTGCAATACTATTTCTCCACCTTTTATTTTTAACCCAAGAAACTCTATTTCTTGTTCTGCGTAGATGCATTTCTTTTGTCCTAAGATGATGCCATGATTTATGCATTTTTGCGTTACAGCCTTAAGGTCATGCATATGTTGTTCTAGTGTTTTAGAGAAGATTAAGATATCATTTATATAAACCAGACAACAATATTTTAGGTTTTCAAAAATCTTATCCATTCTCCTTTGAAATATCTGAGGTGCATTTTTTAGTCCAAAGGGCATAACTAACCATTCATAATGTCCCTTAGGTGCACTAAACGCTGTTAACGGAATACTATCTTTATCCATCTTAACTTGTCAATATCCACTTTTGCAGTCCATTTTAGAGAACCAAGTGGCTCCTTGGATTCTATTAAATAAGACTGTTTTATTAGGGATATAATAGCCATCAAAGACAGTATTATCGTTTAACTTTTTATAGTTGATCACCATTCTAGCTTTACCTCTTTTTTCCTCAACATGATTTCTAACCATAAATGCAAGACTAGAATGGGGACTCTTACTTTCTCTAATAAGATTTTTCTTAAGTAATTCATCTATTTGTTCCTTAAATTCTTGATGGTCTTTATAGGTATAAACCATCTGCTTGACTCTAATGACCGTCTTTGGTTCTTTTAACTCTATTGTAGCAAATGATTTATCCTTGTCCCAAAATTTTAAAGGATTTTCAGAATATAACTCTTTGCATAATTCTTTATGTTGTTCTAAGATTTGTTCTTTAAGAGTTACTTCATTTATAGAAAGTGCAAATTCTTTTTGAGTAGGAACAATATATTCCTCACCACGCTTACTGCGCGTAAATTCAATATTTTGATGAGTATAGGCTTCTTTCATCTTTTTTACCTGAGCTTTTTCTCCATTAATAGTAAATATCATTTCATCTAAGCTTTGAGTACATGGAGAATATAGTATTTGGAAGTTATTTCCTATTATCATATCATGTGATATTTGTTCAATAGCCCAAATTATAGGAATTAAACATGGATAACCTCCTAGTATGATGGATAAGTCTTGAATAACTTCAGAATGTGTCATGATGCTATTATCGGCTATCCTAACCTGAATTGGTTTAGATGCATTTTTCCACATGAATGCAGGAAATAAATTTTTCTTCCCAAAGCAAACAGAACAACCACTATCAACAAATGCACATAAATCATAATTATTAAAACCTTCAATGCATATGGTGATAGTAATGTAAATACTATATGGATTAGTAATCCTTAAGCATTCTTCAATTTGCAAATTAAGCTCTTCATCATCTTCAAAGACAGGTTGACTAATTGTTTTTGTTTTATAACCTATTAGCCTTTTAGAGCTTGAAGTTTCTCCTTGGGGTTGGGGTATATTAATTTGACTACTAGTTCCTGGTCCTTCCAGATTTGGTCTATAGTTAGATCCAATGCTTCCTAGATCTATACTATGTCTAGCAGGTTCCCTAATAGTTTTCCCCAAATTATTATCTTCTAATTTTCTATTTAGGGCTACTAGTAAACTGGCAATTTCACCATCTACTTTAAAGGAAGGTTCTTCTCTAGACTCTCTATTTGGAACACTTACTTGATTTTGTGAAGGCAAGCTGAACGAACTCCGCCTATAACTCTGACTTCTTGATAGACTTCTATTTATCGAAGGCATTGATCCATATTGTCTTTAAACTTATTTGGTCTGGTCTTACTTTGACTGGTACTACTTTTTGCCCTGGGCCGACTACTTCATATTTATCTGCCTCTACCATTCTAATCCTTTCAGGTGGGTTGGTAGTATTTTCTAATTTATAAATGACCTTCCATTTAAGTTGTAAAGGACAAGTTCCTTTGTACATACTAATTCCTTCAGTTAACAATTTTAGTGCTAAAAATTTATGAGCAAACTGATCTTCTAGACTTACGTAATAATTGGGTCTACACACCCAAGATACTGGTCCTTGACTTAGATTGCATATTACTCCACTAATAGTTTGATCACTAAATTTTTTGTGCCTAGTGTCACAAACAAAATTAATGCAATGCACATTCTTCTCAAAGTCTTGTAAATGATGACCTGAATTGCACAAACATAAATGTACTTATATTTTTTGTCTTTGTTATGTTTTTGAATATTTTTCCAATTAATTAGGTTTATTTCAGTGGCTTGATTTTCATTATTTTTTACTACGATATCTCCAGCCATTTCTTCACATACGAACTTTGAGAATACTGGAAATAACTGTTTCTTAAAGAACTGTTCTTTAGCAATGATCGGGAATTCAGCCCTTGACCTATGCATTTTTTCCAGTTGTTCCTCGTCGATGGAAGTATCAGCTTCTTGCAATTGAGCTAGAGTAGTTGTTTCTCCTGAAGAAAACATTTCTTCCATTTTTCTTTGAGCTTCATTTTCATCTCCTTCCATCATTTCACATACTTCTTCATATTCTGAACTTTCAGATTCCTCATCTTCCTCTACTACTTCTACAATTCCCTTGTTATTATTTAAAGCTAGATCAAGAGCTTCTTCTTCTGTTATTTCAATATAATCTAAGCTTCCTAATGCTTCAACTAGCTTATTGTTCTTTCTATTTTTACATTCATTAGCATAATGTCCTATTTCTCCGCATGCCCAACATTTGCAACTCTTTTTCTTCTCAGGACAATAAGAAGCTTTTCTAAAAAACCTTCTTTTCTTAACAAAGGGTTTTCTATAATATTTTTTCTGATATTTTTCACCTCTTTGTTTATTAAAGCTTTTCTTTCTATAATACTTCCTTCCATAACCGTTTTTCTGGTTATCTCTTTTGTTACATCCCCATTCTCCAGGAATATCCCAACAATTTAGAAATTGTTGTTTCATATGTTGAGTTCCCTTAACTTCTCGACATTTTTTCTCAACCCATTTTCTAATGAATCTTAATCTATTTCCTAGGGTGTCCCTTGAGTTATATTTTTCTATCCATTCTTGATACCCTTCACTAATTTCTTCATTTATGGGTTTAGGGAGTTTATCGAATAACATTTGGAGATTAATTGCATTTTCTCCCACCTGATAGTAATAATACTCGTATTCTGAAAGATAATTTTCTAAATATCTCATATTACAAATTTCAAGAGTATTTAATTTTCTTTGACATTCGATTAATTTTTTCTCTTTATCATCTCTGTCCCCAATGAACTCATATTCTAAGACTTTGCAGAATTGCCTAAACATGACATCTGGTGGTTCTACTGCTCTTAAGGTTTCTTTAGTTTCTTCATCGATTCCTTCATACCAATCTGCCACAATTCCATACAGACTATGCTCAATGTAATTTAAGAAATTTGCAGATCTCTATTCAGGGTTCATGTTTAAGACACTCATCATACTTTTCTTCCAAAAGTCTAGCACATCTTCTCGGTTTCTTACCCCATCTAGGCTAAGTTTATATCCGGTTTCACTTATGGGTTCAAGTAGGAGTTCTCTTTTATTAGGTCTATGATTTGGCATAATCCTAACTCCAAACTTAGCTGTTTTTTCTAAAAATTCCCTAGGTCTTAGGCTAGTGTTTTGTTGACTCGTGGACCCTTATTCATATTCTCTATATCAAGATCTAGTAGCCTTGTTAACTTCTTGTTCTGGGATTATTTCTTCTTCTACTTCATTAACGTCTACAACTCTTTTTCCCATCTTTTTATCTAATTTTCTTTTAACTTCACTTAAAGGTATAGTCTCTAGGTCTTTTAGTTTAATTAAGCCCATTTGTTGATACATTTCTTCTTCATCAGTGTAGTAACCAGATTCGTCACTACTAAAAGAACTCATTTCTTGGTCAGACATATCAAGCGTCTCCTTGATTTTCTGGCTCTTCTTCGACTTCTTCTTTTGTTTCTAGCTTTTTAGTTAAACTTGGTACCGAAAATTTCTTTTGTGGATTTTCGTTTTGGAATGGATACTTATAAGGAAAACCGACAGGTTTTTTGGTTTGAGGGTTTAGACTAGTTGTTACTCCAAGGTGTTGGATCTCGTTTGTAATTAAAAGAACTAATTTTTGATTTTCTTCTTTTATGGCTAATAAGGTAGCAGATATTTCTTCACGATATTTAGCAACACTTGATCGCAACTGTCGTAAACTTACTTTTAAATCTGCAATATCGTCGACTATAGTATTTAAAACAGCTTCGTGATGACCTTGTTCAGTATTTAAATGTTTTGCATGTGGAGCGGTTTTATGTAAACAATTTTCGGAAACCTCCAGTTTTAATTAATTTTTTAGGTTTTTAATTAATTTTTTAAGTTTACTTAGCTACTTGGCTCTGATACCAAATGACATGATCACACAGAAACACACAAAAAGTACAAAATACGATTTAAAATACAAACAAGGATATAAATGCAACTTATTATAAACTAGGTACCTCTAATATAAATTCTAGAAAGTTGTGGGTAAAAAGAAAAAATAGAAAAAGTGGATTGGATGGGATTAGTGTGATTGATGGGATAAATAAGGGGTGTATATATAATGGGTGAAAAATAAGTTAAAAATCGATAATTGGATTCCGAATCACCATTCAGTGATTCTTTCAGAAAATGTCAGCCATTATACATTCTTTACTAAAATTAATGATGTTTATTTTTTATTACGTTGATTAAATATGTTTTTAATAACTTTTAAATATTAATAAACAATGAATGTAAACTTTCTGGATCTTATAAACCTAGACAAAAGAGAATGATAATTGGGATATTATCCGATTATTTCATAAAAAGAAAATAGAAAAGAAAATTTTAGGAATGAGAATAAAAAAAAGAAAAACTAAAGTTGAGTAAAGAATTGGGTGATTAAAATTGGATATTGAAAATCGGGTAATTAAGTGTAATCGGAAGTAAAATCGGGTAACTTATTAGCTAATTAAAATCGGGTAACTCAAACTGGGTAACTAAAAATTGGGTAACATATTAGGTATGTAACACCCCAAATTTCATAAACATCTGATGCTACGGGCTATGATCTCACAATGGGTTTCGACCCTATCTTGACAAAAATTTCACTTGATCTTTATAAGGCAACAGTGTAATTCATAACAAATAGAAACTTATAAAGATGATAATAACATGAATGCATAAAATGTGACAGTCGTGTAAGACTAAACTACTAACATCCTTAAATAATGTTAGTCTCTTTATATCCATGCAAAAAAATTTGAAATACCACCCAGTCTATATGAATATCTGGACCCGGTTGATCATCCGCTCTGGATCTCTCTACAACTTCCTTAACCTAAAGAAAATCTAATAGCATGACGGTAACACCGTTAGGTAACAATCCTAAGGCACGAGTACTTAAGTACTAAAATAGCACAATCACACATAAGTGCTGAATTTAAACAAATAGTCATGCTTGCACGGAAAACTTCGTTATTATCTTCATTTAGGTATTCACTTCTAAGTTCAACTTATGGTGCGGCATGAGGGTATCCCGACCCTCGCCTCCATCTCCGTATACCAACAAGAGTGGATCAATGCATCTCGCCGTATACACTGTATAAGCTAGTTGCGGAGAGCCTCGATCTTAGTCTCATGTCAGAATGGGCAGTGATGCCAAGGTCCGTTATACATACACTTGGGTCTTATATTATAGTAGTGTTGTCCTATTCATGTTATAAATTATAAATCACCAATAACACACCACTACAATAGCACATGCCAATGCAAGGAAAGCTAGCTAAGGAAGTCCGGGAGACTTACCTGAACTCATCGACAATCGGTCATGACACGACAATATCCACACATGCATACAATATCAACTATCTGATCAATGGTGAACATACCTATAAATAAATTTATAAGCTTTTGGAAACACTCATAATACATTCTTAGGAATTTTAGGAGTGAAAAGCTCTAATCGAACTTTCCAAGGGTGTACTTAATTTTCTAGTGATAAAAAGTTATATACCCCAAATTTTCAAAAACATCTAACATGCTTGTCTAAAATTATGTGCCTCATCATTTAGCTTCTAAGATAAATATAATTAATTATTCCAATATATGTGGTATAACTCCTATTGTAATATGGGAATGAAGAACCCAACTCATTACTCAGAAAAATCTACCAACTTAGACCATGATGTATCCAAACCTTAAAATCTATCCTTCGTCATTTTCCTATTATTTTCCATGTCAACATATATATTCCATTGTTAATATAACTCCCACAATACAAAGATCTCCTTTCCTTAATGAATCCAATCACACAAGTTAGCTCCCATTTGCTAACTAAGATGAAATTTCACAACTTACAAAAATATTGTTAAAAGTTGGACACTTATATGAAATTACTTCTATTGAGCAAAAACTACACTCCCAAAAATCATGGGCTTCTTGTGTAATTAATAATTTGGAATTTTTTTTCTTACAATTTCTCAACTAGGACAAAAACATGAAATTACTAAATTTCAGGCTAAAAAAGATAAATAGAAATTATAGGTGATATATTGTAACTATACCTAATAGGACCTTCACCCGATTAGGATTAAATGCGGCGGCGTGCTTCTATCGTGTGACTTCCCCGGAGGCCCAATGCACATCGTTCGACGGCTACACCAACATTGGACTCGGCAGCTCGTGGTGAATCGGACGGCAGAGTTGTTCTCTCGAGGTCCTGACGGGGGATATTCTCGCGAGTCTGATGTTGTCCTGCTGCTTGTGCCTAGGAAATTAGGAGGAGGTTATTGTAATGACCGGAAAAATTCTTGAATATTATATTTTTTTCATCATCCCGGAAACCCGATCCGGTTTATCAAGACGGAATTAGAGTGACCGGTCCAAATTTTAAACCTTAATCCAACCTTTCTTTTATTTTTCCAACCTCTCACCTTGTAGATCAAGACAAGAGTTGGGCTTTCCCAACCTCTCCCCACCTCTAAACTTTTTTGACCCACTCCCTTCATTTATAGGCCCAAACCCGTTCACTCCTTAGTCAACCATGTAACGGCCACATTAACTCGGGCTCTTAACTCCGGCATTGATGAACATTTACTCCAGAAGTTGATGGAAGAGACCAAGGTAACCAAAAACTCGAAACCGTTACCATTGGATATAAATTCTAAAATTTGACCCTTTTGTGAATCAAACTCAAGACCTTGTGGTCCTTATGCAGTTTTCTGGAAATCATTACTTTGAGCTAGTGACTTCGGAAGACTCGCTAGTTATTCTAGACTCGTCAATTACCGTTAATCTTTTTCTTATATACGTTTTAGATGATATTATATAGTTGATGATAGTAGAATTTTTTGAAAGATCTAAAGGTCAGATTTTATAGTATAGTATTGCAAAGTAAGGCCATAACGCAGTGGTGTAAGAATTTTAGAAACTTAACTAAGTTTTGGAATCTAAGTTCTTGAAGGCAATTTTAGGAATTCTTAGAACTCGTATTTATGTTATTAAGGATCATGATCATACTTATTGAGAGTAAGCATGATATAGTGATACTGGGTAGATACGTTAGCCGATTTTGAATACGTGACTTATGACTAACAGGGTTAAGGATCTTTAGAATTTTAGCTCAATACTATGGATAACGGGAAATGTTATGAGATCGCGAGTTAGTACCTTTATTGAATTTGAGAATATTAAGATTGAGAAACAGTTATGTACGTGGAATGGGTATGATACGGAAATGTTGGAATGAACGTTAGGTTTTTGGAACCTAGTAATTATCATTAAGAAGGGTTAAGATGCTAGATATCTTACTCTATTTTATAACGAGGAAGTGTAATCAAAATATTAAGATATCGATACATCTTATTCAAGAATTTGAGTTCACTGACTGGTAGATCGAAAATAACTCGGGAGAACAGTACGGATAGTGTGAGTTTTCGGACTCACTTGGCTACTGTAATAATGTTAAGTGCGTACTCTGGTAGTGTGTGAATTGTATGATGATTAAAATGAATCAACTAGATCACAAACTTTTATATTTCTAAAGAGAGGTTCAAGTGTATTATAACGGGCCGTAGCATCACTGTCCGGACCGATAGCTGTAGCATCACTGTCCGGGCCGATGGAGACCGGAAGGCTCCCCGCGACCAGTCCAACAACGTATACGGGGGATATGTATTGAAACCATTCCTACTGGTTTACGGGGACGGGGACGAGGGTTGGAAGATCCTCGTGCTACCATAAAAATTTGAACAAATAGGATAATCAATTTCACCAAACGAAAATATAATAACCGGGACCTTGTTTGTGCACGTTGAGTTGTTTACGGTTTTCCTTACTTGTGTATGTGCTCTAGTGGCCTTTTCATTATAATTATAGCTAACGGTTTATACCGTGTTGATAGATTTTGCAAGTTAGGTCTCTGCCGCGAAATCGGGAGTGTAGTGGCCAGCCGGGTTTCCGTACGAGGAAGTCAAATGGGGTTATATCCCTATGAGGCACTATATGGACGGGGGTGTCGTAGACCCCTATGTTGGGAGGATGCCAGTGAGACCGGAGGAGTCACTCCGGAACATATACATAACGACATGGCACAAGTATCCTTGACCTGGGAGCATATGCTAGCAACTTAGATTCTTCAGAAGCCATACACTGATGAGAGACGTCGACCCCTAGAGTTCTGTGTCGACTCTCATGTTTAGTTGAGAGTCTCTCCGACACGAAAACTTAAACTTCATCCGAAAATATGACAAATATGACGTAGGACGGTCAATTTAAATAATTTTTTTTGTTCTCTTAACTTTGTATATATAAAATTGGTTGCATTTGTTTTTATTAAATAACATCGTAATGGGTTGTTGGCAGTGGGGAAAAACTGAAGGTTCTCCAACTTGGTCAAACCGGATGACTGCGCCCACAGGAAAGACCCTTAAAAGGGCGAACCCACAACCCTCGCCGCAATAAGTAAGCGAAAACCACGTGCTCACCTTTTGCTAGTACCAAATTGGTACTACTCAGAAGCTTCTATTACTTGTGTACTACTACTCTACAATATATTCTAATTTTACCACAATTCTTCCTACCTCTTCTTTTTTACTATTATTTTATTCTTCATTTACCACAATTTTGATGGTGTATGTTATTCTCTTATAACAATTATCCTTTTGTGACCCTTCAAAAATAAACAATTACCTTTTGTATTTTAGGTCATGTTTAAACTCACATACATAATAAACAGTTAACTTTTATTTTTGAGGTTATGTTTGGTTGTCATCTAAAGAATAAAAATATAATAATAATATTTATATGTAAATAGATGTTCTAGGTATTATTATTACAAACCAATACTTACATAGTTACATTGGTTTCATGCAAGTATATTAAGATGTTTGTGTTCTTTGATATCATCCTTTTATCATCATTTAACATCTCAAGTTTAGTAGTGTCGTATATTTCATGTCCTAATTGATCCGACGGTCTACAACACAACTACGATAACATTAAACCAAAAACATTATCCGTGTGTGATTCAAAAGCCGTAAAAGAAAATATCAAATACATTTCATTTTTTTGGTAAGCATCAAATACATCTTGTACGTTCGTTTGGCGTTCATGATATGAAATGACAACGTACCTATTGGCAATAATATATGCAAATTGTACCCAAGTATATTAATCCGCAATTAGCACGATACTGAGTTGAAAAATTGTACTACTTACAAACAATTTATTCATAATTCAAAGAATACAATTAGCTTCTGAAAAACAACTACAAATAAATCTTGGCGTAGAAAGTAAAAAACCAGCTAAAAATAAATTAAAGTCTTAAGTTGCCACACAGAGATTGGAACAAAGCATTCTGAATCGGGAAATTAAGAATTAGGTCACAGAAGAAGACACATCACTGAAGCTCCACAGCTCCAAGGTGGCGGTGGCGGGTTCTTGACCGGCGGGAGGCGGGGCGGCTCCATCAAGATAAGGCAGCTGATAGAATTTCATAAAGTTCTCATATTCCATGAGTTCATCAGAGAGCTTTTGGACTTCGTTCTCTTCCACTTTCTCACGATTCTCCCTCTGCACTTCCTCTTCTTGTTCAGCCTTCGGTGCAGTTTTCAGATCGCCGTTGTTTGTACTCTCACTGTCTATCTCGTTTAATACGGATATTGATTCAAACAAAGAAGGCTTTTCTAGATCCGGATCAGGCGAGATTGGATATCCCAAATCCGGGTCTTCATTGATATTGAAGAACTTGTAGGATTGAGAGTGATTTGGATCAACTTCATCTTGGATTTCATTGGGGAAATTGACCTTAGCCTTCGCGCCACGGATAATCCTAGCTTCTCGATCATAAGCTCTGGCAGCTTCTTCAGGGGTGTTGAAAGTACCAAGCCAAACCCTAATCCCTTTCCTGGGATCACGAATCTCGGCTGCCCATTTTCCCCATGGCCTCTGTCTGATCCCTCTGAACTGCGTCTTCCTCTGTTTTTTGCTGGGCTTATCCACATGCTCACCACCTGTTCGACAGAATTACCCAATGAGAAAAACCTTGCTTTACAAACTCCACATAACAAACACCCAATGAATTAAGATACTATAACTTTACCAGATGAAGGAGGTCGAGTTCTCCTAGGAGGAAGGTAGGTGGAAGTAGAAGCTGCGTAGAATGCTTTAGGCCAGAAATCGGAGCTCGAGACAGCGCCGGCTGTGGTAGCCTCGTCGCGGGGGATTATGTCAGCTAAGATGGCACCTCCACACATTTTTAATCACTTAATTTGAAATTAAGCTTAACTTACTGGGAGGTTTATGTAATCGAAAAAGAGAATGTTTTTATATGTGTTTGGGAATTGGGTGTTTGTGGAAGTAGAGGATGGACATTTGAATTTGAACTAGACAAGGAATGGCTTTGGAGTGATCGACGTATATATAGTCCAAGTGGCGGTGGAGGATGAAGCGTTTGCAAGTTGCATGAAGTTGTTTCGTCGATGGTTTTACTTTTACATCAGTGTTTTTGTAATTGCTCATGTGCCGTACGTGTGGGTCCAGAGTATTGTCTTTCGTGGATGGCACGCATACGACCATGACTATCATCTTTATCCAATGAGCCATTGGCTAGTCATTTCTTCTCCGTTTTTTTTTTCTTCATTATTTCGATTTTGTTGTTTTATTGTTATCTTATAAATATTGATTTTGATATTTTGATGGCATGATGTCCTTATAAAAACTATATCACCTCACTCACCACTTGTTTGGAGGACATTCATAGGATGTTGAGGGATATTCACAAAATTTCTTGAACGCATTCGGTATAAGAAAGATTTGAATACGAGGAAATACTGCTCAACACTTGTTTGGAGCACATTCACATAATGTCGAGGAAATTTACGATAACCGATGTCAGGGTTAGAGTAATTACGTTTCAAAGTCCACAACAAAGTCCGAGATTTTTCGATTTTCAAATTCCTATGGCACAATATGTCTTCTTATTGTCTCACCATGCAACACAATGAGTTCATTAAGGTCTGCTAAAAAAGTTACAAACCTGAGTACATAAATTGCTACACAAGGAATACATATGGTATGGTATATCGTGCACACATAAAATTACAAACATCGGACGTGAAGGACAGGTCTTTGTGGAAACTAACGTCGATATCTTATGGCATCAAATACATTGGTTTAACACTATGGTCGGCAACTCGGGCACATTTGTTTCGATCCATGTAAATGAGGTGGTGGTGGAGGACCTTCGGACAACGATAGAGACAAGTACATAGTCAAAGTTCGAGTTCGAGTTAAGACAACTAGGTGCCGTGTGGAGAAAACTTGAAGACCCAACGAGGTGCTCTTAGAAGAGGTTGAGACGAACATAAATACAAAGGGAAAACCAAATAAGGACCAAATGTGCGCAAGAAATAGGGTTTTGAACACGCGTGAGAAAAAATGACAAGGCAAGGGATGAAAGAAAAAGAAAAGAGGCAGAGGAAGAGAAATAATATATATATATATATATATATATATATATATATATATATATAAAAGCAAGAATATGATCCAATTAATACACCGGTTGTGATAGGAGGTTATAACTTTGGGGTCAAGAATTTCGAGACTTTTATGGTTCCGTACATGAGATTCCTTATGGGTGTCGTGGGTGATGATAATTGTGGATATCGAGCACTTTGTGTGTTGTTGGGTATGGGGGAAGATCAATGGTAAAAAAATGCACTTGACTTTGTGGATGGAGCTTCCTACAAACCAAGATCGGTATTAGGTCTTCTTAAACGAAGAAAAAAATGACCCTTGAGCAGATGCATAATTGCATTGCTTGGTTTCACGAGGGTGTTATGGCACCTTTCACGCATTGGATGTACATGCCCCTTCGTGGCGCGTTGTTTGGGACGGTCTTTCAATTCACTCTCATGTTTTTAGATTCGGAGGCGGCGCATACAAGCCTTCTACTCGTTCAACAAGAACCCGCCCCGACACCCTTGCAAGCGATTTGTATCATTTGTTGTTCATCTATTTCGGGACCGACACCGTCATCATTTTATCCCGGTAAATATTATGTCTTTTCTAAACAACCTTATGAATTTCGTTTTCCTACATTCCGTTTTCGTTTATATAGATGGCTTGCACCGAGGGTTGTCCACTACTACCTATTCTTGCATATTGGAACATCGTACATGACAAAAGTGTGGATGAAATGGATTCCCAATATGCAACTCAAATTAAGATGTTTTGGGAACTTCGTTTTGAATATGGTCGACTCGTATCTTAGTTATAATTGAGTGAATTTTTCTCGAGTCATTATGTTTATTACAACAATATGTGAAGAATATAACTCATTCAATTTTCCCCCTTTGTTAGTGGTTACATTCATTAATAATTAACTTTAACATCATGAAAAAACAAACGATCCTAACAAAAGTCGAAAACTCGTAAAGTCGAAAATAAAAACTTAAACCGAAAAAACCCGAAACTAATAAACTCCAAAATTGAAACTCGTAAAACTCAAAACTCATAAAAATCCAAAACTCATAAAATCCAAAACTGGATCTCAAAAGTCAAACCTCCTAACACTTATTTCCAAAATATAATTTACAAATAAATTCATAAAAACCTCCCTATCGCACCTAAGGTTCATTAATAGGTGGATTTTTTATATTAAAAAAGCTTCCTAATCGTTCTTGGGTGCGATAAAACATGATTTGCCTATTTAATGGTGTATCAATAGATGGGTGGATCTAAGTTCTCCCTTTTATTTTTTTTACATGAAAAGTGATTCGGGGAACCCTAATAACGAGTGGCCCGAGAGGTTGTCAAAACTAAAAATTGACAAAAGAATTATGGACTGACAGCCTGATCTTGGAAATTGGATGATAGGCGACATCCTTCCGAATAAGCTCAAGGATGGATAGGGTTAAACATCATCTTCGGCAGGGGATAACTGTCCTAGGTTAGCTAGAGCATCGGCCACCATGTTGACTTCCCTGAATACGTGCTTGATCTTGACCACCTCAAAAGCTTGTACATGAAATAAAATATCACTAATTAGTATTTGTGAGTCCCATGGTGGTTTCAAAACCCCCTTTACACATTTGATCACAAAGTTATCTCCTTCTATTTCAAGTTTTTAAATGCCGATTTCTCTTGCCGTCTTTAGCCCTTGTAAGAGAGCACATGCTTCCGTATCGAATATGGTCGGAATTAATAACTTTTCATACTTAGTAGTTATGATATTGGCATTATGATCCCTTACGATGAATACGAAAGAAGTAGACCCATTAGGTCTCATTTCCCAATCAAAATTTAGCTTCATAAATCCTTCATTTGGTGGTTCCCATTTTATGTTTCTTGTCCTACGTCTAGAACCTAGGCTTTTTTCGGGGAAATTCAGGTTTATCAAAGTTCTTAGATTCCTTCTATCTACCGATGTTGTTCCTTGTTAACTCCTTGATGTTATTCTTGCTCATAAAGTCATTTCTTGTGAAGATAGTTTGGTTCCTGAAGAACCAAATGCTCCACCAAGTGAACAATATTGTTTTAAATTTATCGTCACAAAGGTTGTCTCTTAATGAGTTTAGTGTGATAGTCGGGTGTGCAAGCTCCCAAGTAATTATATTGAACAAATTATCTGTTGTTGGGATCATACTATCAATCGTTTGTTTTGTTATAGAGTAATATATTAACAAGTGTCCCAAGTTTTTTAAGTTATGGTTACATAAGACACATTTCATCGGAACAACAACATTCCGGGTCCTTAATTTTTCCTTTGTTTGTAACCCCTTTTTTGTTACTTCCCACGTAAAAGTTCTTGAGTTTTAGAGGAATGTCTATTTTTCATAGTCAGTTGTATTCATAATCCCTTAATAGTTAGTTGCATTCATAATCCCTTAATAGTTTCTCCTCATATAGCATGATTGTTGTAGATTTTATGGAGAATCATCTTTGTTTAGTTGATATCCAATACAATTTATCTATACATGGACTCTCAAGGATATGAATGGATCTAATAATGGAGATTATATCCGTAGTGATGTGTTCCCCTAAAGTGTCTTCAATATTTGTCCTTTCCCATGTTCTATATATGGATATTAGTTCACTTACCTTTAAACTAGTTCAATGTTTGTGATTGCGTGAATTATGGACATTAATGGTTCGGGAAGGATCCAATTATTTGTCCATACTTTAATATACTCCCATTTCCTACTTGCCACCTTATACTGTTTTAATTATCTCTTGTAAATTCAATAGCTTTTCCATTGCCATAATCTATTCTCTTTCGGGCAATATTCTAATAGGTTATTTTTTCCTTTGTTTGTAACCCCCTTTTTGTTATTCCGGGTCCTTAATTCAGTATGAATATGTGTTGGGAGTAGGAATGATTTCATAACAAAACTAGGCTTAACACCTAGGTTAGATTTTATCATAACCGAGCTCCCATCTTAGGATAATGAGTTTTCTTTCCATTTTGCCATCTGTTGTTTTGATTTAAAAACGACATCCTCAAATGTATCCCTATTTACTTTACCATTGATGATCGGGCATCCTAGGTATTTTTAGGGCCACTGTGCAAGGAATGCCTAAGATATATTTAATGGTATTGGTTTTACTTGTCGATATGTTTTTTGTTACTTGGAATGCTAATTTTTAATTATCGACTTTTTGTCCGGGCAACATACAATAGTTATCTAGAAAATTCATAGTTTTTTTGACACGACACTTGTGTGGCTTTAGTGAAGGTGATGATATCATTAGAAAAATCTAGAAATGGGATAATAATTATGTTTCTAGTTATCGGGTATCCAGTGCTCCCCTTGTTCTCATTACATTGTTTTTGGAGAATCCTCATAAAGACTCCCGTTCCTAAATTGAACAGTAATGGAAAAATGGGATCTCCTTGTCTTAAACCTCTTTCAGCAATGAACATTTTTGTCACACCGTTATTTGGTAGGACTTCCAAACTAAATAGAGACCGCTTGGCATTCCACTGCCCGGTATAAAGCAGATGTTATCAAATCCCGCTTTACGGCATATCACTTCATTATGAGAAACACTCGTTTTAGTTTCTACCATAGCTATTTCTTGTATTTGTTCGATTTTACAAATGGTTTCAACGTTTGTCCACAAATATTTCTTCTTCACACCTCTTAACATTCCAAAATGAGACTTTCATGGAGAAAAAGGTTATATTTTCGGTTGCTAGGGAACCATTTTCCCTACCCTGTTGACACTTACGTACCTTAAAAAAACACTTATTTCCTTATTTCGATAGCTTATGTATAGACATTCATACATTCACACTATGGTGCCGTTTGAGGATGAGGTACCACGGTACCTTCCTTCATTTACTTCGTGCATATGTGATGAGTGCCAAATGCAACTCTTTTAGGCCTTATAATCATGCATATTCAAGGTCATACAATTTCTTTATGCTTCGTTTTAGTGTAGAAAGCCTCACTTTTCATATTTCGGTGTCTGCTTCGGTTTATTTCGTGTTTAAGGCATTCTAGGCCATTTATGAAGGATAATGGTATGATAATACCAAAGAATGAGGATTCTATCTTCTCTATAGTCGAAAAATAATGAAAATATCAAGATAGACTAAAGATTGAAGAAGCCAAGTGGAAACCATTGGAGTTGGATGCCATTTTATGAAGACCTTTGAGATAATCAAGATTTAGACCATCTTCCATATGAAATTGGACAATCATGTCAACTACAAAGTTGTAAATCTTCAAAAGTTATTCGAAAGTAGCACTCATGGGTTATGTAGTTCCAAACAGAGAGCCAAAATCAGTTCTACTAAACTGTCAATATTGAAACGGCTAGCCTACGGCCAAGAGACTGCCGTTTGGTGACAGTTTGAGAAGCCGTTTGGGTCCATATTTTAGCATCAAAAGCCTATCCCAAAACTCTAGTGAGACGACCAGCCAACGGCCAGGAGACGGCCTTATGTTGACCGTTATGTTCCTGTTTTACCATCCGTTTTGTTGTCACGACGAGGGTTTCTTAAATCCTCAATTTGTCTTGAATTGGAAAGGATATATTTTGTTTAACCCTAGACTCCAATTTTCTCCCCTATATATACACCCCTCAACCTTAGGGTTAGATATCTTTCACCACACTCTGATTTTCTCCTAAAGCCAGTCGTTCTATTCTCTATCCTTATTCTAGTAGCCGCCAAGTAGTTGTTAGTGTTGCTATGAAGGTTCGCTTTGAAGGAACCAAATATTTTTGAGTTTTTGTCTTTCATGATTAAATATATTGTCTTTACTTCATATTCTATTACACCTAGCTAATCTCCTCCCATGTTCTAATCATTGGATGATCACTATAATGGTATAATGGTTTGATTTATTGTTTTAATATATATATATATATATTCCATGAATTGAGATACTGATATTGCATCTTTTAAAATTACTTCATTTTTAATTATCTTCGAAAGAAGTATCGTTTTTAATTGGTTTAGATAAAACAAGTGAAATGTCAAAATTAAAGTTTATTTTATTGGATTTATTGAAAAGAACTTGTCTTAGGATGACGTCTACTTTATGCTTCAAAATTTTCTCATCGTCGTTGAATGTTCTAGTCTTTGTACATTTTTTTAACTAAAGGGCCACAAATGAAGGTTTTTCTTGGTCTTTTCTGGAATTCTAAATGCTTCATGAATTTTCCTATACTTGTCAAACCGTTGGATTGAGAGGTACGTGAGTTGAAAAGCACGGTCTTGGTTTTCCTATGCTCAAAGCTATTGTAGATGGTTACTTGCACTTATCATATATCAATGTTCATGAGTCATATATATATATATATATATATATATATATATATATATATATATATATATATATATATATATATACACATTGTTACAGTGGGGATTCATTTATCCTTAGATCGCTTTCCTCCATTAATTGCCTAAAACAATCATTAATGCTTTTCCCTTTAATCACTGTTTCACCAAAGTATATTGTTTTATGTCTTCCTACTTTTAGTTAGCATAATTATCCGTTATTTACATTCAAAACATACACGGTCTTTGTAAATTGCGTATTAGACTTCAAAATAAATAAAAGAATCTAGTGTACGTGCACGTCAAAGTTTAGGGTTGATGCATAATCTTAAGGTGTGTTTAGTATATTTGATGTGTGGTTCTTGTTATGAGTGTTATTTTAATTGTTGTTGTGGTTGTGCTCTTGAATAAAACAACAATCAAGGTGAGAGAATATTCTCAAAAACAACAATCACAATCTCAACAATCTCATACTAACACACTTTTTGTATGAGATTATTATAAAATCATAAAACAACAACACCCTATTTAATACTAAACACACCATAAGTGTACATAAGTTATGAACTAGTAATTTTGACGCCGTTTATTAAGCAATCTAATGTAAAAACGAACACATAAATAATTTGAGTGTTTGTAGAATAAAAACGAGTATATAGTACTTAATGAAAAATTGACCGAAATAACTTAACTACAATGAAAGAACATTTTTTCGCTTAAATCTGAAGAGTGAAATTAAGAAAATTAAACTTAAAAGTCTAATACAAACAAAAAAAAAATGATTTAAAAATCACGAGTATTATAGCGAAATGTGGATGCATGAACTTATACTTATCATAAAATGTTGTACTATAATTATATCTACAAACGAGTTAACCAAAATATATTGAAAGTGGTATATTTGTGATGATAAAAAAAAATCCAAATATAGAAGAAGTATATTAATTTTTTTTTATAATGAGAATGGAACATGCTCTAAAGGAGGATTTTGTTCTATATTGTTAAATTGGCACCATCCTGCCGGACATAGATTTTTATTTTATTGGCCCAAAAGTGAAGAGAAAATGCACAGTGATCGATTTGTCAAATAGACGATAGCAAATGCGGAACGTGTCAAGACTGCCAATTCAGTTCATGCATTACACTAATCCAACGTGCACCCAACTTCTCCATAAACAAAGTTAGCATGTAAAATCACACATAAAAGGCGAGAAACATAAACTACTATCCCATTCATCACATTATTCAAAGCATAAGAGATCGAAGAGCTGTAATCATGTCATTCTTGCGTTTTCTTTTCGCATCAGCTTTGATTAGCTTAGCGTTGGCCAGCGTCGCCACCGCCAACTACCAGAAACGTACCTACAGAAAGGCACCTGCTTACATCGCCAAGTCCAAGGATGACACTTACGGCGTTCAGATTCAAGGCAGCATCTACTGTAACAGAGCCGGCAAGCTTTTCCCTCTCCCCGGTAAATTATTACTTTAATCTTGGTTATATAAATTACGAATTTTCATTTTGGTACCATTAAATTTTGGATATTTTTTTTCCAGATATCCACAATTTTTTTTCTAGATATTAAACTAATTAGTTTTATAAAATGCTAATTTTTTTGTATAGAAGTAATTTTTATATTTTGTGAACTTAAAAAATATAGAAAATTAAATTTAAATTTTTTATTTTAGTAAAATAGAATATAGTAAATTTTTATTTATTCTTAAATTAAAATAAATATAGAAAGTTAAATTTATAACTAATTAGGATCCCCTTAAATTTATTTTTAAATATTTGTTAATTTTATAATAAAATATATTAAGTAAGGGTATATAAAAAAATAAATTAAACCACAAGAATAGCGGAGAAATTTAAAAATTCGTGAATACAAAAATGAAAAGTACAAAGCTTAATGGCGCCGAGAGATATTACACCTATAAAAAAAACGAAAGATCTCAGCAAAAAATTGATGTATTGTTGTACCTATATATAGGTGCGTTGGCGAGGATCACATGCATAACATTGAAAGGGCACGGAGGATACGACTCGACACCATTTTCGGTGGTGAGCAAATACACCGACGCTCATGGATACTTCAAGATCAACCTCTCAACCTACGAGACGGGCCCACTCAAGTTCAAGAATTGCAAAGTGTATTTGGAAGACGCACCCCCTGGCCCCTGCAGTGTCCCCACCGATGCCAACCGTGGTGTCTCCGGCGCACCTCTGCCTCGCACTTACCGTCCACTCGATGAAGACACAAGGCTCTATTCCATCCCTTCCTTCGTCTACACTACCTCTTCCTACTAGCTAATCAATCCATCCTAAGATGTCTGTCTTTGTATGCGATTATCAATTCTTTATTTCATGTTTTATTTGTTAATGACTTGTTTGTTGGTATTGCGTTTGATTTGCGTACGTGGGAGAATGCCTAATTTTGGCCATTGATCACAGGCTGTGTTCGTGGTACTAAACCACTTGATTTACACTACAGATATTGATTAACCAATTGGTTGAACCCAAGAATAATCATGATCTTTATATCTTACTATCTTAGAATAGAAAAGAAAAGACTTTAAAATTATCTATTTATAATATTGAGCTGTTGATCGGATTACAAATATATTATATGAGGTAAATTTCAAAATCCTAAACCATATATATATCTTGACCGTGGGAGTATGTCTACTCATGATATCGATTAATCTAAATAACTCCAACAATAACTCAGCTGGTGAAGTGTGCAATATCCTAAGATATGTTTTAGACTATAAAGGTAAAGGGTTTTGTAAACGTAATATACCAGATCTAACGAAATAACTCATACAGAGAAAATCTAGAGCAATTGACTTTAAAAGACAAAAAAGAACACAAGTATTTGTTTATCAGATTAAGTCCTAATTCCTTAAAATCTCATAATCGCTCCAATCTGATGTAGTTTCAAAAGCTAAAGTGATCAAGAGTTATAGAAGATAAAAAGTGAAAAATGTATAACCAAAAACAAAGAAAGCAAAGAGCAGAAAACGTAAACAGAATGAACAAAACACATGAGTCTGGAGATCCCAAGATCTTCTTCGTGGTCCACACAAATGGTGGTTCGAGGTTTTCTTTTAAGCTAGAAGCCGTCAAAGACTCCGGTTCTCGATCTTTATGTTGTGGAATCTAACACCCAAATAAGATAGCTTTCGGAAGGAGAAGCCATCTCTTCGCTCATGAACACCCAGAGAAGAACTAGTGAAGGAGAGCGGCGAGAAGAGGACAATTAGATTAGGGTTTTGGTGAACCCTTAGCTCTTGCTTACAAGAAGAACCGAGGGGTCCACCTTCCTTTAGTCCCCGGTGGAACATAGACCTCTTCATGTCCATTTCCGTTTCCATTCACTAGGTTGGGGTGAATTCCTTCTCGTGCTTGCAACACTGCTTCTAACTCGGTTCTGTAGGAAGGCCGACGGCTACTAGCTTATGCGTCTTCGACGGTTACAAAATGGGCTAAAACTTCGTGTAACTAGATCTGAATGGTGAATACAATTTAGGATTTGATCGTTTTTCTCCTTATGTCTTTTAATTAATTATGTTTAGATTTAAAATTATTAAAAAATTAGCAGGGACCTAGTCGATATCAACGATACAAAAAAAGCCGTTGTAATTCATTCTTTTCTGAAAAAAATAAATTAGATTCTAAAATACTAGTGAAAAATAAAAAGGAAAAAAGACTAACATACTTGTATTGTCTAAACATAGAGCTTGTTATTCGTCACTTCCATGAGATTAGTATATATGTGTAAAATGGGTTGAACGCATCACAAAATGAGTATTGAACAAATAAAACCATTAAATTATCATCACCATAAAAGATGAAAGATGACGAGGGCTGGAAAAGTGAAACATGAGCCCTCAAATCTCATAAATACTTACAAGACTCGATTGTAGCAAGTAGGTTATAATCGAACTCAAAAAAATACTTATAAGACCCGATTGTAGCAAGTAGGTTATAATCGAACTCAAAAAAAGTGATGTAAAGATTTGTCGAATTAATAACAAAACAACTAAATTAAAAAAACGTAAACAAATAATGAAAACAGAATGGTCGGTCGATCAATCAATTGTCATTGCTGGATCGATCTATGGAACTGAGACCAACAAATAATAAAATAAGAAAATTAAAGCAAATGGGAAGATAAACACATGTCGGTCGATCGACTAGTAAGGTGATGATCGATCGACTATTGTATAAATCTGGTAACAAAAATTAGTAGTAAAGGCATGCAAATTGTCCGATGCGTGATTCAGTATTAAGGACTTCGATAGAAACACAACAAGAAGAAATTATCAACGATTAATGGTAGAGTTTTAGGATCAAGATCACCACAATATATATATATATATATATATATATATATATATATAGAGAGAGAGAGAGAGAGAGAGAGAGAGAGAGAGAGAGAGAGAGAGAGAGAGAGAGAGAGAGAGGAACCTCTCTTAGAGTAGGAAATAAGGACTTATAATAGCCGTTGGATTAATACAGATGAACGTCCAAGATTTAACATTGTTTATGGTAATAATTAATGAGAATATTATATTGCCTCTAATAGAATTATGATAAAAAAAACAATTTAACGACCAAATTTTCTCTATAAAGTATAATAACGACCCAATATGAAAATAAATTATTTAAAATTGTTCGTTAAATTTGGTCGTTAAAATTTGTAATATGGAAAGAATGCTAGTTAAATTTGGTCGTTAAATATTTTATAAGAAATTTGATCGTTAAATTCTTTTCATATTGGGTCGTTATTATATTTTATAGAGAAAATTTGGTCGTTAAAATATTTTTTATATAATTAATATAGTCATCGTTAAAATTTTGTGGGTCGTTAAATCTTGGACGTTCAATATTTTGTGGGTCGTTAAAATTTTATAGAAAAAATTTGGTCATTAAAATGTTTTTTTTATCATATTTTAACTACCAAAACAAATTTTAACGACCAATCCTAGCAAATTTAACGATCAAATTTCTTATAAAATTTATCAACGATCAAATTTCTCTATAAAATATATTAACGATCAAATATATTCACGATCAAATTTCTTATAAAACATATTAACGATCAATTGCTTCAACGTTTATTTTTAGGATATCCCAAAAATAAGAAATTTATTTTTCTAATTTGTATCTTATTTAATGAATGAATAATGAAAAGTGAACAATCATGTGATTCTCACATTGGGAAACTTATTATGCACCTTCCATCATGAACGTACAAATTTAATCCAACGGATCTTAGTACTTCCTATTCCCTACTCCAAGGGTTGTTTCTACCGGATCCTGACCATATCTATATCTCAATTGAAAAAGCAAGGGCATAATGTAAATTATGTTATGGGGCGACAATTCTGTTCTACTCTCGCATTTTGCGGAACATGAGGGATATGAGTAACTCGGTCTCCCGCATTTTTCCACCAACACCTTGAAGAAAATATAGTAATGAAAATTTTCACACTCGGCTCTCACATTTTGCATAAAACAAACAAAAACTACCATAACTCTCATAGATAAACACTCAATCGTTATGTAGCATCATAATACTTCACCGTCTATTATTTTAATTCAAACTAGTTTATTGCCTAAACCTTGTACGGGTTTTTAGTTGAAATTTTTATCGTATTACATTTACAAGATCAAGTCGTCTCTTATATTAAAGTCATATATTATTGTAGGTTATTCGAAATTTGAGTTTCTTACTTAGTTGGTGTAACTTGAGTTGTTTTAATCTTTTCTTTAGAATTATAAACTTAGAATAAGAGAGGATATATCTCTAAGCTAACACAATCTAAACAAAGAAGACCATTAAAGTTGTAGATAATGTTAAAAATTTCATTACTATAAACTTGGAAGGTCGGTGAGGCGACATTGCGAATTTTGTAATCACCATACCGAGAGTTCAAAGCACCTTTTCTTTGACTGTCCATGCACTCATCAAGTTGTAGATAATGTCAATTTTTTTCAATACTGAACAACTACGATACTTCTAATCATTGTATCAATTACCCTTCTACAAATGAAAGAAAACACATCCCCAATAGAGTTTAGACAACTAGTTATGATTTAGTGGAATATCTGGTTGGCTGGAAACCAAATAATTTTTAATAACAAAAGGTCAGATCCGAACCTAAAACAAATAGCTTTGAAACAAATAGACAAATGGGACGAAGCCAACACCAAACTAATGAGTAAAAATTCCCCCCGAATGAAAACAAGAAGAAAAGCTAAGAACATCAAATGGCTAAAACGAAAGGATAATTTTGTCAAATTCAACTTTGATGCCTCAAGAAACAACAATAATTAATATGCGTTCAGTTTCATCATTCGTAATAACTTTGTTTGTCCTTTGGCTACAGGGAAATGAAGATGTAATGCAGAGTCAGTACTTGAGGCAAAAGTGTTTGCTCTTCGGGGGGTCTACAAAAGGCTATGCTTTTAGGGATTACATCTATTGAGATTGAAGGAGAAAATTTGATGCTTATTAACTCGGTCAACCATACTTGAAAACCTCCTTGGGAGACGGATATGATCATCTTCGATATCTCTGTCTTGATCTCGATCTTCACACATTCTTGTGTCCTCTACATTTTCAGTGAAATCAACACAGTTGCCGATAAGCTCGCTTTGCATGGCCCCACCGCTTCAGCAGAGCATGATGTTTTACGAGATGATGTTGTTTACCTCATCCGGAAGGATGTTGTAGGTCGGTTGATATCTAAAACCTTATTCACCTTTTTTCTTTTTTTTACCTTGTATAAAAAAAAGACCATTAAAACAAGCAAACACACATTTTAATCCAAACAAATACATTAAACAATAAAACAAAAAATACGAGTCAAATATCAAAGTTGTTATAAATGAAGTAGCATTTTATATAAAGAAGAACAAATCTTCGTGTAATAACAATAATTAAAAATATATATATATAAATAAAAAAGAATATTCACCTTATTATTACAATAAAGCACAAACTAAATTTACATACCGATGGAAAATAAAACAGAAAATTTGATATTTATACAAGAAAGTCTTAAGTTTTTTTTGTTGTGATTTATTCAAAATTTAATTAAAATGGATTAATTTAAAAAGTATTTGATTTAAATCATGAGTTATTGGTAAGTTCTAGTAATTGAGTTGATTTTATCCTTCTTTGAACGTGATCATGACTAATTTGCACTACTGCATTAAAGCTCTATAGAAATGGTTAAATTATGTTTCATAAACTCTAAAAACCGCTTCCTAATATATAATGAAACGGTTTTGAGCCGTTTCATCCGCTCGTGTTGCATTAGGCGTAGTGAAGCGTTTAATTTAGGTTTTTGTAGCGGTTTTTTCCAACCTAAAAAAAAGTGCTACATTAGATTAATAAACCGCTTCATTTGCAATTTACATAAGGCATCACTTTTTCACAGCTATTGAAACACTTTTTACGAATTTAAGGCAACAAATATGTCACATCTATTGAAGCGTTTTTAAACATTTTTAAGGCAACACATACGTGCTTATAAGGAAACGGTTTTGCAATATTAAAAAATACCGTTCACATGCATTAGTATAAGAAACACAATCCACATTATCACATGATTCATTACAATGTATCAAATACCTATACATATATTAGACAAATTAACACTTGTTTGGTTACAAACACCAACTCAATAATAATTAACATTTGCTTGATTACAAACACCAACCCAAAACATAAGCAATGTATCTATGTGCTTCATTACAACTCTTCACCCTTAGTGATGTTGACGTGGACTTATTGAGCAAGGAAGTCCCAAAGTCATTCGGAAGGATTCTTTCTAGGTTTGATTACAACTCTTAACCCTTGTGTAGTCCGAGAAAGGACGAGGATCACAAATTAATGAGGATTCCGACAAATGTGATAATCACTGTCTTCTTTAAGACTTTCAAAATCTGTAAACAAAAGGGAAGCTTATGTACCTGGAAGCTAATGGTGCTGAAAATATTATGCAGAAACTGTATTGAACACCAGAAAGCATCAAGGATTGATCATATGAATGTAATGCAATCCAAAAAATAGGTATCAAATTGTTTGTACATGGCTCTGATGGAATCCAACATTGCGGCCTTGGTTGCGCTCAGGCTTCCTTGATGCTTCAATATCCCCATCCTGCGGATATTAAAATTGTGAACATAATCATACTACAAAAGTGTTAAAAAAAAGCATAGAAATCATACCCAATAATATCTTTACTTTAAAAACAGGTAAATATACCGACTTAGTAACACTTCACAAATAAATCACCAAATGTTAATATTTATTGTGTAAATAGAACAATAAATGAACTACTACCAACCGATTCACATTGTCAATGTTAATCTAAATGGAAAAAAGGAGACAACATGTTCATTGTAGATTTGTTTATTTAACCTTAGATACTTAGTAGCTATGCTTATTCAAATATATGCAAAATGAATCATCTTAAGATTCGTAGGAAATCAGGAATGGTTTTAACTATAAAAAAGAGCAATGAGTAACCTCTAACTTCATTTATTGGATTAGTAGAGATTCAAGTCAACCATAACTGCATCTTTGATACCTTTCAAGGATCTTCTACATGATAATCGCAATGTACTTATTTATCAAATAGCCAAAAAACAAATCTTAGTCTCAAAACCTTAAAAAATAACTTATGGTTTTAAGTAACTTCCATATTAATAACCAAGTAATGGTAAATCATGTTGCCAATAGATACTAAGGGCTAACTTTCTTGTAGATGAATATATAAAAGTGAAATAAACAATCAGATTATAAGTGAAGCTAATTAATCAAATATATAGTTGTTTATATAAAAGTAACGACTTTGATAATACCATTGATCTTGCTCATTCTTAGATCTCCTATAACACCAACCATCACAACCCTTTCTACTCCGTTGCCTGGAGTTTGTTACAATTAAACTTTTACGGTTATTTGGAGAAATAACGCGTCATTGCTAAGCCTCTATTTAATCAATTGTTACACAAGAAATCAAATAATTACACTCAGTGTTCTATTTTTTCGTCAACTGTGAAATAAGTGCATTATACATTTGAGGATTATCTAGTCTTAACTTCTTCAATCATGTCCATGAAAATAATAAAAAAGCATGAGGAAATCTATAGGAAGAATTGGTAACATATTAAGATTAAAAAAAAATGAATCTGAATGATAAGATTAGTCAAAATATGACACCAGAACTTCATTCAATAGCATAGATGATCATCATCATAGTCTTCCTATGCACATGAAAAGACAAGAAGAAAACAGTGAAGAGTAAAATAGACACCAACTAGCAAAACAAAAAAAAAATGTATACCTTCCTAAGAAAGGTAGAAAGGACCTAAAACACTTATATGCAGCTCATCAGTGATGAAAACATAACCTTCTCCTGCAACATTCATTGTCAACGATGTCAAATCCGTGACAACCTGATATGTAGTATTCAAAACAAAAACATTATCTCTCATGCAACCAATCAAATCTCAGCTTCTGGATAGTAGAACTCATATTCCATCCCTATTAGATAATAATCAAATTAAAAGACTTAATTTAATTTCATAATATCATAATTAGGCCTTATTGAAAAATAAAATACATCTAAGAAACTGGAACAGGAAACTTAACCAAGTACAAGGGGCAAAAAGGCAATAACTTACTACATATTGTAGGGTTCAACAATGGACATCAAATTCTAAATCCCTAAATTGTGGTCGACAAAGAAAAAAAACCCTAAATCATAAACCGGAAATTGAAAATTGAAATAGGGTTACAAGGATTTGCTAGTAAGGAGCTTCCATTACCATAACTCTAGTTCCTCTTCAGCTAACACGATGTTAGTGTAGCAATGCACTTCAAATATGAATGATTAAAGTAGATTGCTTAGAAAATTTCCCCCTAAATTTGGAATTGTGCTCTAACGAACCTTGCTTGCCATGATAAGTCACCTCTAAGATGTAAATCGATCATGAACAATTTCTAAATCCTCATTCAAATCAACATTATCATGACATAATTGGAAGAAGGAAACATACCTTACAATCGACGCAAAAGATGAGGTTGTGTTTGAGAATGAGTAAACTGAAGAGAGCAAGTTGTGCAGTTCGATGAAAGTAGAGAGGAAGGAGAAGATGCGTACCGTTTGTTCGACTGCTTGCTCCCAGTGTTAATGCTCAATACTCTGAAGAGGGTTGGGTTGCCTTCTCAAATTCTTCTATGGGTAAAAATAAATGACAGTAAGACTCTTGCCTCCTAATCCCAATTACTATAGTGGCCCAAAAAATCTAAAGTCGGTGCCTTTTATTTTTATTTTCCCTCTTATCCTTGGATTAAAAACTGCTGCAATAAACTACTTCATTTGTATAACCGCTTCATTTTTGTGTTGCATAACCTAAATTTTTTTAAAACCATTTCTTAAATCATTTCAACAAGTCTGACCGTTTCATCGAACCGTTTCATTAAATATCACCGTTGCATTGAACTATTTCTATATAGCCTTAATGTAGTAGCGTTGTTTTATTGCATTATTGCAGTTTTAAAAAATCTTATTCATTATTTAAAATTGATAGGATTACTTCATACTGTATCAATGATTTAAAATTAGAAAATATTTTGTAATGTTTATTGTGATGCGAGTATTTCAAAGTCGTTTTTGTATCGTTATATCAGATTTAAACTTTTCTACGACACGTACAAATCATACACAACAACGCGTTATATCAGCTTTAAACTTTTCTACAACACATAAAGATGATACATACATATCATCATATCAATTTACAACTACAAAGCTTCTTTGGACGACTTTGGCTTCCGTTTAAATTATGAAAGAAAAGTAATTTATTGTACATCCTTCAATTTAGCACCAATCATTCAAGAAGATGGCTTCTTTTAGATATCTAGCTTTATTGAACATGTCATTTATTCATCTACTAGTCCCGTTTTTGTTTTAGATAGCTGGCATAACTAGGTTAAACTCAATGAGCACATGTCTAATAATAACCATTCTACTTGGGTCTAAGTCTATGCTTTTTTTACATACTTAGGATGAATATGATACATGTGATAAGAATTGTATTAAACAAGCAACTTGCTTCTCTCGGGCACTCCTATGAACCGTCTTGGAGATGAATTTTGGAACACATCGATCGTTAATATGTATTGAATGTCACATTCGTCTGCGGGTTCAGAGAAGGGTGGCGTCTTTGGTCCGGAATAAGGGTCTCGTTGTCCAGTCAACGAGTTTGAGCTTCGAGGAGAACGAAACACCCCCACTTGAGGGTCTGGACTGTAGAGATATCCCGACGTAAATGGGATGACAAATATCCGTGTAGTTTGGAGTTTGGACCGTCTCTCATATGTTTGGCTTTCAATGTTGACTCTAAAGAGAATACTTGATTGTCAAGTATCATGGGTTGTCAACACTCTATATATTGTAAGGTAATTCATTCTTCAAAATTATCTACTTCTCGGCAGCTCCATGTGGTGGGTTGATTGCGTTTGTTGTATTGTTGTACTTAAAGTTTGGTGATCTTTGCATCCCGTGTATTAGAAGTTGGAGTAAGGATTGTACCTTTGTTTAAGATTATGATTTGGATCCCTACGGTGCTCCTACATAAAGAGTACTTCCTTTTTAATTTGTCCCATCAATGGGTACACTTGTCATTTAAGATAGAACAAATTTGGGTTACGTGATCGACAAGACCATAAAATTGACATATAGAAGCATTATACACCATGATCTGGGAGTCTATGGAGGCGAACATATCTACGGGTTTTACCGTAGCGTTTTTTGCATCATAAATTTTTTTAGCATGGTCACTCGATTTATCTATTGACTCTTATTCCTTGTTAATGGGTATAGTCATATGTCATGTACAATTATAAATCATATATTTTCTGGAATTATTCACTCTTTGGCAAAAAGATTGGACTAAAATAGTCTTAGATTTTCCATGAGCGGACATTGATGTATAAGGTACTTAAACCTTTTACAAGTATCATAAATCGTTTTCCTATTGTCGTTTTAAAATTAGTAATCTTGGTTCTCAATTAAATAGTTTTTCTAGGTGAATTTTTTATTATTAATAAATGCTTCATGAAGTGGAACCAAGTTGTGATAGATTAGTGGGATGTGGTGCTAGCTAGTGGGATGTGGTGCTAGGCTCCTTAAGTGTTTAGCTTGGAATTCGAGTTTGAATCCTCCTGGCGACATGTAAGAAAAAATTGATATTGGGAGGGTATCCCCCAGTAATGGGCCACGCCTTTCTACCCGATCCGGACGTAGAGCGGCTAAGCCGATCGAACCGGGTGGTCTTCGAATTTACCATTTACCAGAAAAAAAAAGTTGTGATAGATTAGGAAAAAGGGAACATAATCAATTAGTTGCTTATTCGGATAAAGAAAATTTAGAAGCAATTAACCTTATCATTTCAGCAAGGGCATCATGGACCTTGATGGTGCTTACAAAGTCACCAAATATTTTCCATGTGTCATAATGGATTGTCCATGCATTACTCTAAAAAAATTTTCCTTCAATGTTGATCTTCCTTCCCTTATAACATGGAAAGCCTTGATGAATCTCTCATCTTGGTTCCGTTAGCTACCTCTGTAACACCCCGAATCCGTAGGACTCGAGGCACTACTGGGCTAGGATCTCACAATAAATCCTGACCCTAGCCTGACAACAAGTTCATTGGATCTTACAACAAGGCACAGATAGATTAAAGCAAATCATCAAACTGTATATATACATAACAAAAGGTAATACAGAAGTACCGCTGAGTACAACTAAAACATATAACTGTACCCATATATATCCCATATCCCACGTATAGACCCAGTGTTCGGAGCCCTCAACGGATCACCCCATTTGAATCACTTTGCAATTCTCCTAACCTGCAAAGGATCTACAACACGGTATAAAACCGTTGGCTAACCATACACATATATAGAAGATGCAAGAGCACAAACACACATCAGGGAATAATAAACACATAATCATGCTATCACACATTTACCCGTTTAATTATGTTTATAACGTCCAACACTCAAATCGTATAAATAAATGTATATGAACATATGTGACACGAGGAATATATAATCCTCGCCTCTGGGGAATGGTGCCAGCTGGAGTGGTAATCCGGTCACCGTCTCCGTACACCCTATGGGAGTGGAGAAAGCCCGGCCCACTGAACCAATCTGGCCTACCCGCAGAGAACCTCCAGACTCCCAGCAGGATGAAAGGACAAGTTGTCACGGCCATACAATGGGGAGTCACTAAACCATAGGTCGGTAATCATCACTGCGCATGCTATCAAGCATATATCACACATCACTCATGCATACATCCAATATAAGGATGGTAGCTAAGTAAGTCCTATGGACTTACCACAACCTCGGAATAACCTCAACTTGATCAGCTCCAAACCGGGAACAACACTACCTATACAAGGCATATAGATATATCAAATCTCCTATCAAATAAAGGGTCACACCTAGACCCAAGGGATCCATAAGGATCATATCCAACTCATGACCTCGATAATCAACTAAACCTCAAAGCCATAACCGGCATAAAACGATATCATACTCATCATCATTCTATCCTCATATATGTACCTAGCATGCTACTAACCGGCTCATACTAGGAAAGGAAATGATCTACACTACTCTAGGTAGATCTGGAACAAGACGTACCTGCATGACAAGAGGGACGCAAGGGCGAAGCAAGGCAAACCGCAGGCACGGCGACACTCGGCCGCAGGCGCGGTGACAGTGGCCGCAGGAAAGAGCAGGCACGGGCGCAGGAACTGGGACCGTGGCCGCGGGGGCGGCATCTTCCGGGCGCAGATGCGGTGACAAGGTTCCCGCAGGGGCGGCGGCTTCCAGACGCCGGGGCGGCGACTCTGCAGAACGTAGAGTCCCGACTTCTCTTCCACTCTTCACGTGATCAAATCACGTCTTCTCCATTCCATATTCAAACACATACATATACATACACATTCTAACATCAATATACATCCAATCACATCTAATCCTAAGCTAGGGAAGAGGAATCAAGGAAGAAAGAAAGAAAGAAGAAGACTTACCACAATTGTGGTCCTAGGCAGCAAGGAAAGATCAGAACAACCCTCTCAGCTGGCTCTCAATCTCAGCAACAACTACATACAACATCAACCTCAACAAGGCCACACAAAACTCTTCCAAACCAAGGAGAAGCAAGAACAAGATCAAAGGAAGGAAGGAGGGAAAGAAGAACGTGAGAAGCTGGAGAATGAAGGCTGAAACCCTTCATCACGAGCCAAAGAAGAAGGTTAAGAAGGAATAAACAAAAGGGTAAAGCACGGGTCAAAGGATCAACAAAGCCGGCTGAAGCCGCAGGAAACCGTAGGGGCGGGTCCTTTGGCCGCAGGGGCGGGTCATAGCACAAGCCGCAGGGGCGGCCCTCTGGATCCGCAGGGGCGGCAACCCTAGCTTGGCTCTAAAAGACTAAGGCTCTTACATCTCACCCCCCTAAAAACAAGTTTCGTCCCGAAACTTGTAGAAATCCTCAAACCACTCGGACTCATAAGCCGAGGTATAACTCTCTCTATCGGAGGCATTACCTTTCCGCTTATAAGGTATCAACCTATAACAGTCTATAACCTCAAACACAAGAATGGAGGAACTCAACATCTCCAACTACAAAATCACTAAACTATCCAAGGCATAGAGGAAAACCATCTCTAGCCAAACTATAATCATATCACAAGGGCATAGAGGAAAAACATCTCTAGCCATATCATCATCACATCGCAAAGGCATAGAGGAAAAACATCTCTAGCCGTATCATCATCATAATAGAAGGGCATGGAGGAAAAAACATCTCCAACAATACTATATCCATCAAAATAGCATGGAGGAATACCCATCTCCAGCTAAACCCTAATCGTATCACAATAGCATGGAGGAAAGATCCATCTCCAGCTATAAACATCAATCTTACTAGCACATCAAGATCTACTAAGATCACAATCACATCATAGCTCGTACGAAAATAAACACATTATAGCATATAAGCACATAAGCATAACACTCACCAAGATAGTACTAAGATCTACTCGTCGATCCTACAGATGCATCTATCTCGGCATAGAACTTTGGATAGTTCCTCTGGATACTATCCTCAGTCTCCCATGTAGCCTCATTAGGTCCTCGTCTCGACCACTGTATCCTCAGCATAGGAATGTCCTTCGAACGCAGGCGTCTTATACCTCGTTCTAGGACTGCAATCGGGTGCTCAATAAAATTGTGGTCCGGCTCGACCACCAAATCATCATAACTCACAATATGTCTCGGATCTGGTATATACTCCCTCAGCTGAGACACGTGAAACACAGGATGAACACCCTCTAATCTCGGAGGCAAAGCTAACCTGTATGCTGCGCTCCCAACCCGATCCAGAATCACGAACGGTCCAACATATCGGGGCTCATCTTTTCCTTCATGCCAAAACGTCTAACATCTCGTGTCAGAGACACTCTCAGCCACACAAGGGCTCCTACTCTGAACTCTAAGGGTCTACGCCTCCAATCTGCATAAGACTTCTGACGGCTCTGTGCAGTCAGCATCCTCTCTCTAATCAATGCTACACGAGCCACATCATCTTGAATCTGATCCGGTGTCAAACCACTAACACTGCTCGGCTCATCCCAACATAACGGGGTATGACATCTCTGTCCATACAGTGCCTCATATGGGGCCATCCCAATCGATGCATGCCAATTGTTGTTGTACGAGAACTCAACTAGTGGGAGATGATCCGTCCACACTTGTCCCCAGTCCAACACATAAGCTCGCAACATATCCTCCAGTGTCTGAATGGTCCTCTCTGACTGACCATCTGTGTGAGGATGAAACGCAGTAGTAAAGTGCAAAATCGTCCCCAGGGCAGTCTGAATCTGCTGGCAAAATATCGAGGTAAATCGCCCATCTTTGTCTGAGACGATCGTTCTCGGTACACCATAGAGTCTCACTATCTATTTAGTGTACTCCTCTGCTAATCTGCTCACTGGCCACGTTTCCCGGATAGGGATAAAACGTGCCGTCTTCGTCAGTCTGTGCACTATAACCCAGATGACATCAAAACTCCTGCTCGGTCTCAGTCTAGTCACAAAGTCCATGCTAACATCCTCCCACTTCCTCTGTGGAACAGGTAGTGGGTGAAGTTCACCTCCAGGTCTACTATGCTCGATCTTGACCTGCTGACAGATCGCACACTAGGCCACAAATCTGACCACATCGGGCTTCAACCCTCCCCACCAATATGAACGTCTCAAATCCTGGTACATCTTACTCGTACCTGGGTGCACTGAATAAGGTGTACAATGAGCCTCCTGTAATATCCTTTGGCGTAAATCCGCATCAGCGGGTACACAGACACGACCACGGCGTCTCAACACTCCATCTGCTCCTAGAAGGAACTGTGGTGCCTCATCCCGAGACATCCTCTCTCGGATCCTCATTAGTGTCGGATAGGTCCCTTGCTTCTGTTGGATCTCACCCAACAGATCAGGAAGAACCTCTAAAGTACTCAGCTGCGCGTCCTCATCAGGAAACTGGACGTCCAACTCCAGCCAAATAAGGTCTCTCTGCAACTGATGTTGAACTGTCAGCCTCGCAATCGCCTGCTCTCGAGGCGTCTTCCTGCTCATCGCGTCAACAACAACGTTTTCCTTCCCCGGATGATACAGAATCTCCAGATCAAAGTCCTTAATCATCTCAAGCCACCTACCCTGGCGGTTATTCAATTCCCGCTGCGTGAAAATATACTTCAAACTCTTATGGTCTGTGAAGATCTGACATGTAGCACCATACAAGTAATGTCTCCAGATCTTCAGTGCATGAACTACCGCTGCCAACTCCAGGTCATGAGTCGGGTAGTTCTCCTCATACGTCTTCAGCTGTCTAGACGCATATGCAATCACTCTGCCCCGCTGTATCAATACACATCCCAACCCTAGCTTGGATGCATCACTGTAAACCACAAAATCCTTTGTACCCTCTGGCTGTGCCAATATAGGAGAAGAAGTCAGACGTCTCTTCAGCTCCTCAAAACTCTGTATACACTGATCAGACCATACAAATCTGGTAGTCTTCCTCAGTAAACTCGTCAGTGGACGGGCAATCACAGAAAATCCCTCCACAAAGCGTCGATAATACTCGGCTAAGCCAAGAAAGCTACGTACTTCCTTGACGTTCGTCGGTGTCGTCCAAGATGCTACTGCTTCGATCTTTGCCGGATCCACCTTGATCCCTTCAGCTGATACAACATGACCCAGGAATGCTACCTCTGGCATCAAGAACTCACACTTAGAGAACTTAGCATAAAGTTCTCTATCTCGTAAAATCTGCAACACATTCCTCAGCTGCCCTGCATGCTCCTCTCTGCTACGAGAGTACACCAGAATGTCATCTATGAAAACCACCACAAACTGATTCAGGAAGTCGATGAATATACTGTTCATCAACTCCCTGAAGACGATTGGGGCATTCGTAAGCCCAAATCACTACAAACACGTAGTGTCCATATCTGGTCCGGAATGCTGTCCTGTGCACATCCTGCTCTCTCACCCTCAACTGGTGATACCTTGAACGCAAATCAATCCTGGAGAATATTGTCGCTCCCTAAAGCTGATCTAACAAGTCATCAATACGAGGCAATGGATACTTGTTCTTGATGATCACCTTGTTCAGCTCTCTGTAATTAATACACAATCTCAACGATCCATCCTTCTTCCGCACGAAGAGGACATGTGCTCCCCATGGGGATACGCTAGGGCGGATAAAACCCTTCTCATCCAACTCCTCGAGTTGCTTCTTCAGCTCCAGCATCTCGACAAGCGCCATCCGATATGGGGCCTTCGAGATCGGTCTCGTATCAGGCTCCAACTATACCAAAGTCCACACTCCTCTGAGGCGGCAAACGGGACGGCTCAGCAAATACATCTGTAAACTCGCAGATCACTAGGATATCCTCTAGCGTTGGACTCTCCGCCTCCTTCATGGCATAACACCAGAAGGCCTCACAACCCTGTGCAATCAGTCTCGCTGCCCGTATCGCACTGATAACCATGCCTGACTTTCCATGGTCCCAACCTCGGAAAACCTCTATCTGACCTAACTCGGTAGAGAGGATCAAAATTCTCCTACCTACATCTAATACTGCCTGATGTCTATCCATCCAATCCATACCTAAAATGACTTCTTCATGCACTAATGGCACGACAAAGAAGTCAACAAGCAAAACACGAGTCCCTACAGAAATGGGACAACCACGAATCTCACGGGTACTCTGACCCTACTACCATCGGGTAACCCTATACTAAAGGGTATCCCCTCAGTCGTATCTAGACTCAGACGCTCAATACATGCATCAGAAATAAAAGAATGCGTAGCTCCAATATCAAATAAAACTCTGACAGGTAAACCATGAATCATAATGGTACCTGTAGCAGTCGGTGCAGTTGGCTCCTCTGCACTCCTCAGCTCAAAAACTCGACCTTGTGGTCCTCTGGTGTCCGTGGTACTCCCACCACGACCTCTGCCTCTACTCGGCCCAGGAGAAGATTCCTGAGTAGTAGAACGGTCTGGGACTCTCTGCTGTCCTTGAATTTGTTGCTGCTGAGGTGGCCTCTGCCCAACTCCTGCTACACTGGCAGGAGAAGAACCCTGTTGTGACGAAGCTCCACCCTTTCTACAGAAAACAGCTTTGTGGCCTCGTCCGCAACAAGTATAGCAAATCACTGTCTGCGTTGGGCACGCTCGCTGTAGATGTCCGGGTTCCTCACAGTTATAACACCGTCGACCCGTAGCTGCAACCTGTGTAGATGTGGGGTAACTTGGACGTCTTTGGTTTAGTTCAGAACCAACAACTCCACCAGCACCACTGGTTTACCTAGTTCGTTGTCTCTTCCCAAGCCTTCTATGCTCCTCTGGAACTTGAGGAATCTCAGCAACATGTTCCGGTACAACTAGCACCTTAGTAACTCCATGGGATCTCCTAGATGATCCCTCCTGTGCCGGCAGATCCGGGGTACGTATACCTGCTCTAGCAGCCTTCTGTACTTGTCTGATATACGCGCGGAAATCTGGTCCCCTCATAAAGACATAATCCGAGTCATCTGATTGGACTCGCTGTGGTGTATATTTCCCAACTATATTGTTCCCAGTCTCAGGAATGACACTCTCAATAATAACCTCATGAACCTCCTCCGCTGCCGGTGGATCAACAGCGGAAAGCTGACTCTGTCCTACCTCTACTGGAGGAAGAGGAGATCTATCCCTACCTCGTCCATCTGCAGATACAGCTCTAGTCTGAGCCATCTGCACGGGATATATCCCTACCTCTACTGGAGAAAGGTTGTATATATGCCATATGTATAGATATATATCAAGTCAATCACAACATAATATGTATATATATATATATATATATACTGTCGAGATCTTCAAAGGGGTGATGGCTTCTCGTACACGCTATCCCAAAACATTTGTACTCATTTCAAAACCAAAACCTTTTGAAAAATCAGACCCCTTTCGGGTTCTGTTTATTTATCCATTCGACCTTTATCGCAGATTGCAAGTGCCATTGTTGTCAACCTAAGGCTCTGATACCAACTTTGTAACACCCCAAATCCACAGGATTCGGGGCGCTACTGGGCTAGGATCTCACAATGGATCCTGACTCTAGCCTGACAACAAGTTCACTGGATCTTACAACAAGGCACATATAGATTAAAACAAAACAACAAACTGTATATATACATATCAAAAGGTAATACAGAAGTACCGCTGAGTACAACTAAAACATATAACTATACAACATAAATATCCCATATCTCACGCATAGACCCAGTGTACGGAGCCCTCAACGGATCACCCCATCTGAATCACTTTGCAGTTCTCCTAACCTGCAAATGATCTACAACACGGTATAAAACCGTTAGCTAGACATACACAAATATAGAAGATGAAAGAGCACAAACACACATCAAGGAATAATAAACACATAATCATGCTATCACACATTTACCCGGTTAATTATCTTTATAACGTCCAACACTCAAATCGTATAAATAAATGTATCTGAACATATATGACACGAGGAATATATAATCCTCGCCTTTGGGGAATGGTGCCAGCGGGAGTGGTAATCCGGTCACCGTCGTATACCCTATGGGAGTGGAGAAAGCCCGGCCCACTGAACCAATCTGGCCTGCCCACAGAGAACCTTCAGACTCCCAGGGGGATAAAAGGACAAGTTGTCACGGCCCTACAATGGGCAGTCACTAAACCACAGGTCGGTAATCATCACTACGCATGCTATCAAGCATATATCACACACCACTCATGCATACATCCAATATAAGGATGGTAGCTAAGTAAGTCCTATGGACTTACCTCAACCTCGGAATAACCTCAACCTGATCACCTCCAAACCGGAGAACAGCACTGCCTATACAAGGCATACAGAGATATCAAATCTCCTATCAAACAAAGGGTCACACCTAAACCCAAGGGATCCATAAGGATCATATCTAACTCATAACCTCGATAATCAACTAAACCTCAAAGCCATAACCGGCATAAAACGATATCATACTCATCATCATTCTATCCTCATATATGTACCTAGCATGCTACTAAACCGCTCATACTAGGAAAGGAAAGGATCTACACTACTCTAGGTAGATCCGGAACAAGACGCACCTGCGTGACAAGAGGGACGCAGGGGCGTAGCAAGGCAAACCGCAGGCGCGGCGACACTCGGCTGCAAGCGCGGTGACAGTGGCCGCAGGCAAGCACAGGCACGGACGCAGGCGCTGGGACCGTGGCCGCGGGGGCGACAGCTTCCGGGCGCGGGTACGGTGACAAGGTTCCCGCAGGGGCGGCGGCTTCCAGACGCCGGGGCGGCGACTCTGTAGAACGTAGAGTCCCGACTTCTCTTCCACTCTTCACGTGATCAAATCACGTCTTCTCCATTCCATATTCAAACACATACATATACATACACATTCTAACATCAATATACATCCAATCACATCTAATCCTAAGCTAGGGAAGAGGAATCAAGGAAGAAAGAAAGAAAGAAGAAGAAGACTTACCACAATTGTGGTCCTAGGCAGCAAGGAAAGATCAGAACAACCCTCTCAGTTGGCTCTCAAGCTCAGCAACAACTACATACAACATCAACCTCAACAAGGCCACACAAAACTCTTCCAAACCAAGGAGAAGCAAGAACAAGATCAAAGGAAGGAAGGAGGGAAAGAAGAACGTGAGAAGCTGGAGAATGAAGGCTGAAACCCTTCATCATGAGCCAAAGAAGAAGCTTAAGAAGGAAGAAACAAAAGGGTAAAGCACGGGTCAAAGGGTCAACAAAGCCGGCTGCAGCCGCAGGAAACCGCAGGGACGGGTCCCTTGGCCGCAGGGGCGGGTCATAGCACAAGCCGCTGGGACGGCCCTCTTGATCCGCAGGGGCGGCAACTCTGACTTGGCTCCAAAAGACTAAGGCTCTTACAACCTCTTGTTTCTGCACCCTCACTAATGGATCTGAAAGCACCATCAATGTTTAATTTTATCCATTGGTCCATCGGTCTCATCCAATTCAAGGTAATATGGAGGTCATCAAGAATAACTTCCTCCAATATTCCCCCCACTTCTTGACTTAATGTTGTTGAATGTAAAAGTTCTTCTCAAAAGAAATTTAGTTCTATTTATTGAGAAGTCTCTTTCATTACAAAAAGCCCTAGCATTTTCCATCGCTACAACCACCATATCGTGATTGTAAAAGCCTATCTCCCATCTACATTCTTTGTTCAGATTCAGTTCAATACATTCTTGCAATTTACCTCTACAGAATTGATCCATAGTTGCTCTTTTTAAAATTTTAGTCCTTACTTCTCATGCCCTAGGACAATCTCATAGGATATGGAACGTAGTTTTCATAACGTCATTGTATGCACTGTCAGTTGCGTATGCGCAAAGATGATGTCAAACCCTATTTTCGTTGGACAAGATCATATTATGAAGGGTCAACTAAAGAAAGTATTTCTTTCTTTTTTGGTGCTTTTGTTTTTCATAGGGTCATCCATATATTTTTCTCCTCATCATTTTTCTATCTTCTATAATTCCAAGGGTTGTTTTGATTGAGATTTCCCCAAAAAGGATATTTGTTTAATTCCAATAAAATATATTCAATGTAGCTTCTTCAATTTAATAGTTCACTACCTTCAACAAATCATCCTCTCCCAACAAATGAGCAAATTCGTCTCACTTTCAATTTTCTCCCGTTTTTCCTAACTCATGGTCCCTGATGTTGGTGAGAGTTGTATTCTCTAATGGTCAGTCTATTACCCATAGATGGCATCATAATCGAGTTTTTCTTCCATCTTGAATTTCTACTCACAAGCCCCTCATGAGAGTACCCTTTTATTTTGTGATTCTCATCCATAAATTCAATGTTCTCCATTGTTGTACAAATGTATCTTGATCACACCTTCCTCTTCAGTATTTATGTTGTATGACTCGTGACTAGAGGGAATCTAGTTCATTAACATTCTCCATCCCATCTTATCTATGAACGCATTTTTCTCATGCCCCGCATACCCAATCCTAGCCTCTTGCATGCTTTAGTTTTTTGACCTCTCCCTAATTTAACAAATAAATTAACTTGTGTTCGTGTCTAGCCTCATAAGAACACTCTTGTCAGCTTTTCTGTTTTATTGCATACAAACATTGGTACGCTCGTCGTTTGCATTTCGTGGATTGCTTTTCTTGACACTTTTTGGAAGAGTTACTCATCCTGCGCTGGACAAGTATTTTGATCTCCATCCATCCGTACGCGAATTAACTCTCTCCACAATGTTCTTGTATTGTCCAACTAAGGTCATTTTCTTTTAGATGTCGACACCTAGATATTTTACTATATCCTTCGTTAGCGGGATACCTCCTGACACTGCAATATCTAAAGCTTGCTCCTCCGTCAAACTATTAAAACTAAAAAAAAAAAAACTTTAGCTTTTTTTGGAAATTAGCCCTACTACTTGAGGAATTTTAGAATTTATGTAGAACTTGACAACTATCATATACATTATGTTGTTACTTCTACGAAAAATAATAGATCGTCGGGAAAGAAGAGGTGTGTTATGTCAGGTCCTCCCACCGATAGTTTGATGAATTTCCATGCCTCACAACTTACCACTTCTTCAATTATGTGGCCTAACCTTTTCATAAAAAAAAACAAATATGTAATGAGTTAATGAGTCACCTTGAAAAACTCCCCTATTTGGTTGAAAGTTTTCCTCAATATTTCCATTCCACAAAATTCTCATTTGTTTGTTGTTACACAGTCCATGATTACTCATATCATCTTTGAAGGTAGCTTGGTCTCGAATAAAGTATCTCTAATAAACTCCTACCGGAATATTTCATATGCCTTCTCTAGATCTATTTTTATTTCCATCATATGTAGTCCCCACTTATTTCTCATGTTTTGCATATCTTTTGTGCCACGGCAATATTACAAATTATCTATCTACCCAAGACAAAACTTGAATGATTTGGAGCAACTAGGCCTCTTATCATTGGTTTTAACTGAGTAACAATGGTTTTGGTAATGATCTTGAATACTACATAGACTAATTGGCTTGAGGTTTTTTGCAGTTTACGGGTTATCAATCTTTGAAATATGGATCCATGTTGTTCTCAAAGTATTCCATCGACATGAATACCTATTTGAGTTAAGATGGTGCTCTCAAAGTATTACATTGACAGGTTTGGGTACGGATCCATGTTGCAAGGAACTTAATCAACTAATCTTCAACAACGAAATTGGGTCTCTATTTCTGAATGGTTAAGTAATTGTCTCCGTTAGCCATGTACCATCCATCATAACAAAGCTTAGATTATCCACATTTTCAAACGTAATTAAACCGAATTTGCTCCCAACATTAATCATGTAGAATTGGCCCTTAGGTCTCCATAGTTGGATCGATTTACGTCTCATTTGCATGAATCCTATTGAGTGATCAAATACTCTGATAATGATTGCATCTCTCCATGGTTTCCGTAATTTTTCCTTTTCGTGTGTTGTGAGGAGAATGAATGGGGAGTTTGTATCTTCTATGCATGGCATCTCATCATTCACCGGGTCTTGGTTTCTCTTAGCATCTACCAAGATTGTTTTGTTTTGCTTATTTCTGTATGTTGCATTTTTTAAGACCCGAGGTATTTGGGATGATGTTCCCATGCCAACCATGCTCTCACAATAAACTTCTTAGGAGGTCACCAATCTTGAAATTGCTCCCGCACGAGCACTCTTAACTCCAGAGTTATTTGTCCTCACTCTACCACTGGACAAAGAAAAAAAAAAGAATTTTTGTTGACATGAGTAGTAATCCATCCTTATATGTTAATCACAAATTCCCATTCAAATGATGCGGGATGCCAATTGTATGGGATGTTACAATCTCCCCTCTTAAACTCTTGACTCCCACGTTTGGCCAAGGACCGTCCCAGTAAGCCGAGTCATCCGTTATGTTTGAGCATAATGATTTTATGTTAACTAGTGATGTGTTATTTATGTTGAATTTGTATAATCGATGTATATATTAAAATAGTCTGTGTATGATTAACTTATTTTTTAAATTACCCTATTTCTAAGTAAATTTTTATCTATTTATATATTGTCTTAATAAACCAAGTAAAAAAAATTATCAATTTAACTCACAATTATGAATGTAACCTAAAATACCCTTTTGTATGCGTTAAAAGTTACGGGATTATCGAGTCATTTAAGGTCGGGTTACTTCGGGCTATCGGGTTGTTCGGGTCGGGTTAATCGGGCAATCGGGTCATTCGGGTCAGGTTACTTCGGGTCATAAATTACTCCGAGTTAAATCGGTTTCAAGCAGGTCGGTTCCGGGGATTATCTTTCTCAAAATTTTCGGGGACAGGTCAGGTTCTGGTTCGGGTTTATCGGGTCGGGTTCACGGGTCGGACCAACTTTTCACATCTCTAGCCGGGCCTGGTCCACACAGATCGAACACCGAAACCAATGTTAAACAAAATCAGATATTTAAATTTTCATAAGCAAATTAAACATATATATAGAATTGTTTCCTACTTGTTAATTCTATTGCCCGATGTGTAGTCAATTAATAATATCGAGTTCATTATCATTTACAACCAGTCGTCCCTCATCTGATTCTTATAGGTCTATAAATAATTAGTTGATTCACGTAATAACTTAGCATGTTAAAATTAGTTAAATTTTTTAAGTCTTGAGAGACTGGTACTAGAGTTGTCAAAATCTAAACCGACTTGAAAAACCAAATCGACCCGTCCGAATCCGAATACACTTTAAATAAAAGACTCGATATCTAATATGAGTTGACTCACTTCAATATGAAATCGTAACATACCTAAACCAGAAGCAAAACCGATCTGAATGAGATTGGAATCGGAAGAAGACCCATCACCTGATCCGAGCTAGCCCGGTTTTTTCGCTGTCGAGTTTTCTCGACACTTTTTTCACAATAATACGACGCTTTGGGAGTTTAACATTCTCAACGGTTTTGGGAGTAAAAAAAAATCTCAGACACTTATAGGAGTAAAAATATCTCAACACTTTAATCGATGTCAACCACTGCAAATACTTGTGTTTGAGGAATGTCCTACTGCAACATATAAAAGTGTCAACTTGAACAAATTTTTAATAAATATTTTTTCCTTAAATTTAGTTATAAAGTCGCTAATTGTGAAGCTAAAATATAGATGGATGGTACTTGCATATACAAAAGTATGAATCTGTCCGACAATATAAGTATGAATTAGTAACAACGAAAATAGAGATCGTGAATCCACACTTCTTGTTCTTATACTATTATAGATCGATGGTTCTTGTATAAAAATTAGCTTTATTAATAAGATAGAGAGCCTGCACAAAATCCTGATTAAAGGAAGTATATACACATATTTGATTTCAAGGTTCGCTAGATTTCTTCGTTCATTACATGTCCGGTTCGGCTTATTCTTGTAAGTCATACTATGTCGCCTTTCGAATCCTTTATTATGTGTGTGATAAAACTATATCCATTAAAAAGTTAGACATGAGCCCTTAGATTCCACGACAACAATTATATGATTGTATCCAATCACAACTATATATATTCTCCAGCTACAAAACAAAAACCCATAATTCAATGGAGAAAGAAGATCAAACATCTTTTTGCTCTAGTTTTTTCGTGATAGAGAATGTGTCATTCTTCATAATTGTACCAATTTGTGATGGTCCAAATATAAAGGTATGTATAAAGAGAGGAAAATTAAAAGAAGATGTATCACAAGTTTACTTACTCATCCACACTGACTTGCTTTCGCAACTAAAAATATCTTACCATTCAAACTACCTTTCTCTTTTGCTCTCTATACTTCATAAATTTTAGTTGACATGAAGTAGAAAAGTAAATAGATTTTACCTTAAGATGCAAGACTTCTTATTCAATGCTTGCTCATATTCCCGAGAACTTGAATTGGCCTGCAGTAAACATGGCTCAATGCTCTCAATACTTTATACTATTATTAACATACTAGGAAAATTACAGGGACTACATACATGTCCTTAACCGTGCTGTAAATTTTCAACAAGCTTATTTACTAGATTTCTTACAAAGACTCATTTTGGTTCAAATAAAGAGCATAAAATGTTACTACGACCTCCAGATGCCTTTCTCAATGATATAATCAAGCCAAATATGAAGTTAGTAAACCCTAGCATATGATGTACATTATTTTCAGAATATTAAGACATCATATCAAAATAAAAGCTAGCAATGTTAGGAAATCAGATTCATGAGCAAATTAACTGGTCAGGCACAAGGAGCTAGAAATGCAATATATCACCAATCAATCAACCAAAACTACCCTTAAAAAAAACATAGATCTTATACAAAAAACATCCAATCAAAGAAAGTGTTGAGTGCGGGAAATGTATCCCACATCGACAATATAAAACTCGTGAACCTAACATATAATTTCTTAACTTGCAAACAAGGATTCAGGGTTCCATCATAAAACGATTGACAAAAGAATTAGTAGTTCACTGGTTTTATTGGCAACTATTCTAAAAATGATCCCTTAATTTATAGGGATCATTCACACGTAAAAGCAATGTATTGTGTGTTCTTCATTATTTGAAATATATGACCATGCCTTTTTTTTCGTTAAAATAAGAGAAGAACAATATAATACCAAAATCCTCATATTCAAAAGAAGATTGAAATATTCGAAAAAATAATATTACAAGATGATTTGAAGCCAATCATCAAGAAATAAAAAATGTTGCATTTGAAGACAAAATACATTGTATGATGCAATTAAGGTAGAAAGAAGGTTTCAATCACCTTAATTGATGGAATATCGGAATAGGTATCATTCTCCTGCATCGGTTATATATATCTGTTTCAGTGACAAAATATTCCTTAGGACATCACAGTATATATATATATATATATATATATATATATATATATATATATATAAAAAAAAAAATATATATATATATATATATATATATATATATATATATAAAGAAGATGGTTTATACAAAACTATCATTTACCACTATAACGTAACAACTCAAGTTAAAGAATACAATAACCAATAATTATCCCATTCTTATTTCAACTAGTTAAACAAGGCATCCCTCTGAATCATTTTCATATTACCAATAATTATCCCATTCTTATTTACAATTAGCAGATCAACCCCAAGGTAAATGAAACCAATAGTGTAGGTAGAAAGAATGTTTCAATAACCTTGATGATCTCGTAGTGGTACCAGCCAACTTTGTTTGGTAGTCTACCTAACAAGCGATATGTGTCCCTTTTTAACATATCCTTTTGAAGCCTCAGAACCTATAGATCAACAGCAACGTAAATTCAATACACCCTTAACTTAGTACAAAATAAAAAAAAAGGATAAAAACAATTTAAATCGAGTAACTTTTTTACTGTCACAATTATTTCTTAAGAATCAAGTAATTTTTCAAACAAAACTCTACAATATATTTTCCCATTGTTAGTTCTATAAATGAAACAAACACAAAGGAAAAAGATCGAAGCAGCAAGAAATCAAGAATCTACTATATAATACTAAAACAGAAGTAATTATGTCCAGTTGTCGTTCCCTCATTAAGCCACCTCGAATTTTGTCACATGGCATCCCCACGTTAAACCACATTTTATTTTGCCATGTGTCGTCTTTAGGTTGTGCCACATCATTCTTTGACTTATTTTATTTATAGAGATCATGATAAAGTTGTTGTCATTTATAAAAAGAGATTGATCTTATTCTATTTTTATACCAATTAAAACTATATATAAATTATTGGTTTTAATAATTTCCTTTTTAAAACTACCATTTTACCACATGTAATCTTAATATTATGGAATATGATTTTAACCTTTTTCACTTAATTAAGATTATTAAAAATATAAAGTAGTATTAATTTACATAGTAGAAATAATTTTAATATTTTCTACTAAATTGAATAACTATATAAGATTTTAACTTTGTTATATAAAATAATACATAGATAAATTATATTGTCCAATCCTACTATATTTTATATTTTATTATATTAATACAAAATTTAAATCTTTATATGAATTTGTTTTAATATTTATTTAAATAACTAGACAACTAAAAAGTATAAAACATGAAGTGTATATGGATTACAAGTATCGATTCTACATTTGTTTCTAATGATTGAGAAATTCCGTTGACTTTAATTAATTTTATTTCACGTTACAAGATTTTAACACATAATACTAAAACAAAAGTGTATAAAGTCACGTGTCATCGTCACATTAAGCCACACTGGATTTTGTCGCATGTCATAATCACATTAAGCCACTTAGGATTTTGCCACATGTTAATACCATATTAAGATATAAAAAATAAAATATTTCAATAGACTATGTATATCAGGCAAAAACTTTGTCATTTATTTCTATAAGAAAATCATGAAATATATATATTAGCAATTGTAATATATTATGATTAAAATATATAAATATTCTTATAACAAAATTATGGTTTTTTTTTTATCATAAAATAATAATTGGTTTTTAGCTTACCTATAGTTATTATACTATTTTTTTTTAATTTATAAATAAAATTTGTGTCATCCCGTACGAGACACGGGTATAATGCTAGTATTATGCTAGTGAGTTACTAATTATTCCAAAAAGGTGAATAGAAGCGCAAGAAAGTCATACGATGCTTTGGTATCATCAACAAACACCTATCCTTTATTCTAATATGTTAGTGTTGCATTGAATATGTTATTAATTTATTATTTAATAAACTAATATCCTAAATCTAATACTATTTCGCTATAAATATTTTTTACTCAAGACATTATAAAATTATTAATATATGTTTACAAACATATATCACATGTAGCGGGTGTATCGTGAAAGTTTCGCTTCGTCATTTTAAGTATAAATAATAAGATATGAGAACATTATAATATAATTATAATTTAAAAAATCACTAAATCGTTATATTTTTATTGTTTTGAAAAGTAAATTCAAGTAAAACAATTCATATCCACCAAAATATAACACGTCAACCTTTGACACATTACTTGAACAATTCCCGATCTATGATAGAGAAATTGCAAAATTATCCTATTAGTTTAACAAAAATTCTGAAGTGCATGAATATTAAATGCATTAAATCCAAATAACCCCGACTCACGTGAAACCGAAATAACCAAAAACCGAACGAATTCATTAACATGATCTGTTTTGACCCGTAACTTGAAATAACCATAAATCTAATTCGACCCAACCTATCAAGCATTTAGACCTAAAGATGGGTTCACCTTGACCCGAATTATTCTAAAACAAGATGACCGTACTAGAATCCGATCGAAATGACCCGATTTGACCCGATTTGATTGATGGAACCGAAAGCCATACACGTGATCTAGTGAAAATGGACTTTTTGAAAATAAGTTATGCCATATATATATATATATATAATCATTATTTTTTGAAATTATATATAGCAGTCAGGCCACTATATATACGAACCTAGGCTATGTAAATGTGGAGAAACTAGAATCGAGATATTAAACATGGAAGATGTATTAGACCCCCTTGTTTCACGCGGAGATGAGGAGCAGGGTTCGAGGAGTGGGCCTGCGTGGCAGCTGATCCAAGCCTTGGTGGTGTCGATCTCACGAGCGTTCGACGCCCAGCAGTGTTTTGTGACAGCATTCACAGACTCCCAATCGTACCCATCAAACATAATTACAGAATGGTCCCTTGAAGACGCCAGCGCCTTCCTAACAAGTCTCCCGTCCACCTCCTTCTTCCTCGGCTCCGCCGTCGGAGCCTTCCTCCTCACACCTCTCGCCGACTCCCGCCTTGGACGAAAGAACGTGCTCTTACTCTCGTGTCTTATAATGTCCATCTCCGGCCTCCTCACCTCCTTCTTCGCCACCAACCTCTTCGTCTACGCCGTCCTACGATTCTTATCCGGAATCGGCCGTTCCTCCCTCGGTTCCTGCACTCTCGCCCTATGCACCGAGCTCATTGGCCCCCGTTGGCGATCTCACGTCGGCATCCTCACCTTCGTTTTCTTCTGCTTTGGCTTCGCATCCTTACCCGCCATAGCTTACCTCAACCGAGATTTCTCGTGGCGGCGGATCTTCTTCTGGACTTCTCTACCTGCATTTCTCTACTCCTTCCTCGTCTACTTCTTCGTCAGAGAGTCTTCCCGGTGGCTCTCCCTACATACCAAAACTGCAACTATCTGCTCTTCCATGAAAACCTTATTCTCAAGAAAATGGGCACGGCGGAGGCTATTCTTTGTAATGGTGATGAGCTTTGGCATCGGGGTGGCCTACTACGGAATGCCATTAGGCCTCGGAAACCTATCCTTCAATCTCTACCTTAGCGTCGCCATGGAAGCCTTGTTCGAGCTTCCAGCCGCATTCGCCGCATTCTGCCTCGTCGGAACGCTCAACAGGAAGTCGTCGCTTCTAGTAACGATGACGGTAAGCGGGATCTGCAGCATTGCATGCGGCGCAGCGACTGGGTCCAGCTCGGCACTGCAACTTGTGTTGGAGCTGGCGGGGTTTGTCAGCGGATGCACGGCGTTCGACTTAGGGCTTATTTATGTGTCGGAATTGTTCCCGACGTGTGTACGGAACTCAGCTTTTGCAATGGCGATGCAGGCGGTTGTGTTGGGTGGAGTAGTGGGGGCGGTGTTGGCGGCAGTGGGTGAGGCGCAGCATAATGAGTTGATAGCTTATGGGGGATTTGGGGTGGTCATATTGGTGTGTGCAGTGTTTGTAATGTGGTTGCCGGAGACAAAGGGCACGGAGTTTTGTGACACCATGGAGCAAGAAGAGTGCAAAGTTGCAAGCCCAGTCTTGGGTTGGTTTGTCTAATACTCGACAAACCACATTTTCATTAATTTGGGTCGGATCTTGACATTTTTTTTTTTTAATCAATTTGTGGTTAGTAAATATATATGTGTGATTGTGGTTTAAAAATTCAAACTCATTAATAATTCAGTTTTAAAATTCATGAAACTTAACATTTGCAAACCAAACCAAGTATCTAAGAAACTCTACCACTTTGTAATGATAAGAAGTATCATCTTGGGTGTACCGTACCCTTCATTTCATGATTGGGTAAAAGATCGGGGACTCTCCCTCACAAATTGTAACGAGAAGACCAATAAAGCAATATCTTATATAAATAAAACACGTAGAGTGGTTTGGGAACATAATAAATACAATCCCGACAGAAGAACAGTTGAGCATAGAAAGAATAGCAGATATAGAAAATTCATAACACATTATATTAGATTGTCCATTTATAAAACAAACATTTATTAAACTTTTACCATGGTTTGGGAACATAATAAATACAATCAATTCGAATTCGGAACAACCATGCCACACTATATGTACTTTAAGAGATATATTAGAACCTGAGAATGTTAGAATATATGGTCTCTTTATATTTGGTGGAGTGTATGGTATTTCAGAAATCTGATGATTTTTTTACAAATTATATACGTGATAAAGGAAGAATATAAAATGAGGAATTTTTATGGGTGAAAGTAGTTAAGGGAGAATTGACCTATGTTTATATAGTCTGTGATACATAGGACAAACTTTTTAAACTTTTGAAAATGTCAATTTTCGAGACCAAAGCAAATGCACTACTAAATAGAACGATGAAAGTAAAAGAGTCGGGAGACAAGAAAGTAGAAATGAAGGGAGAGAAAGAGAGACAATTTGAATGTGATCAGTTGTTTTAAGGTATTTGGATATTCCTTTGACAAGCGAAAATTCTAACTGGTGATATATTATGTTTCATGTGTAGCTTTTGATGAAGTCCGTATAAAGAATATTTTTAGAAAAGTTAACGTCGTGGGCGATGCTATATTGCTACCCTAGGCCACTTTCTCCTCATTGTCCATGTTGATGGTTTCCAAGTCGTTGAAAATCACATTCGGAAAGATATTCTTCATCGACCAGTGAACAAGACTTATTCATGACGGCTCATCCATTAGATGCAAAGATGCAACCACTCTCATATACCATATACATTTTGTGCAAGGAAGTGATAGATTTTTTGGGTCAGAATTGACATGAGGGTTCATCGCACGTTTAGTACAACTGTCTAGCTCGGTTGACACTTGACGAAACGCCTTAAGGCCGGCTAGCCCAACCGGACGGACTATCATTGTCCATGTCCGCGATTTGAGTCTTAAGACTAACAAGCCTGATAGGAGGAGTAACTCACCAACCTTTTTTACTAGACTTGTTATCCCAATATTATTAATGTGTGACAATAATCCTCCGCAAGGAAACACATAATTCCTTCCCTCCTACCCAAGAGAAAAAAATAAATATCAATATATTGCAAAGTTTCTTTAGACAACTTTCGGTTCAGTTAAAATTATTAAAAAGAAAAAGAAAAAGTAATGAATCATACATCCTTCAAGTTAGCACCAATAATTCTAGAAGAAAGCTTCTTATAAACTCAGCTTTAGTGAACATGTCATTTATCCATCTACTAGTCTTGTTTCTGTTTAGACAGCTGACATAGCTTGCTTAAATGTCTAATAATAATAATCATGCTACTTGGATGTCAGTCTATGTCTTTCTTATAGTTGGGATGAATATGACTCATGTGACACAAATTGTTTTCTATAAGCACCTTGCTTTCTCTCAGTCACTCCTATGAACCATCTTAGAGTTGTCTTAGTTGAGCTTTAATATCATTGTAAACACTCAAATGTTGGGATGCTTTTCAACTATCTGGATAGTGACGAGTTGATATGATAGTGTAAATTACTCTATTTAATTTAAATCACTAATCTCTGATGGACAGATAGAAATATTTTAGTGTGCAATTAATCAAAGATTATCAGAGGTTATTTCAAAAGAGAGATCTGTAATTTGGTGAGTATCATCATTTCATAATATGAGTCAAAGATTACATTTGATGTCTTAGTTGAGCTATCTTAATATCCTCTACTTTTATTTAGTATTAAATAAAATTGGCAATTTTGTTTGAATGTACAGGCTATAATAATCCTTAAATACATTTGATGCTTCGTATAAGCTTTATCTGATTATTGAGATTTCATTTTAAAATTGTCTCTAATAATTAATTTTCTATTTGATCCACTATCCAAAATTTGTTACTTGAGACTTTATTTTATTGGAAGTTTAGATTGCGTATAAAGTTTTTAGTAAAATTTTCATTATAAATTTAAGTAATTCGGAATATAATTTTTTTGATTCAAAATTTTAAGGTTTATAAGAAGTTTTATTAACCATATTTATTGCTATTAATATACACCGTAGAGCTTGACTATTGTTTTTCAATGAGCTCATAATACTTTATATGCGATCATTCGACTTCGTGTTTGTTACATCCCTTCATCCACCTTTTTTGTTTTCGATATATATTTTCTTTACATAATTATTTCTTTGTTGCTCTCTCTCTCGATCATTTGCGAGTTCTTGATCAGCTACCAAATTATAAGTTGATGGGTGCACCTAGACTTTTTTTTAATTTTTTTTTTATACAAGTTAAGTATAATAGGTGGGTCAGATTTTAGACACCGACCTACCTAAAACATCCTTCCGGATGAGTACAACCACATCGTCTGAGTAGGGCCGGCCAATGAATTACGGAGGTCCTGTTTAAATATTTAAATATTAAAAAAAATTAAATTAAAACTTTAATCTTTATCATTTATTAAATATTCGAATCTACTAAATTAATCATATAAGTGTATATTATATTAGCTAAAATAGGAGATGTAAATTTGATGTGTTACCATGCGCAAAATCGATTCAAATTCCTTTTAAACCTTTCACAAATTTTTTTTTAAACATATAAATTTAAGTGATAAAGATAAAAGAATTATGAATTTTTTTATAAAAATTCTTATCTTAAATTGTTAAAACTTAACATATCTATTAAAAAATTTGTAATAATGTATATCATCTACATTTTATACATTTGATTGAATGAATAGAAGAAAAATATTTAATTTTTATATATTTAATAAATTAATGTTATAAAAATCCATGAAACAAACATTTCACAAAAAATTGAAATATTATAACTAAAACTATAATCATAAAAATGGTTTTCTTTAATAATTTAACATATGATATATACATAAGCATAAAAAATAAAATAAAATAAATTCTATAAATCAAATCAGTTATTTGTAAAATTTTATGATAATAAAACTTCACCTTATTATATATAAATAATTTAACAGTATATAGTATATTTATGTATAAAACTATTATTTAAGTAGTATAGAAATTCACTTGAGGATACAAAATTTTTTTAAAAAAAACCCCATAATCACTTTAAAAAACTAAAGCAATTCGTTGCTAGTGAGAGTCGAACATGGCACCATCGAGAAGAGAGATATTTCAGCAGGCCCAATCAACTACTATGCTATACACGTTTTCTTGAACATTTAACAAAACAAAAATATATATTAGGTAGTAGATAGAAAATCAGACGGGACCCTCGATAAATTTGAGGCCCTGAGCGGTGGCTCACCTCGCACACCCTCAGAGCAGGCCCTGTGTCTGGGAGATCTTCCGGGGCAGAAAGTCCGTGTCTTACGAGCTTATCCGTTACCGTGTTGATTTCCCTATGGTGCTTGCTTGAGAAAAGCTTGAGATGGTGGCGGAGATGTCTGAAATGATCATGTATGTCTGTGGTTGATCGAATTGATCAACATCAGGTTGTCCTTCTCAATCTCAATAGCCGAAATCCCTAATTGTTTGGCCTTTTGTAGACCTTCCCGAAGAGTGAAAACTTCTGCCTCAAGAACTGAATCCGCATTACATCTCCCTTTTATGTACGCTATAGGGCGGCCATGGTATCACGAATGATGAAGCCAAAGGCAAATTGGTTGGTGTTGTTTGATGATACGTCAAAGTTAAGCTTAATAAAATTTACTTTTGGTTTTTTTCAAATGATATTCTTGGTTTTCTATGTTGTTGGCTATCCGTCGATTGTTTATTGTTTGCTTGGTCTCAATCATCAATTTGTTTTAGTGCGATTTGTTTCAGATTATGTGTTGGACTTATATTGTTAAATATTGTTTGATTTCTATGTAAGCAAATATTCCACCAGATAATGACCAATTGTCTAAGCTCTTGGGGTGAGATTTTGTCCTTCAATACTAGGAGTGAATCATAGGTAGAATGATTATCTATATCAAAATCCTTGAGGATTGTTGATATTTTGGTACTATCTAGGGTCTAGTGAGTACATTGGCACTCAAAGAAAAGGTGTTTGACACTTTCTGTATGGTAATTGCAATACACGCAATGCATAACTACCAAAATTTTTGTTTATCAAGGTTTTGTTTGGTTAGGAGGCCATTTGGAGCCATTTTCCACAAGAAGTTTTGAACCGTCAGCATGATGCTCATGTTCCAAATCCAAGTTTTGTCTTCCGATACTCCAACTTTTTGCCTTTGAATCATGTTTATTGCAGACTTAGTGGAGTACCAGTCTTCGTCATTTGTTGACCAGTATATTCTATCTCTGATGTTGTTTGTTGGTAGGTTATATGTCTTTATTTTTTTAATGATGTTTGTTGGAAGAATGCCTTCAAGATGATCAAGAAGTTGTTCGTTCCACTTTTTATCCAAAATAAAGGACCCTACCTTTTCCATTGGTTTAATAAAGGTTCGATCAGACATTATAGAGGTTAATGTGCCCTCCAGTAGCCATCTATCTTCCCAAAACTTTACAGTATTTCCATCCCCGACCCGCCATCGTAGACCTTTATTAAATTCTTCTTTTAGTTTGGTCAACTTTTTTTATTGCCAAGATGTATTTTTTCCACAACAATAGTTCCATAGGCTTTGCCCCCGAAGGTATTTTTTTCTATAGTTTTGACCCATATATTATCAAGGTCTACAATAATTTTACATAGGAGTTTTGTTTGTAGTGCCTTATTCATATCCTCAACCTTTCTTATACTTGTGCCACCTAGGGCTTTTGGTTTGCAAATTTTGACCCAACTAATTAATGGGTGGTAGTTTGATCCTTTATTCCAAAAGAAGTTTCTATTGATTTTGTCTAGTTCATTATGAATGCTTGTAGGTAGCATAAATGCCTGCAAAAGGTAACTCGGTTTGGCGTTGAGGTTTGTTTTAATTACGGTTGTTCGTCCCTCTTGAGAGAGATATGATGCTTTCCATTTCGTAAGTTGTTGCCTTGATTTTTGGATGACTGAGTTGAAATTTTCTTTGTTTATCCTTCCATTTTTAATGGGGCATCCTAAGTGTTGTTCTAGATTTGTGGATGAAGAGATGCCAAGATGAGCTTGGATTCTCCTTTTGTTCGCAGAATCTACATTATTAGAAGTTTGAAAGACGAATTTATGGTAGTTAATTACTTGTCCAGAAGTTTCACATTAATCATTTAAAACCGACAAGATGAGCTTTGTAAGGAATGAACTAGTTTTGGCAAAACGGAGCTTCATCGTTTTGCTAAAATTTTGGATATGATTTTATAGACCGTGGAGCAAAGGCTAATTGGTGTGCTGTTGGCAGTTGTTGTAGGGTTATCTACCTTCGGGAAGAGGGCGATGAATGTGTGATTTAATTATTTGAGGATTTTGCCAGTTTTGTAAAAACTTTTCACCGCTCTTGTGACGGTTGGGCCTATAATGTGCCAATACCTCTTGTAGAAATCAGTAGTCATTCCATCCGGCCAAGGGGATTTTTCACTGCCGATGTCAAACAAGGCGTTTTTTATTTCGCCGGTAGAGATTGGTTTTCCTAGCTCTATGTTCTCGTCATTAGTGATTTCTGGTTGTACGACCTCCAACAATTTTTGAAGTTTGCGATTGTCGATAGTGTGGTCCCATCACATTTATATCGCTCTCCTTGGATAGTGTGGTCCCATCACATTTTGTTATATTTGCTATCATCTTCTTGTTTCTTCTGCTAGTGGCTTTTCTATGGTGGAATTTCGTGTTTTTGTCCCCTAGTCGCAAGTTTGTCGTTTTGGCTCGTTGCACCCAATATTTATGTTGGTATTCCAATACTATGTTGCACGGAAATCGACACGGATACGGTAAATGGACACAGAGAGAAACGGGGAAGCGACAATCCTAAAAATCGTAGGAAACGGAGATACGGAAAAAATATAAATAATATATCATTTTAAAGCTCTTACGAAGAGAAATTTATATATAATAAGAAGATATGCATATATGATATAACCAATGACACATGAATGTGTCCTTAGTTGTAGAAGTATTGATAAATAAGAATGTTGATTGTGTTAAGTGTTATTCAGGTAGTAGTCATGAATGTCTTGTTCATCTTTAATTCAAAAAAAAAGAAAAGAAAATGTAACGATCATGATGTTTTCTTCATCTCTTTTGTATCCCTCTTTGATCCCACCTTGAGCTGTCATTTATGATCATGGTTTGGATGATTCAGGGCCGTTCCTGATGTTGGAAACGTGTCTTGACCGTCTCCTCACTATTTTGACCGTGTCCAAGAAGTTTCCAGAAGCTCCCAAGTTTCCGACACGGGAGGATACGGGAAACGACACTGTCTAGAAATTTCCGTGCATCATAGTTCCAATATGCATTCTCTTTTGTTGCATAATCTCATTATCTTATCATTCAATTTTTTTATCAAAAGCCGAGAATAGCTTCTTTTACATGGTTTCTATTTGTTCATCAACAATTTTTAGTTGGGAATTAATATTACCGAATTTCACGCGACTCCATTCTTTCAAGTTTGTTTTTAGAGGTTGGTTTTTTTAACAAGTTTGAACATGTGTGTTCCTCGAAACTGGGTTCTCCATGATTGTTTAATTAGATTTTATCCGTCTTGCCGTTGCATCCACATCGACTTGAATCGGAACAGCTTGTTTCTATATGTTGTGACTTGGTTTTGCAAACTAACTGATATCATATAGGGGTCCGAAGTATTAAATGCATGATTTCGAGTATGTATACTCGGGTATTCTTGTAGTACTTCTAAAGTTGACATTTTTCTATCAAGCTTTTCATACGTATTATCGCCTCCTTCCTTTCTTTTTTTCCACGTATACTCATTTCTTTGGTTGGGAGGTCGATTATTCCACATTGCTCAGCTATATCATGTAATCTCTTATATTTATTATTGGCAATAGGAGCTCCTCCCTTTTATCCAAAGGGTCCCGTAGATCGTTAAAGTCTCCTACGACCAACGTTGGTCTGATTTGAATTCGGAAATAAAATTAGACCAAAACTCGTTTTTCTTTTGTTCATTGGGAGGTGCGTAGATCTCAAAAATCTGTGTTTGAAAGCCCGAATTTTTGTTAATGCGGTTTAGAATGATATATCTACCATATGTTATGCTAATATCTATTTTTTCATTTCAAAGTTGATATTCTTTCCATAACATGCAAAGATCTCCCGGGAAGCCTACAATTGGTATGAAAATGATATTATCAAATCTTGTGTGTTTTCTATAGTGACTCATGCGGTTCGGTACTAATTTTTGTCTCTGCTAGGAATAGAACTTCTACCCCATCGTTTTTGCAAATTATGTTTAAGTTAATCCAAATATTTTTCTTGCGCATTCCCCTACAATTCCAAAATGTTAATTTAATTTATACTTATATCGTGTTTTGGGTGGTAGTCTTCCCATTATTCCAACCTTATTTTGGTAGAGTGTAGTCATACTTCTTATTGTTATACCATAGGTTATGTAGTTAGGTGCTTCTATTGATATTTCATAGTTTGATGGTTCGGTATTCACTTGTTTTGTGATCAACCATGTATAATTAAAACCGAATTGGTAATTATGGTTGAAATCAAAGTTTTCCTTTCTAACGTATACCCCCTTTACTTGATTGCATTTAACCTTTTCCATTTCTTTCTCACATTATTTCTTCTTATGAGTATTTTTTATCTAGCTTTGTGTTATTTTGTACTCGGTTTGGACAACCCGCACAATCATGTTGTTGCTTATACAATTGGATTGTTCATTAGGGTACATATTGCTATGACTTTGTGATTTTCGAATTATCATACAAATTCAACATTGTACACATGATTCGAGCTTACAGAAGAAGTTGTTACGTGGAGTCAAAGAGTTGTTCTTGTAGTTCAAATTTTTTTTCCAGCATTAGAGCAATATAATTGTTCTTCATGGCCAGGACGGGATTTCTTTTAAGGTCAGCGGGTACGGTCGTTTGAAGTTTATTCTCTAGTTGAGAACAATTTAGTATGCCCGAGGTTCCTCGTACTTATATTGTTGCACTTTTGGAAGTTGTTCTGTGTAACACCCAAATCCGCGGGACTTGGGATGCTACGGGCGAGACCTCACAATGGGTCCCGACCCTTAGCTTGACAACAATTTCACCGGACCTTTCCAACAAGGCACAAATAAAGGCGAAAACTCAAAATGTTTTTAATGCATGCGGAAACCGAAATGTAACGAATACAAAGTGGAAACTCAGCCGAGTCCTCAAAACAACATAACCCAAATATGAAAGTCTAAAACGTACAACAACATCCACAACTAACGATATGAAACATAACACATAAACGCCCCCGTCCTATATTGTACGAAGACCCCGGCTGCCCACTCCTCCACCTCACTCGGCGGCGTCCCTAACCTGCAAGTCATCTACACAAACGGTTTAAAACCGTTAGCTAATATTCTAAGCATTAGAAAAGCGGTGAAGGCACAAACACATACATAACACAAAACATAAAAACACACAAATCCGGTTTATTATCTTTTTATTATTAAGTCGTATTCCGTTCTAATTCAACTTCGGTTTGTGACACGAGAACCACTGTGGTCCCGCCCCGGTCCCCACGTACCGGCAAAGAATGGTACGGATGCACCCGACCATATCACCCACCGGGCTAGTCGCTAAGTAAGTCCGGAGACTTACCTCGTCCCAATGCTAAATCACAAAACGCTCTCGCTTCCCTTGGGAAGAAGCACACAACCTGCTCACAACAAGATAACCATCAAAACTCGCTCAACTCAAGAAGTCTAGGACTTCCACACAAATGATCTACGCAAGATCATTTGACTCTCATTCTAGGACCGCATCCTAGAATCTCTCATACTCACATCTCACTCAACGCATGAGGAGATATCTCAACAACCTACTCACTTATGATCATACTAAAAACCCAAGAACGAGTAAAAGCCTACTAGGTCTATCATGCTCATCACACTTTCCATACATGAAAGTAACACCCAACAGTTCATAACCTCAAAGATATTAGTCCTCAACCCAAGAGGCACAAGCTAGCCTAGAAGATCCATCATGCTCACATGCTCATATCCAACAATTACATCGAGCCTTAGGGGCTCCTAGGTTCACAACTACTAAATGGTATTTCAAGCTACTCTAGATCCATCCGAGGCGTGTTACTAACATGATTCAACAACAATACTAAGGAATGAACGAAGGGGAAGGGAGAGGAGGAACATACTATCGAAGAAACGCAGCCGCGGAGTCAAGCTAGCGCCCCGGCGGAGCAGACGCCGCCCCTGCGGAAGGCTGACGCCGCCCCTGCGGCCTTCTGGCGGAGCAGGCACCGCCCCTGCGGTGGCAAGAGCCGCACCTGCGGCGGTCTAGGCCGCCCCCGCGGCTGTGGTCAGCCGCACTTGCGGCGGTCCGGCGTCGTGGAGCCCGGAGCCGCCCCTGCGGCGGTGTTGGCCGCCCCTGCGGCGGTGCTGGGCCGCCCCTGCGGCTGTGCTGAGCCGCCCCCGTGGGTTCTGTGCAGAACGTCGTCTTCTTCGTCTTCGATCGTGGATCCTTGGCTCCAAAGTCCTTCTTCTCTTGCTGGATCTTCTCCAAACACCCACCACTGGTCTTAGGCACCTCTCCTCGACCTAATCGAGCTAAGAACACAAGCATGCAAAGGACTTGAGTGAAAACCTCTTAAAGCTTCATCTATGGCCATGGATGAAGGAGGGAAGAAGAAAGGGGTGAGCAGCCATGGAGAGGAAGGAAGGAAGGGAGGAAAGAGACTTACCACACCAGATCTGGAGTTCTCCTACTGCAGTCCACACATGCAGCTCCTCAATCAACCATGGAAGAAGAGAAGAGAAGAGAAGAGAAGAGAGTGATGGGGGAAAAGAACGTGAAAGAGAAGAGAGGAGAGAGAGAGAGGGATGGGACACAAGGCTGAAAAGGGGTGAGGGGACCAAGGGGTCAGCTGACCTCTTGTCCCTCCCTACGGACCGAGGAGTCGGAAATGAACCTTTGTTATATTTAACTCGGAACGAAGGGTCGGAACGCGGAAAAAGAGGAAAAACGACGAATCGGCTCGGGATTATCTTAGGAATACATCCCGGCTCTCGGCTTCTCGGGATTACGGGATAATTACAAATTGTTCCAAGTCCGGAATAAATTTCCGGGCGTTACATTCTGTGTTTTGGGGGATTACCTTGTTCATCAATAACCTGCAATACCAAACACAAATACACCAAAAGAGTTTGTGAATTATGGTACGCATGAAATGCTTGCCTTTTGTATAAAAATATGCACAAATTACTCAGGTTCCGTTGTTTTAAGAATTGATCATTATAGTAGTTGCATATGTAGCCATAGAAAGCACACACATGTTAAACCAAAAAAAAAAAAAAGCACACACATAAACCACCAAAATGTATTTACAATTGGGTTCCTTATAGTATGCAAGGAGTAGAAATTTCAAGCTCCTCCTCCACAATCTCACCAAGTGAACAACACTTGGTTCCTCGATACCGCTGCCAGTCATCACTTCACCCCGGACATCTCAAACTTGTGCCTAGACAACTATCCATACCCTGGAACAAACCAAGTTCTTCTGGGTGATGGCTCCACCGTCCCCATCCAAAACCAGGGTACATCTTCCTTTAACTCATCATCTTCCATATTCTATTTATCACAATTACTGCATGCTCCCTCTCTAAATAAAAACCTTTTTTCAGTCAATCGATTTTGTATAGAAAACAAAGCCTATTTTGAATTTCACAATAAGTTTTTTTGTGGTGAAGGATACACAAACTCAAATGCCCCTTCTTTAAGGCATATTTGAAGATGGATTGTATGTTATTCGTGTGACCGACGACCAACATCCTCAACCAACAACCTATGCTTCCACTGTTACTTCCTCACTGGACCTCTGGCATCGGCGCTTAGGGCACCCATCTCACCATATCACCAGCCGGATTCTATCCATCGCTTGTCCTCACTCAAAAAGCCCAAGTTGTTTGCCCAAATGTGAGTAATGTTCATGGCCCAAGGCCCACGCTCTACCTCATCCACCCTCATTATTTGTTTCAAAATACCCACTAGATCTTCTGTTTATGGACGTATGGGGTCCGGCCCAAACCACCTCAATGAAAGGCTTCTCATTCTATTTGTCAATTATGGATGATTTCTTACGTTATATTTGGCTATTCCCAATTGCCACAAAATCCTTGGTTACACAAGTGGTATTACAATTCATACCCTTAATATTAACTACCCTTAACACCTTGATCAAATCCATCCAAATAGATGGCGGAACCGAATTTAAACCTCTCAAATCACTCTTCCAAAACCTCGGGATCACTCACCGGCTTACATGCCCATGTTCACATCAACAAAATGGAACCGTCGAATCTCGAAACCGACACAATGTTGACACCGGTCTTACCCTCCTAAAACAAGTCAATCTTCCGTTAAAATCTTGGAACTATGCTTTCGAAGCCTCCACGTACGTCATAAACAGCATATCCACTCCCGTCCTTCAAAACTTGTCTCCCTCCGAGAAACTTTTCTCCAAACCACCGGACTACAAATTTCTTCGGGTCTTTGTATGTCTCGCATTTCCGAACCTTAAGCCGTACAACCATCATAAGTTATCCTTTCGATCAACAAACAATTTTCTTGGGTTATCTCGAACCACCGAGGCTATCTTTGTTTTGATTGGTCCATCGATCGGATTTACATCTCCCGGGACGTAATCTTTCATGAATCTACCTTCCCTTACTCTTTCACCTACACTCCCCCTTCGTCTCAGGAATACATTTCCTTACCTATCCCAAACCCAAAAACTTTTGAGGCCCATTGATACGCCCCCGGTTGGCGATGCTATCCGTGGGCCCGACTAAGACGACTCGGCAAGTGGCATGCTTATCCATGACATGAAGCTGACATTCTTTATTATATTTCCCTATTTTTGCATTTTTAAATAATAGAATTTTTTTAATTTCGGAATTTTAATTTCGGGAGTTAAATTCTGACCATTGATAGTCTTGAACTTTTCGTTTCAAGAGTTAGCCCTGACTTTAATTTCCGCTATTTATTTCCGTCATTTATGTTTCCGACCCTTGGTTTGGCCTCCATCCTATATATACAGGATCATTGACCTCATTTGTAAAACATGTTCAAATTAACTAAGTATTGAGAAGGTAAATTCCTCCTAGCTACTTAGTTTAGGCATCACTTCCCCTTCCATCCTCTTAAAGTTATTTCTTGAATCTAGTCTTTAATCCAAGATTCGTATTCGAGGATCCTTTTGAAGGATCTACTATCATATCCACTTCAACGGCTTGATCGATCTACATAGATTGAATCAACCATTCGAACCCCATCCGTCACCCACGTTTTATTTGTTCAAACCCCATCCGCAATCAACAACGGAATAGTGGAACGCTTAGTTCGATCTAGATCCGGCGTAAACTCTATCATTGGTATCAGAGCAAGGGATCGACGCTAAGCTTATTTACTCCATCATCTTAAGAGACTACAAGTCCAAGCCTCCGAACTCTTATGTCGTGCCCCGGTGCTCAAGTCAAGGGCCTTATTCTCAACGTTTCTCCCTTCTTTCTGGACCGTACAAGCGAGGACGTTTCACATCCAAGAGGAGGAGAATGATATGCCCCGGATGGCATCGCCATCCGTGGGCCCGACTAACACGACCTGACAAGCGGCATGCATATCCATGACATGAAGCTAGCATATATTATTATATATTATTATATTTATGCATTTTAAATAATTGACTTTTTAATTTTGGAACTTTAATTCCGGAACATAATTCCGGGAGTTAAATTCCGACCATTGATAGTCTTGACTTTTCATTTCGGGAGTTAGTCCCGACCTTACTTCCCTCCATTTATTTCCACCATTATGTTTCCGATCCTTGGCTTGGCCCCCATCCTATATATAAAGGATCCTTGGCCTCATTTGTAAAACATGCTCAAATTAACTAAGTATTGAGAAGGTAAATTCCTCCTACTTTGTTCGGCATCACTTCCCCTTTCATCCTCTTAAAGTTCTTTCTTCGATCTAGTCTTTAATCCAAGCATTCGTATTTGAGGATCCTTTTTAAGGATCAACTATCCTATCCACTTCAACGGCTTGATCGATCTACCTAGATTGAATCAACCATTCACTTTCATATCCATCTCATAGCTTCTTCCACCCACATTTTATTTGTTTGAACCCTATCCGCAAACAACAACGGAGTAGTTGAACGCTTAGTTCGATCTAGATCCGGCGTAAACTCTATCATTAATATCAGAGCAAGGGATCGACGCTAAGCTTCTTACTCCGTCATCTTAAGAGACTACAAGTCCAAGCCTCGTACTCTTATGACGTGCCCCGGTGCTCAAGCCAAGGGTCTTGTTCTCGACATTTCTCCCTTCTTTCTGGACCGTGCAAACAAGGATGTTTCACAACCAAGAGGAGGAGAATGATACGCCCTCGGATGGTGATGTCATACGTGGGCCCGACTAAAACGACACAGCAAGTGGCATGCTTATCCATGGCATGAACCTAGCATATTTTATTATATTTCCTTATTTTTGCATTTTTAAATAGTAGACATTATAAATTTTTGAACTTTAATTCCGAGAGTTAAATTCTGATCATTGATAGTCTTGACTTTTTGTTTCGAGAGTTAGCCCTGCCATTTATTTCCGTCATTTATGTTTATGACCCTTGGTTTGGCCTCCATCCTATATATAAAGGATCATTGGCCTCATTTTTAAAACATGTTCAAATTAACTAAGTATTGAGAAGGTAAATTCCTCCTACTTAGTTTGGGCATCACTTCCCCTTCCATCCTCTGAAAGTTCTTTCTTGGATCTAGTCTTTGATCCAAACATTCATATTCGAGTATCCTTTTGAAGAATCAACTATCCTATCCACTTCAATGGCTTGATCGATCTACCTAGATTGAATCAACCATTCACTTTCATATCCATCTCATAGCTTCCGCCACCCACGTTTTATTTGTTTAAACCCCATCCGCAATCAACAACGGTGTAGTTGAACGCTTAGTACGATCTAGATCCGGCGTAAACTCTATCACCCATTCACATCCAGCCTATAAAAATCAGTCCCCTTCACCCCTCATATATGGGCCCAACTCTCCTTCTATTCCTCATCCCCATCTTCATCCAATTCATTTGACAGTTCTCTCACACCTACGTTAATTGATACCTGCCCATGACAACTCCCAAAATTCTCCTCTTGGGCCCTCAAGCCCAAACCTCCCAAACACATCGTCCTCTATTTCGGCCTTTGAACCTCAATCCAACACTTCCTCCCCTCAGCCCATCCACCCAATGGTTACTAGGACACATACCAACAACCTTAAACCCATCGTTCGAACTAATAGAACGATTCCCTGGCCTCCACAACTTCAGACTTCCTCAACCATACCAAATGAGCCTCAAACCTTCTGTGAGGCCTCTAAACACCAACAATGGCGTGAGGTCATAAACAATGAATTCCAAGCCCTGCTCTCTACCCAGACTTGGTCTCTCGTCCCACCAAATACATCAACCAATGTCCTCGGCGTCAAGTGGGTATTCAAAACCAAACGTCACGCCTCAGGCCACATAGAACGACGAAAAGCCAGACTCGTTGGAAAAGGGTTCCATCAACTCCATGGCATTGATTTCGAGGAGACCTTTAGCCTAGTTTCTAAGCCATCCATCTTACGTTTACTACTCTCACTTCCAGCCTTGCACAATTGGTTGGTCACACAACTGGACATACAAAGCGCCTTTTTGCAAGGTGACTTAGTGGAGGACGTCTACTCATCAACCACCAGGTTTTATTCATCCTCACTTTCCCAATCACATTTGCAAACTTCATAAATCACTCTTTGGATTGAAACAAGCTCCACGAGCTTGGTTTTCAAAACTTTTTGTTTCCCTTATTAAAATGGGGTTCTTTGTTTCCCTTTGTAATAACTCTCTCTTCACCTTCCATAAAAAATCTGACCATGTCTATATCCTGGTTTATGTAGATGAACTTCTCGTCGACAATTCCAATCCCCATCTTTCCTGCTCTTTCACAACCACATTATCTAAACTCTTTTCGGTCAAAAATCTAGAAGACTTGAATTACTTCTTGGGTATTGAAGTCACTCGCTCCAAAGATGGCTTCTTCCTCTCTCAGTCTAAATACATTCATGAACTTCTACTCTAAACCAACATGTCCAGTTCTAAGCCCACCAACACCCCTATGACCACCACTTTTTTGTCTTCCTTCTCTGACTCACTAACCTTCAAAAATACAGTTCTATACCGCAGCACCGTTGGCAGGTTGCAGTACCTCTCCTTCACCAGACCCGACATCTCCTTTACAGTCAACAAAGTGTGCCAATTCATGTACAAACCACTACTAATTCATTGGCAAGGAGTAAAACCCATTTTGCCCTACCTGAATGCCACTTCCCACCTCCACTTCCACATTTCTTCAGCCACAACAAATACCCTATCTGCCTTTTCCGATGTTGATTGGGCTGGTGATCCACTTGAAAAGCGCTCAACAGGTGCATATTGCATCTACCAGGCTCTAATCTCATCTTATGGTCTTCAAAAAAACAAAACACAGTTGCCCGATCTTCCACAGAAGCTGAATATCGTTCTCTTGCTCTTGCCACGTGCGAAATGTAAGAGCCTTAGTCGTTGGAGCTGTTTTGGTCTTAGCCGCCCTGCGGGTGCTTTGTGCCGCCCCAGCGGGTTTCCGCCCCTGCGGCTCAAGATTCCGTCCCTGCGGTTTCTTGCGGCTGTAGCCGACTTTGTTGACTCTTGACCCGTGCTTTATTCTCTTTCCTTCCTTCCTTCTTAGCCTTTCCCTTTGCTTGCGGAGCAAGGGTTTCATCTTCTTTCTCCAGCTTTCTCACGTCCTTCTTTCCCTCCTTTCCTCTCTTTGATTTTGTGCTTGATTTCCTTGAGTTTGGAAGAGAATTGTTGTGTGGTTGTTGATGATGAGCATGATGTGTGTATTGCTGAGCTTGGGAGGCCGCTGATCGTGTTTGGTGATCATTTCCTTGGATAGGTCACAACAGTGGTAAGCTCCTTGCTTCTCCTTTCTTCTTCTTTGATTCCATTCTATCTTACTTAGCTTAGGATTATATGTTCTAGATGTGTATTGATGTTGGAATGTGTATGTATATGTATGATTATGGTTGTGGAATGAAGAAGACGTGATTTGATCACGAGAAGAGTGGAAGAGAAGTCGGAAGGTTACGTTCTGCAGCGTCACTGCCTCTGCGCCTCAGCGTCGCCGCCCCGCGGGACCTTGTCACTGCAGCCGCGCCCGGAAGCCGCCGCCCCTGCGGCCACGGTCACAGCGGCCGTGCCAGCGTGCCTCCGCGCCTGCGCCTGCTGCCTTTCCGCCCCTGCGTCTTTCCGTTCTACAGGTGCGTCTTGTACAGGATCTACTTAGAGTAGTATTGATCCTTTCCTTTCCTAGTAGGAGCAGGTTAGTAGCATGCTAGGTACGTATATGAGGATAGACTGATGATGACTATGATATCGATATATACCGGTTATGACTTTGAGGTTTAGTAGATTATCGAGGTTTATAAGTTGGATATGATCCTTATGGATCCCTTGGGTCTAGGTGTGACCCCTTTTGATTGATTGGAGATGTAATATCTCTTTATGCCTTGTTATTAGACATTGTTGTTCTCCGGATTTGGAGCTGATCACTTGAGAGTACTTCGCGGTTGAGGTAAGTCCATATGACTTACTTAGCTACCATCCTTATATTGGATGTATGCATGAGTGGTGTATGATATATGCTTGATAACATGCGTTGTGATGATTACCGACCTATGGTTTAGTGACTGCCCATTGTAGGGCTGTGACAACTTGCCCTTACATCCCATTGGGAGTTTGGGAGGTTCTCTGCGGGCAGACCAGATCTGGAAGTGGGAAGGGCACCTACCACTCCCTTAGGGTACACGGGAAAGTGTTACCAGATCACCACTACAGCTGACAACATCCCCGAGAGGTGAGGTTTATATTCCTCGTGTCACATATATTCATATTCATATATATACGATTTGAGTGTTGGACTTTATAAAGATAATTAACCGGGTAAATGTGTGACAGCATGATTCTATGTTTATGGTTTCTTGAAGTGTGTTTGTGCTTATGCATCTTCTATATATATGTGTATGGTTAGCTACCGGTTTTATACTGTGTTGTAGATTCTTTGCAGGTTAGGAGAGATGTAGAGTGATTCAGATGGGGTGATCCGTTGAGGGCTCCGTACACTAGGGTTATGCGAGGGTTTTTGGGATATTTTGTATGTACAGATACATGTTTATTTTGTACTCAGCGGTTCTTCTATAAACCTTTTGATTTATATATATACAGTTTGATGTTTTGGTTTTAATCTATATGTGTCTTGTTGTAAGATCCAGTGAACTTGTTGTCATGCTAGGGTCAGGATCCATTGTGAGATCCTAGCCCATTAGCGCCCCGAGTCCTACGGATTTGGGTGTTACAAAGTTGGTATCAAACCTATAGGTTGACAACAATGGCACTTGTAATCTGCGATAAAGGTCGAATAGATAAATAAATAGAACCCGAAAGGGGTCTGACTTTTAAAAAAGGTTTTGTTTTTAAAATGAGTACAAATGTTTTGGGATAGTGTGTACGTGAAGCCATCACCCCTCTGAAGATCTCGACAGTATAGATATATATATATAGATATTACCTTATGTGATGTTGTGATGGACTTATATATCTATACATATGTCATATATATAGCCTTCTAAGTTTGGTTTATACCCTGCAGATGGTTCGGACTAGAGCCTTATCTGCAGTTGGACGAGGTTGGGGTAGACCCCCTTTTCATCCAATAGGTAGAGGACGGGGTCGGATTCCCGCTGGTGATCCACATGCAGCGGAGGAGATTCACAAGGATGTTGCTGAGAGTGTCGTTCCTGAGACTTGGAACGGTGCAACCGGAAGACAGTGATCACATAGTCCAGTCAGATGACTCGGATCATGTCTCCATGGGGGATCAGAGTTCCGTGCTTATATCAGACGAGTAGAGGAGGCTGCCAGAGAAGGTAGACGTGTCCCTAATCTTCCGGCACGGGAGGGATCATCTGAGAGATCCCATGGAGCGACTCAGGTTCCAACTACACATGCACATGCTGCTGAGACCGCTAGAGTTCCAGAGGAGTATCGAGGGCCTCGACCAGACACTTGGTTGAAGGCATTTCACCAGATGGGTGTACCCCTTTCTCTGGAAAGGTGGGGCTAAAGGTTGAGCTATGGATTTGACATGTAGACTCAGCTCTGGAGTCTATTAGATATCCAACAGACAAACATATATAGTTGGTGCAGACTCTATTCCGATACTTGGCACAACACTGGTGGAGATCTGTATGGGGTCAAGTTACTAGTTATGACCAGATGAGTACTATGATCAGAGAGCGTTTCTGCCCCGCCTCATTGAGGAGGGAGAAACTGCGGGATTTTGTTGAGGCTGGATTTGTTGGGCCCAGCTGCACCTCCTGCATATCAGCATGTGTATCTTTTCTCTCGACGACTGAGGGATGCTACACGAACTTATATGGCAGGGTTTCATTGTGAGTCCTTGATGGACTATCAGGACAGAGCTTCCGATTATGAGAGGGAGCGGGCTGGACAGAGGAGAGCTTCTCAGACCGGAGGGACTGAGAAGAGACAACGTACTAGGAAGACCAGAGGTACTGGTGGAGATGCTAGTGCAGGGCGAGGCCAGAGTCGCCAAAGTTGTCCCTCATCTGCACCAGTTACAAATAAGGGACGACAGTGTTTCAACGGTGGTGGTTATGGGCATATACGACCAGAGTGTACGAGGCAGACAATGACTTGCTTCACTTGTGGCAAACGAGGGCATAGAGATGTCTTTTGTAGACAGGGTGGAGCTTCATCTCAGCAGGGTTCTTCTCCTACTGGTGTAGCAGGAGATGGACAAAGATCACCTCAGCATCAGATGCAGGGACATCAGAGAGTCCCAAATCGTCCTACGACTCAGGGATCTGCTCGTGGGCCGAGTAGAGGCAGGGGTCGTGGTGGGGGTACCACAGACACCAGAGGACCACAGGGTAGTGTTTTTGAGCTGAGGAGTGCAGAGGAGCCAGCTGCACCGACTGCTACAGGTACCATTTTGATTCATGGTGATACGGGGTTAGCCGTCAGTTGGCCCGATCTTTCAACACCAAGACTCGAAATGAAGAAAATGAATAAAAAGATGAAAACTTGAAATAAAAAGATGGAGGAATGATACAATGATTGCGAAGGATCGATAGATGGATAGATTTGGTCGAACCCTTAAGGCAACAAAGAGCACGATAGGGAAACAAAGGCCCTAACACACAACTTGGAATGACTTGAAGAAGCCCTTCCGCTATAATCTCACACAGAGGGGAAAGCGATTGTCCCCAAAGCACGAGAAGTCACCCGGAGATGATTGAGAGCACCAACTTGCCAATCCAAGTGACACAACTCAAAACAACGCCAAAGTTGTTGGGCAAACGGATTCCACTCACACTGTAGGGTGTCTCGATTCCATGAGAAGAATATGGGATAGAAGAGAAAAATACTCGAAAGTACTTGTGTTTAGTTCATTCAAAGGTAAGAGAGAATGATGTCCTAGAAGGCCTTATATAGGCATGTTGGACGTCCTCTAGGGTTTCCTACAGGTAGACCTGCACAAAAGCGGGCTCGGGCCGGGCCATACCTGAAAACTCTACCCATATGTGCGGGCCGGGCTGGCCCGGCCCACATTGCCCGGGCCAAAAAGCCTTACCCGTGTCCACACACGTAAAAAGCGGGCTGGGCTGCCGGCCCGGCCCGTGCGTACTTGCATTGTGCGTTTTTTCCTTAGATTTATCATTCAAAAGAAGTAATATAATGTATTAACACAAATTTTCCAACACAATTATACCTACATAGTGCACTACCAATGAGTTCAACAACAATCAACATGCAATAATGAATAAATTCAAATACGTGAAAACAAGTATAATTGCAGTTAAATTATCCGTGCAATCATGTATTACAAACGAGTATAAATCGTCAAAATACTCAAAACAAACTAAATGAAACATCAGAATAGGTAACACTTGAAACAAACTAAATTATATATACACATATATAAATTAATTACATGTATATAACTATATACGGGCCGAGCTGGCCCGCGGGCCAAAACATATACCCATACCCGTCCCATTTAAAAACGGGTCAGGCCCGACCGGGCCAAACTAGCTGTCCGTACCCATGTTTTTTACCGGGCGGGAGGGCGGGCCGGACGGGCCGGCCCGGATTTGTGCAGGTCTACCTACAGGCTATGGGCTTGATCCAAGATCGAGCTCAATCTAGCTAAAGAGATAAGATCAAATCTCCAAGAGATAAGATCAAACTAAAAGGAATTAAAATAAGTAAACTAATTAAAAAGCAAGCTCATCTTTTATTTAAAAGATGTCCAAGAATGGGCTTTAAAATAAGAAGCAATGGGCTGGATTAATATATCTAATTAAGGCCTTATTTAACATTTAAAATAAGCCCAATTAGACATATAAAACGTCCATATGATCTCCTCTTTTCCACGTAGCATTTGCAAGCTTCTCGAACTCTCCTCCTTGCCCATGCATACGTGATCATGCATGTTATCTCCCATCTCCAATCAAAGGTCTTCAATGTATTTCCGGAAATGGTCTTCTCATCTCTTTCATGAATAATCTCCTTCACATATTGAGGAATGTCCTTAATTCTTCCTCTCTTTCTCCTTAGAGTGATCAACACTCCGTGCTTCCTAGCTTTCATGCTCATGATCTCCATTCGGGCTAGGTTTGGAGATGCTCCTGCATCATCCTTCCTTTCTTGAAAAGGATTCGTCCACGAATCCTTGACGTCCTTCCAAGTAATGATCCATGGTGGCATCCAAATGTGAGATCCGTTTGCTCCTGTTCCAAGCCGTGCTCCTACTCGTTCCCAAAGTCCTACAAATATCGCAACGAGAGCAACATTAAAATTGTATTCCGAATTATCACAAGATGTACTCAAGTTCTCATAAGAAGAGGGTGAGAAAACTTCCCTGACGAGTTTAGCACTTGTGCTGAAAATTATGTTGTTCAAAAGCATATTATCAATAAATTCAACAACACATGCATACATAAAACGGTCAAGCACAACAAGTACAAAAGATATAGGCGTTTTGTAGATCATATGGGCTGTTTTTCGTTGTTCCCCAAAGTTCCTTTGTAACCTATGAAGTTTCAACTTAGGGTCTTCAATATGTGAATCATAATCATCCCTGAAGTCACTTCTTCCTACAAGTGGTCTTTCAACGTACAAATCTTCTGAAAAATGCAAACTTAAAGTAGAGAAGAAATCATGAGACCAAAAATCAGCATAACCAACTAATTCCAACACATGAGGACTTTCATTAACTTAAAACACACGCGGATGTTTCGTTCTAGATGCAATCGACTGGAAAAAGGGTTGCATAGACATGTGATGCTTATGATAACATAACTCAAGCTCATCATCACAAGTAGGATCAAGATCATCATCTAGTATATGCTCATCTCCATACATAAGTCTATTAATAACGCAATTAGGAGGAATATCTAAGGCTCTTCTTCTAGATAAATAATCAACAAACTCATC
>CM008282.1:33996181-34015235 GCA_002319775.1 Fagopyrum tataricum | reverse complement strand
GCACATATATTCATATTCATATATATACGATTTGAGTGTTGGATGTTATAAAGATAATTAACCGGGTAAATGTGTGACAACATGATTCTATGTTTATGGTTTCTTGAAGTGTGTTTGTGCTTATGCATCTTCTATATATATGTGTATGGTTAGCTAACGGTTTTATACCGTGTTGTAGATCCTTTGCAGGTTAGGAGAGCTGCAGAGTGATTCAGATGGGGTGATCCGCTGAGGGCTCCGTACACTAGGGTTATGTGAGGGTTATGGGGACATTTTGTATGTACAGATATATGTTTATTTTGTACTCAACGGTTCTTCTGTAAACCTTTTGATTTATATATATACAGTTTGATGTTTTGGTTTTAATCTATTTGTGCCTTGTTGTAAGATCCAGTGAACTTGTTGTCAGGCTAGGGTCAAGATCCATTGTGTGATCCTAGCCCAGTAGCGCCCCGAGTCCTACGAATTTGGGGTGTTACACTATCTGGATACAATCCATGATGAAAGACCACCATCAATACCTTCTATCACCACAAACACTTTGGTGCGATAACCTTGGGTAGACATACCTTGTGTCAATCCAGTTCTCCACCATTGCATTAAGAACATTTCACTTGACTATTACTTCGTTCAAGAAAGGGTTCGCATCAAGGCTTTGCAAATAGCACTCATCACTTCACAGATTAGCGGACGGATGCTCTTACCAAGCCCCTTTCCATCTACAAGGTTCATTCTAATGCGATCCAAGCTTTGCCTTCAGCCGCTTGGTTCGAGGGGGATACCGATGGAGATGATGACACGTGTCTCCATCATCCAATGAGTTCAATTGATTGAACGTTTGAACCCTCATAGTACATGATAGTTATCACTAGGTTGACCCTCAATTGGCTTATATATGTAATGCCCAGAAGCAATGCACTTAGAATGTCTCTTTCCATTTTGTCTGTTCTCTCCGAAAATCACTATCCATTTACAAAACAAACATTCATTGAACTCTTACCATGCTTTCGGAACATATTAAATAAAATTAAATCAAATTTAGAAAGACCATGCCAAACTATATACACTTAAATGATAGACTAAAATCCGAGAAGTTTATAATGGTCTCTTTATATTTGGTGGCGTGTATGGTATTTTAGAAATCCCATAATCTTTAGCAATTAAAACATAGACAAAGAAAATACGATAAAAAAAATTATATCTACGATAGGTCGTTAAATATCTTATCTGCAAAAATACTCTTTATCGACCGGTGAACAAGACTTGTTCGTGACTGCTCATCCGTCAATTGCAGAGATGCAACCATTCGTTCCATTTACATCGGTGCAAGGAAGCGCCTAATTCCTTCCCATATACAAAAGAAAAAATAATATAATATCAATCTATTGCAAAGCTTCTTTAGACAACTTTCGGCTCAGTCAATCTATTGCGGAGCTTCTTACAAGTTCAGCTTTAGTGAACATGTCATTTGGGTTCGTAGTTTGGTTTTTCACCTCTTGGTTTGAATTACGAATTGAATATGACGTGCGTAGTTGGAGCCGATCTGAAGGCAATCGAAGCCGACCAACTACGCATTCCATATGCGTAGTTGCAGTTATTAATTTAAAAAACAAAAAAACTCCAACTACGCCGGTCTTGTTCCCCTAGAATTACTCTAGGTGAAGTTCAAAATTTTTATAGAAAAAATCCAACTCATGAAAAGGTTATTGAAAATAAAAAAAAGATTTGGAGAGAGAGGATAAACTTAATCCAACAATTGAAATATCATATAATGGCCGAGATTATTCAGTTCTAGGTGAAGTTTTTTCTAGAACTTCACCGTAACTAAACCCAACTATGTCTATGAGGTGCGTAGTCGGAATGCATTAATGCATTAAAAAGAAGAAAGAAAAAAAAAGTTAATGCACTCCAACTACCCTTATGAGATCCGTAGTTGGAGTGTTTTTTTTTTAAAAAAAAACTACAACTATGCTTCCCATAAACGCAGTTTATCGGGTGAAAAAAAAATCACTCCAACTACGCTTTCCAAAAACGTAGTTCGCCGGCCCCTATCGGTTTCACCTCGGTTTCAACCATGCATACAAAACACATAATTGTAATCCGAAGGTGGAAAAAGAAATTTACGCATCAAAATTGTGTAGTTCTGGTGACGAATAAAGATTTTCGCCGCTACGTCTATCAACCGCCTTTTTATACTTGTGTAGTTGTTAGAGACAATATGCCTCTTTGATAAATAATATGGACCTAAACGTGCTACCTTTTCAATCCCATAGAAATAATTTAGTCTCCAAGTAATCAAAGATTATGTGAGGTTATTTAGAGAGAGATCTAAGTTTGGTGACTATCATCATTTCATAATACGAGTCAAAGATTACTTTTCATCTCCTGTCCCACTTCTTTCACTTTCGTTTAGTAATTAAACAAAATTTACGTTTTTATTGAAACTACTTACTATTATAATTCGTAACGATTCTCACGTTGGGTTATAAACAGTGTTGTTGAGAGTTGAAACGTTATAAAAAAATACGACCCAACATCAATAACACAAGATATTGTCAGTCTATTATATAATCTTATCAATCACTATTCTTATTACAATTGATTTTAAGATAAAATTACGTGTTTATGTGTGATTCATTGGACGTGTGTCCCCTCAAAAAAATTGTGAATCATATAAATAAACGAGTTGCTTTGGTCTAATTACAGATTCGTGTCGAATTGAGTAATCAATTCTCGTGTTATCTTCCAAATTACGTATGAATCCTAACGTATAAATACGACTGAATTCATATCATTTCAAGTGAGCATCCATCTTACATTTTCTGATTTTGTAAGATTGTCATCGCTAATCTTAACTTCACCGTCACGGCGTCACTTGCACATGTTTCACGCGCAAGTCAACTAGCTATAATGAAACGAATGACTAATTCAACAAAGCAATTTATTTAAAAAAGAAACATTAATGAAAGAATCAACATAGTAAGTAGCATTTGAACACTGTCTGTCAGGAGTCTTTCCCACGCAGTCAGCATATTATAATATGAATTTATGATCGATTTTTGAATCTCCATCGTGACGGCTACTGATCATTATCTTTGCAATCACATCGAAATATTATTCTATAAGAATTTATGATAAACGAGGACTCATAAAAATATTGGAATCAAGAGAAAAAGGCCGACACTTTCTCTACTTTCTGCAGCAAGGATAATCCTTGTTTAATTTGATCATAAATTTTGGATTCCTGTTCAGACCCACTAACATAGCAATTAAAAATAAATAAATAAAATTTAATTAGACCCGATTATCTTACGAACATGGAAAACCGTTAATAAATTAATAATATTCAATTGGGTAATAGAGCTTTTATTTAAAAGTGTAGGAAAAAAAATGATCTATCCATATATTATACTAAACCGGATATCGATTTTTTTTAATAAAAACTATCTATATCTACTTATATATTAAAACGAGCCCGTAAACTGATATTTGACGCAATTTTATGCAACCACCTTATCAATTTTACGCATATTACTCACTGGTTAACTCACGTTGACATTATATATATATTTTTTTAAATCCTAACTACATTTAACATATATTATTTTGTAGGAACTGCCACATAATTAAAACAGTAAAGACAACTATTAAGAAATAACGCAGTATTATTCGTGAGAGAAATTTTGACTAGTGAACTTACAACCTTACTCAATTAAACATTTGAGTTTGAAGCATTATTGGACCGTTCGGTGACTCGGATGAATGTGTTTATTTCGACTTAAATGTGTTTTAACCTCTTTCCTTATTGTTCAGTACCAAAAGGAAGGCGCCGAAATTGTGGCCCATTGTAGGATACCCTCCCAATATCAATTTTTCAAACATGTTGTCAGGAGGTTCGATAATCTCCAAGCCAACACTTATGGGAAAATTATCATTCTTCATTCTCATTTCTACCCTTATTCCTTCTTTCATCGACGAACCCAAATATCCCTGATGCATGCGTCTCAAATGTAAGTGAGAAATGAAAACTTATGGAAACCACATATTACCGCAAGTTTTCGTCCATTTTAGTGTGAGTATATGGTGTATCACATAAAGGTCGAATCCCAAAGAGCGATGTATATCTCGGCTTTGCTCTTAGAATTCAGCTAATAAAATGTAGAATGTGTAAGAGAAAGGGGAAAAGGGTTGATCAGATGATCACAATGCATGGGGGTTTTCAGCAACTAACACCGAATAGCAAGTCAACAAAGATCGAGTGAATCGATCAACTAAGAACGAGTGAAATAAGGAAACAATCAACAAAGAACGAGTGAAATAGGGCAAGATCAAGTATCACAAACAAGTTTCATGTATGGAAAAACAACTAGAATTTTGGGGATAATTCCACCAAATCCTCACTAGACATATGAGATATATGTTGTGCTTGTATCTGGATATGGAAGAACTTAATCACAATTCACAAATATCAAATTGTGATACTAAACAAATATAGCATGGGAAGACATGTGTTATCTAAGCATATGACTATCAATCAATAGATGTCACATGGTGTTTGTTATTCATCCATTGATTGATGAGCTTTCTTAACTACTAAGAACTAATTCGACCCACATAAGAATCACATGGTGTTTTCTATTTTTCAAATTTAAACGATTTAGCCAAGCATGGATAATTGCAACACAAATGAGCTAGCCATCCATAGGCCCTAGCATAGCAATATTCTAGCAATATAAACATCTAAACAATCATCACCATCATATAATTACTTATCGGTATCTCCATTGATGGCTGATCCATATATACATTCAATTATTTTTTATAATATACAAAGTGCATAAAGGAACAAATCTAGATTATGCAATCTAGCATCCATCTTTTAAAAAATAGAATCAAACACAATTGCACATGCAAAACGGATTATTCTCTCATATATGCTAATAAACATGTTTTGATACTCCATAATTCCACAAGCACAACAAGGATCTAGCTTGGATTTGGAGTTTTCATCCCAAACCATAGTAAGAATCTACTCACTCATAGCCGTAAATTCAAATATGAGATTCGAGAAATAAATGTCATAATTAGAAACTAGAGATCAAAAGAGAAATGTATGAAGAAAATAAAGAACGTAACGGAGTAATTTGGACTAACCAATCCAATGATATGAGCAAAACAACCTTCAATATGGATCTAGAAACGAGTTTGGGAAGAACAACTCTGGAACAATTCAGCTTCTACTTCAGCCTTCAATTACTCCAAAAAATTGTCTTTTCCTCCTAATTATTTCAAATTGGATGTGAATGTGAATTGATATCTATTACATGACAACAAGACCTCTATTTATAGGATTAAAATTGTGGTCCCTCCTTTAAATTGTATTTGGAATCTCCAACAAAATTGTGCTAGTGGCGTGCGTTGCAAGTGGAAAATTGTTATTTGGTTGCCTTCGGACGAGCTCAGGGTAAGGTCGGGTCGAGTGATTCACCGACATGGGGGAAATGTACTCTTCAGCCGAGTGCAAGGTCGAGCTTGGTGTTGCTTCTCTCGAGCTCGGACTTCCTTAAGGTCGAGTAACTTCACTCACTCAAGGGAAGGTCGAGCCTTCATTTGCACTTGAACTTCTTCATTTAAACTTGATCTTCCTCTCCCGAGTTTATTGGTCATTGCACTAAGTTGATGTGAGACACTTTTGCACTAGAGAGTCATGTATTCTTAGGTAGAGTGTCTGAGTCTTCTCCCGAGTGGAATATGACTCGACCTTAGTGACTTGCTCTTCCTTTGAAGAGGTTTCTCTTTTCTTCTTTGTTCCTTGCCTCCTTTTCCTCCATATTACTATGCTCCTTGCTTCATTTCTTCCTCGACTCCTTAATGATGAGGTGGTTGTGTGAGAACTCCTTAAATTTGGTAAAGATTTGGCTCTTTGTGCTCCATTTTGAACCTAGATCACCTCAGACACAAAACACAAACGGAAGTAGACATTTTATTTTTTTTTATGTATTTAATCACTAGAAAAGATATGAATGTCTTTTTCCATGAAAAACTAAGGAAAAAACACATGAAAATACTACTAGAAAGATAGCATATAAACATGTTATAAATCCTAATTACGGTATTTCTTCTCTTCTCCTCTTTCTTCTCTTCGCTTATCTTCTTCTCTCAAAATCCAACAGATAATTCCTCCCCACTTAACTTCTTCTCACAATCAATTGTTTATGCTTGTGTTTATTACTTTGTTGTTTTATGTTCGAAATAACCGTACTCGAGGGCTGAAACTAGGGGAAACCTCAATGACTTGGAGTTTTAGAGAATTTTATATATTGTCATTTAAATGGTTATTTGGATTTTATTTCTAGAAATTCATGCCGTACATCCCTAATTTATTCGATATGTTAATGTTCTTGAGAATTATGTATATGATTAGGGGCTTACACTAAGGTTCATAAGTTCATAACTTGTTTGCTAAAATGTACCCGAAGACAACATCTACTTCATGAGTTTTCTCTACTAAAGTTTTCCTTTGTAACTCGATTGTTATTTTTTGTGACCATCAAATGTTCTTCTTATTGTTACACTTGTGCTTGATTCGTTGATTTTGTCTTGGTAACATGAATGTTGGTGTGAAAGATTTTGATGAGAATATTGTAGTCAAAATAAGCATTAAGCTATACACTACCAACTAGTCCCACCCTTCTTACTACTACATTTTTGTTCAGTTTCAGCCATCTTGTAGTTTTTGTTTTGGCTACAACCCTTCTTACTCTAAGTTTCAACCCCGTCGTTCCGAGTTAACTCCTCACTTTCTTCGAGATTACTAGTTTGTAGTGTAGCTCCAAATGATGAAGGAGTAGTTTAAGAAATGAACTTTGAAGAACTTAGAGAGAAAGATTGAACATTTCTAGAACATGAAAATACAAGCTCAAAGGAATGGCATGATAGGAAGATCAATCATGTTATCACTTGTGGGAAGATCGGAGATTAATCAAGGACCATGGTCAATCTAGGTTCTAATGATTTTGTGGATCGTTTGGCTGATACTTTAGTTGGTCAGTTTATGCTTGTTGTTCACGATTTCACTCTTAATGTTGGTTGGGATTGTATATAGGTACGATACAATTAAGTGTTGGATGAGACAATTGATATACGCTCATGAGAAATGGGAACCCTTTGATGTTGTCTTCCTTTAATAGGCGTAGTTGGAGTGAGTCTTCGTCGACAGGGTTGAAGGATGAACTCTTCTTCTTCTCACGTGAAACACAAAGGTAAAAATATCATGTGCAAAACATCAAACAAAAAAATAAAATAAAGCTCATTTTGATATTTAGCCCGCTGATAATTTACTTCATCCCTTTTCAACGAATACCAAAATAAAATAATCATTTCATCCCCTTCAATTTCATTTTTATTTTTCAACTTCAACTTAATCTCCAATAATTCTTTATAAACCGAACGAACCTATATTATATAGTAATATATATTCCAGCCGGGTTAAATTAGCTTGGAGCTAGATGAGCGAATTGGGTACATAATGAATGTAATATGTTGGTAAAAAAACTCAGGAAAAAGAGTCTCTTCTTAAACATATCCGACGATCCTTTGACATCCTTAAAATAGAGTCCCCTATCACTACAAGAATTTCACCTCCTTTGATACAAATATCGAAATATAGTCGCCTATCACAAGAATTTCACTTTTTTATCCGTGACTAAACCCTCACACTTATAGTCATTGGTTAAATTTTACTCAAATTTTATTATATTGGTATAAGATCTAACTTCCGTAAAAGTAGGTGAGGGGTGAGAATTTCCAACAGTTATAATTATGTAACAGTTTTAAATTTTTTCTTACCTTAATAGTATATATAACAAGAAATAGTTAAATATCTTGATTATGAAAATATAAAATGAAAAGGTTTGCTTATTATGATGACTATGAGCTAGTTATTCAATAGTATATAATATAAAATAATTGTTTGCTTTAGTCTTGTGATTGCCTTCGGTTTGTGTTTTAGTTCGACCTCTGTAACACCCCAAATTCGCAAGACTCGGAGTGCTACTGGGCTAGGATCTCACAATGGATCCTGACCCTAGCCTGACAACAATTTCACTGATCTTACAACAAGGCACCGATAGATTAAAACAAAACATGAAATTGATATATATATATAGATCAAAAGGTAATACAATATACCGCTGAGTACAAACAAACCAAACTGTACATCAAAATAACCCATATCCCCGATACCGCCCCAGTGTACGGAGCCCTCAACGGATCACCCACTCTGGATCACTCTACAGCTTTCCTATCCTGCAAAGTGTCTACAACACGGTATAAAACCGTTAGCTAACCATACACAAATATAGGAATATGCTAGAGCACAAACACACATCAGAAATCTTAACATATCCACATGCTTTCATACATTTACCCGGTTCATTATCTTTATAAAGTCCAGCAATCAACTCATATATAATATCCATATAAACATAAGTGACACGAGGAATATAAACCTCGCCTCTGGGTCCAATAACCAGTTGGAATGGTGCCTGGAACACTACCCCGTGTACCCTAAGTGAATGGGAAGTGCCCGAACCGTTTACCAGGTCTGGCCTGCCTACAGAGAACCTCCCAGACTCCCAGCGAGATGAAAGGGCAAGTTATCACGGCCCTACAATGGGCAAGCAATATACCATAGGTCGGTGACCATCATAACACATGCTATAAACATATAACACACACACCACTCATGCACAACATCCTATAAAGGAATGGCAACTAAGTAAGTCCCACGGACTTACCTCAACCTCGTAGTCGTCTCACTGGATCAACCTCAACTCAGTCCACTCCAAACTGGAGGATAACACGGCCTATACAAGGCATGCACAGATATCAAACTCCTATCATACAAAGGGTCACACCTAGACGCAAGGGATCCATAAGGGATCATATCCAACTCGTAAACCTCAAAGCCCTAACCGGAAATTCCATATCATTCTCATCAACATCCGAATCCTAGCATGGTACTAAGTTCCTCATAGTAGAAAGGAAATGATCTACCTAGCTTTACGTAGACCCGGGACAAAACGCACCTGCGTAACAAAGGGGCGCAGGGGCGGAGGCAAGCAACCGCGGGTGCGGCGGAACTTAGCCGCGGGGGCGGTGACAAGGGACGCTGGCAAACGCAGGCACGCCGCTGACACGACGCGGGCACTGTGACACGGTAACCGCGGGGGCGGTGACTTCTGGCCGCGGGGGCGGCGATAGTGCAAAATGAAACCTCGCGGCTTATCTTTAACTCTTCACTTGATCAATCACGTCTACTCTCTTCCAGATTCATACATATGTCACAACATACACATACATACATCAGTCCTACATTCAATCATCTAATCCTAAGCTAAGGAAGAAGAAGAAGAATAAGAAAGAAAGAAGAAAGAATGAAGAAGCAAGGAGGAAGATGCTCACCACGGCTGTGGTTAGCTCAGGTACTGATCACCAACAACTTACTGGCTTCCAAGCACAGCAGTACTCACCATCATCAACTACAAAAGCCACAACACATCCAAACTCAATCCAAACTCTTCCAAACCAAAACAAGATCAAGAGGGAACCAGGGAGAAGCAAGAAGGACGTGAACTGGATTGGAAAGTATGAGGAAACCTTTGCTCCGCAAGGTGAAACGAAGAACGTTAAGAAGGGTAAAGCGTAGGTCAAAGAGTCAACAAAACCGGTTGCAGCCGCCGTAACCCGCAGGGGCGGATCACAGGGCCGCAGGGGCGGGAACCCGCAGGGGTGGCATACGTGCCCGCGGGTGCGGCTAGACCAATCTTGGCCAAAGGAAATCTCGGCTAAGGACGGAACTCGGTCCGAAAGAAAAGGCTCTCACATCTCATCCCCTAAAAACAAGTTTCGTCCCGAAACTTGCAAGATCCAGAAAACACTCGGACTCAGAAGCCGAGGTACAACTCTCTCTATAACCTCAACATAAGCATGGAGGAAACCATCCACTCCAGCAGCAAACTATATTGTCCAAGGCCTAGAGGGAAACCATCTCTAGCCAAAACATCATATATCCCAATAGCATGGAGGAAAGAGCCATCTCCAACTATAACAAAAAATCATTCTAGCACAACAAGATCTAATAAGATCATAAGAACAACAAGCTAGCATGAAATAACATATCATAGCATATAAGCATGTAAGCACATAAGACTCACCAAGCTAGTACTAAGATCTACTCGGTGATCCTACTGGTGCACCTATCTCTGCATAGAACTCTGGATAGTTCCTCTGGATACTATCCTCAGTCTCCCATGTAGCCTCCTCAGGTCCTCGTCTCGACCACTGTATCATAAGCATAGGTATGTCCTTCGAACGCAGGCGTCTCGTACCTCGTTCTAGGACTGCAATCGGATGCTCAACAAAAGTGTGGTCCGGCTCAACCACCAAATCCTCATAACTCACGATGTGTGTCGGATCTGGTATATACTCCCTCAGCTGAGACACGTGAAATACAGGGTGAACACCCTCTAATCTCGGAGGCAAGGCTAATCTGTAAGCTGCACTCCCCACCCGATGCAGTATCTTGAACGGTCCGACATATCGGGGACTCAACTTCCCCTTAATTCCCAAACGCCTAACACCTCGTGTCGGGGACACTCTCAGCCACACATGGGCTCCAACTCTGAACTCCAGAGGTCTACGCCTCCTATCAGCATACGACTTCTGATCAATGTTACTCGAGAGGTCTGCGCAGTCAGCATCCGCTCTCTGATCAATGCTACTCGAGCCATATCATCCTGAATCTGATTAGGTGCTAACCCACTGACACTGCTCTACTCATCCCAGCATAACGGTGTACGACATCTCTGTCCATACAGTGCCTCATCTGGGGCCATCCCAATAGATGCATGCCAGCTGTTGTTGTAGGAGAACTCAACCAGTGGGAGATGATCCGTCCACACCTGTCCCCAATTCAACACACAAGCTCGCAACATATCTTCCAGCGTCTGAATGGTCCTCTCTGACTGACCATTTGTCTGAGGATGAAACGCAGTCGTGAAGTGCAAACTCGTCCCTAGGGCAGTCTGAATCTGCTGCCAGAATCTCGAGGTAAATCGTTCATCTCTGTCAGAGACGATCGTCCTCGGTACACCATGGAGTCTCACTATCTGCCTAGTGTACTCCTCTGCTAATCTGCTCACCGGCCACATCTCTCGAATAGGAATGAAATGTGCCGTCTTCGTCAGTCTGTCAACTATGACCCAGATGGCATCAAAACTCCGGCTCAGCCTCAGTCCAGCCACAAAGTCCATGGTGACGTCCTCCCACTTCCTCTGTGGAACAGGAAGTGGATGGAGCTCACCTCTAGGTCTGAAATGCTCGATCTTGACGTGATAGCAGGTCGCACACTGTGCCACAAATTTGGCTAAATCGGGCTTCAGCCCTCCCCACCAATATATACGTCTCAAGTCCTGATACATCTTACTCGTACCTAGATGTACCGAGTAAGGTGTATAGTGAGCCTCTTGTAATATCCTCTGTCTCAGCTCTGTATCTGCAAGTACACAGACGCGACCGCGGCGCCTCAAAACTCCATCTGCTCCCAGCAGGAACTGTGGTGCCTCATCCCGAGACATCCTATCTCTGATCCTCTGAAAAGTCGGACACGTCTCTTGTTTCTGTCGGATCTCATCCAACAGATCAGGAAGAACCTCTAATGTACGCAGCTGGGCATCATCATCAGGAAACTAGATGTCCAGCTCTAACCAGATCAAATCTCTCTGCAACTGATGCTGAACTGTCAATCTCGTAATTGCCTGCTCTCGAGGCGTCTTCCTGCTCAAGGCGTCATCGACTACGTTCGCCTTCCCCGGATGATACAAGGTCTCTAGATCAAAATCCTTGATCAGCTCGAGCCACCTACGCTGGCGGTTATTCAATTCCCGCTGCGTGAAACTGTACTTCAGGCTCTGATGGTCTGTGAAGATCTGACATGTAACATCATACAAGTAATGTCTCCAGATCTTCAGTGCATGAACTACCGCTGCCAACTCCAGATCATGAGTCGGGTAGTTCTCCTCATACGTCTTCAACTGTCGAGACGCATATGCAATCACCCTGCCTCTCTGCATCAACACACATCCCAAGCCTAGCTTGGATGCATCACTGTATACTACGAAATCCTCAGTACTCTCTAGCTGTGCCAAAACAGGAGCAGAAGTCAGACGTCTCTTCAGCTCCTCAAAACTCTGCATACACTGATCAGACCACACAAACTTGGTAGTCTTCCTCAGCAAACTCGTCAGTGGACGGGCAATCACAGAAAATCCCTCCACAAAGCGTCTGTAATAACCGGCTAGGCCAAGGAAGCTACGTACTTCCTTGACGTTCGTCGGTGTCGGCCATGCAGCTACTGCCTCTATCTTCGCCGGATCAACCTTGATACCCTCGGCGGATACAATGTGACCTAGGAATGCTACCTCGGGCATCCAGAATTCGCACTTAGAGAACTTTGCATAAAGTTCTCTATCCCGCAAAACCTACAATACAGTCCTCAGATGTCTTGCATGCTCCTCACTGCTACGAGAATATACCAGAATGTCATCTATGAAAATCACCACAAACTGATCCAGGAAGTCGATGAAGATACTGTTCATCAACTCCATGAAGACGGCTGGGGCATTCGTAAGCCCAAATGGCATCACTACAAACTCGTAGTGGCCATATCTGGTCCGGAATGCTGTCCTGTGCACATCTGCTCCCTCACCCTCAGCTGGTGATACCAGGAACGCAGGTCAATCTTGGAGAACACAGTAGCTCCCTGTAGCTGATCTAACAAATCATCAATGCGCGGCAGTGGATACTTGTTCTTCATGGTCACCTTGTTCAGCTCTCTGTAATCAATGCATAACCTCATCGATCCGTCCTTCTTCCGTACGAAGAGGACAGGTGCTCCCCAGGGGGACACACTAGGGCGAATGAAGCCCTTCTCAGCCAACTCCTCGAGTTGCTTCTTCAGCTCCAACATCTCGACAGGCGCCATCCGATATGGAGCCTTCGAGATGGGTCTCGTACCAGGCTCTAACTCAATACTTAAATCCACACTCCTCTGGGGCGGCAAACTGGACGGCTCAGCAAAGACATCAGTAAACTCACAGACCACTGGGATATCTTCTAACGCTGGACTCTCCCCCTCCTTCATGGCGTAACACCAGAAGGCCTCGCAACCCTGTGCAATCAGTCTAGTTGCCCGTATAGCACTGATAACTGTGCCTACCTTTCCAAGGTCCCAAACTCGGAAAACCTCTATCTGACCTAACTCGGTAGAGAGGGTAACAATCCTCCTACCCACATCTAAGACTGTAGAATGTCTAGCCATCCAATCCATACCTAGTATAACTTCCTCATGCTCTAACGGCATGACAAAGAAGTCAACTAGTAACACACGAGTCCCTACAGAAATGGGACAACCATGAATCTCACGCGTACCTCTGACCCTACCACCATCGGGTAACCCTATAATAAAGGGCATCCCCTCAACTGTATCTAAACCCAGACGCTCTACACAGGCATCAGAAATAAAAGAATGCGTAGCACCAGTATCAAATAAAACTCTAACAGGTAGACCATGAATCAGAATGATACCTGTAGCAGTAGGTGCAGCTGGCTCCTCTGCACTCCTCAACTCAAAAACACGGCCCTGTTTCCCTCTGGTATCAGTGGTGCCCCCACCACGACCTCTGCCTCTACTCGGCCCAAGAGCAGATCCCTGAGTCGTAGGGCGATTTGGGACCCTCTGTTGTCCCTGACTCTGCTGCTGCTGCTGAGGTGGTCTCTGTCCACCTCCTGCTGCACTAGAAGGAGAAAAATCCTGCTGTGATGAAGCTCTCCCTCGTCTACAGAAGGTAGCTCTATGACCAGGTCGGCCACAAGTGAAACAGGTCACCGGATGCCTCGTACACTCTTACCTCATATGCCCATACTCACTGCAGTTGAAGCACTGCACTCCCTTATTTGCACCCGGTGCAGATGGAGGACGACTCTGGCGACTCTGGCCTCGCCCTGAACCAACAGCTCCACCAGTACCACTGGTCTGACCAGTCCTCTATCTCTTCTCAGATCCTCCGGTCTGAGAAGCTCTCATCTGGCTAGCTCTCTCCCTCCCGTAGTCAGAAGCCCGGTCCTGATAGTCGACCAAGGTCTCACAGTGAAAACCCGCCATGTAAGTACGGGTGGTATCCCTCAGACGTCGGGAAAACAAATACACGTGCTGATCTGCAGCAGGTGCAGCTAGACCCAGCAATGCCAACTCCTCCTGGAATCTCCTGATGGCCTCTGAGACCGGCACATCCTCGAACCCAGTCTCAACAAAGTCTCGCAGTTTCTCCTTCCTAAAAGAGGCAGGGCAGAAACGCTCTCGGATCAGAGTACTCATCTGCTCATAACTAGTAACTTGTGCTCGCACAGACCTCCACCAGTGTTGTGCCAAATTTCTGAACAAGGTCTGCACCAGCTCAATCTTCCTATCAGCTGGACATCTAATAGACTCCAGAGCTGAGTCTACCTGTACAGCTGGTACTTGAGTAACGGCGTGAGACCTCTCAGATGGTCCCTCCTGTGCTGGCAAATCCGGGGCACACCTACCTACCCTGGCGGCCTCCTCAATACGTCTAATATAAGCCTGAAACTCTGCTCTATCCATAGAGACGCGATCAGAATCACCAGACTGGACTCTCTGTGGCCCCTGTCCCTCAGCTGCACCGTTCCCAGCCTCAGGAACGGCGCTCTCAACAACCTCCTCATGGACCTCCTCTGCTGCACGTGGCTCAACAATAGGAATCCTACCCCGTCCTCTACCTAGAGGGGGTCTACCTCTACCTCTACCTCGTCCAGCTGCAAGTAAGGCTCTAGTTTGAACCATCTGCAGAGGACATAAACCTATCTTAGAAGGCTATATATATGCCATATGTATAGATATATCATAGATCAATCACAGCAGAATATCTATATATATATCTATACTGTCGAGGTCTTCAGAGGGCTGATGGCTCCCGTACACGGTATCCCAAAACATTTGTACTCATTTCAAAACCAAAACCTTTTAAAAAGTCAGACCCCTTTTCGGGTTCTGTTTAGTTATCTATTCGACCTTTATTGCAGATTACTAGTGTCATTGTTGTCAACCTGGGCTCTGATACCACCTTTGTAACACCCCAAATCCGCAGGACTCGGAGTGCTACTGGGCTAGGATCTCACAATGGATCCTGACCCTAGCCTGACAACAATTTCACTGATCTTACAACAAGGCACCGATAGATTAAAACAAAACATGAAACTGATATATATATATATATATATATATATATATATATATATATATATATATATATATATATATATAGATCAAAAGGTAATACAATATACCGTTGAGTACAAACAAACCAAATTGTACATCAAAATAACCCATATCCCCGATACCGCCCCAGTGTACGGAGCCCTCAGCGGATCACCCACTCTGGATCACTCTGCAACTCTCCTATCTTGCAAAGTGTCTATAACACGGTATAAAACCGTTAGCTAACCATACACAAATATAGGAATATGCTAGACCACAAACACACATCAGAAATCTTAACATATCCACATGCTTTCATACATTTACCCGGTTCATTATCTTTATAAAGTCCAACAATCAACTCATATATAATATCCATATAAACATAAGTGACACGAGGAATATAAACCTCGCCTCTGGCTGCAATAACCTGCTGGAATGGTGCCTGGAACACTACCCCGTGTACCCTAAGTGAATGGGAAGTGCCCGAACCGTTTACCAGGTATGGCCTGCCTACAGAGAACCTCCCAGACTCCAAGCGGGATGAAAGGGCAAGTTATCACGGCCCTACAATGGGCAAGCAATATACCATATGTCGGTGACCATCATAACACATGCTATAAACATATAACACACACACCACTCATGCACAACATCCTATAAAGGAATGGCAACTAAGTAAGTCCCACGGACTTACCTCAACCTCGTAGTCGTCTCATTGGATCAACCTCAACTCAGTCCACTCCAAACTGGAGGATAACACGGCCTATACAAGGCATACACAGATATCAAACTCCTATCATACAAAGGGTCACACCTAGACCCAAGGGATCCATAAGGGATCATATCCAACTCATAAACCTCAAAGCCCTAACCGGCAATTCCATATCATACTCATCAACATCAGAATCCTAGCATTGTACTAAGTTCCTCATACTAGAAAGGAAAGGATCTACCTAGCTTTAGGTAGACCCGGGACAAAGCGCACCTGCGTAACAAAGGGGCGCAGGGGCGGAGGCAAGCAACCGCGGGTGCGGCGGAACGTAGCCGAAGGGGCGGTGACAAGGGACGCTGACAAACGCAGGCACGACGCGGGCACTGTGACACGGTAACCGAGGGGGCGGTGACTTCTGGCCGCGGGGGCGGCGACAGTGCAGAATGAAACCTCGCGGTTTCTCTTTAACTCTTCACTTGATCAATCACGTCTACTCTCTTCCAGATTCATACATAGGTCACAACATACACATACATACATCAATCCTACATTCAATCATCTAATCTTAAGCTAAGGAAGAAGAAGAACAAGAAAGGAAGAAGAAAGAATGAAGAAGCAAGGAGGAAGATGCTCACCACGGTTGTGGTTAGCTCAGGTACTGATCACCAACAACTTACTGGCTTTCACGCACAGCAGTACTCACCATCATCAACCACAAAAGCCACAACACATCCAAACTCAATCCAAACTCTTCCAAACCAAAACAAGTTCAAGAGGGAACCAGGGAGAAGCAAGAAGGACGTGAACTGGATTGGAAAGTATGAGGAAACCCTTGTTCCGCAAGATGAAACGAAGAAGGTAAAGAAGGGTAAAGCGTAGGTCAAAGAGTCAACAAAACCGGTTGCAGCCGCCGTAACCCGCAGGGGCGGGAACCCGCAGGGGCGGCATACGTGCCCGCGGGTGCGGCTAGGCCAATCTCGGCCAAAGGAAATCTCGGCTAAGGACGGAACTCGGTCCGAAAGAAAAGGCTCTCACAACCTCCCTAATATTTAGTCACTTTTTATCTTTTAAAGAACCCTACTATTCCATTGTGAGCAAATATTAAAAGGGTAGGGTAAAAATTTTCCTTCTTTTGTGAGATATATGGATAGTGATTTGGGGTGTGAATGAAACGAAAACTTTTCCATGTATGAAATATTCAATATCAAGATGAAGTTTAATTGGAAGGCATGTGGTTGAATATCGTTTTTCGTCGGTAAATAGTAAATTCATAAAAGAGTGAAAAAGAGGGGTGCAACACGAGGACTTCCCGTGAGATCACCCATCCTAGTACTACTCTCGCTCAAGCATGCTTAACTTCTGAATATCGTTTTTCGTATGTGGATGGAATGTGGGAAGAGGTAATATATTTAAAACATATGCATTTCTAAATGGGAAATTCAATGATGAAACTCATGGTAAAACCTGGCCCGATAGTGACTATAATGAGAAAAGGTAGGTGTTTGCATCGGAGACGAAAATCAGATAGGAATGAAAATATGGGTGAGTTTGCCCTAAAGTGTTGGGCTTTCTCTATGGGTATCAAAACAATAATCTTGAAAAGTTGTCAAGTAACTAAATGACTTGTTGCTACTTGTAATGACTTAACATTCTTCACTCAATTGTTAACTCTTCAAAGTCTAACTTATTCTAGAACGTGATGTATTTTTTTGAGATAAAGGTAAATTTATAAAAATGTGTAAACAGCACAACGAGGCTCATTGAGATCTCAATTATACTAATAAAACAAAGTTTATGTACACGCATGTGACGTGTGGTCTATGATCCAAAACCACACGCACAAAGTATTTCAGAGAGGCATACAATCCTCCTCAACATACAAGCGACCCTGAAACTGAGTGAACTGAAAATACATCCAAAACCGGCACAACTCATGCGCCTCATTCACCTTCGGAAAAGTCTTCAACAGATAGAGACACTCATAAGTCAAACAAGTGTCCAAACCTCGGGATAGTAGTCAATCCACCTTCGGCAAAGCCATCAACAGACTAAAATCAAGCCCGGTACAAACGTAGATCAAAGGTACATCAAAGTATGGTGCAGAGTACAACTCCGGTAAAAACCAACTAATAAGATGTAATCCTCTATTTAACTCCAACAGGAAAGCCTAATGCAACAATTTGTAAACATGGATATCTATCGGAATTCTGTTCTAGTCAAACACCAAGGCATTCTTGGAATACCAAAGGTAATAGACCGTAGCAGAAAGAGCATATATCCTAGATTTGCTCGATTAGCTCCTGTCATGTATAATATGAAGTAGCCAATCCAATACCTTTGATTTGGTGGTGATGTCTCATGGAATCCCGAAGTCCGCACCAACCTGCCTCGAAACCTAACGTACATATGTGCATTTAAAGATCAAGTGGTCGTGAGACTCACATTCACTCGTACACCAACTACAAGTAGGATCAATACTAAGGAAGTGTAATCTATATTGGGTAGATAACCGATCAATGATCGCCATTCATAGGATAAAGTAGTGATTGGGCGTATTGCCCACCGGATCCCAAACTACTCTAAACTTGTCCACCTCCTCACTCTGTGGACTAAGCATCTCATAAGCCTCGACCACTCGAAATCCTCCCTTGAAAACAAGACTCAAGTATCTCCCTCAACGGTGTCGTCTAGTCAATAAGTCTCATCTCTAACACTGAGCATTGTCTTCACCAATGGTGAATCCCGACGCGTGACAACCCACTGCTCTGACTCGGTGGTATGGAGGCATTTGTGGTGAATCCATGCATCTGACCCAGAGACTATCACATTGAGCATGAATATGCATGTAGTACTAGCAAAAAAAACATGGTACATTCCAAGACAAGACCTGAGATCTTGTAGCCCTAGACCTCCCTCCGTCTTTGAATTGGTAAGCATATATACTCTAGACCATCCAACATGGGGCCAACTCCAGATAAACTATCTCCAAAGACTAATTAGTC
>CM008282.1:33910085-33960047 GCA_002319775.1 Fagopyrum tataricum | reverse complement strand
TAGGCTACACAGAAGATCAACTACCAACCTCACTGGCTTCCAAGCTTAGCAACACGTCACACAACCTCCACCACAACAAGGCCACACCAAAACTCTTCCAAACTCAAGGAAACTAAGAACAAGATCAAGGAGCAAGAAGGGAGAAGCAAGAGGGACGTAAGGAAGCTTGGAATGAAGTGAAGAAGGAACTCTTGCTCAGCAAGGAAAGAAAGAAATAAGGAAGAGAGGGTAAAGCACGGTCAAAAGGTCAACAAAACCGGCTGCAGCCGCAAGAAACCGTAGGGGCGGTTCCCTGGGCCGCGGGAGCGGAAACCCGTTGGGGCGCACACAAGCCCGCGGGGGCGGCTAAGATCACATCTCAGCTAAAGCCAAAATCTTGGCTAAGGCAAAACTCGTCCAAAAGACTAAGGCTCTTGATGCGTCCTTGAATCGTTGAAGGACGAACTCCGGATCTAGACCAAGCTAGAGTTTCGACTACTCGTTGTTGATGTGGCAAATGAGAACTTTGATAGAAGTTTGGTAGGGCGGAAGCGATTGAGATGGAATGCGGGAAGCGTAGGTTTGATTCGATCTAGAGAGATCGAGCAAACGTTGTAGTTGATTTGAGAGTTTGATTCTTTAGAAGAATCCTCGAATGGTGAGTTCTTGGATCTAAGACTTGATCCAAGGAAGAACTTTGAGGGATGGAAGAGGAAGTGATGCCCAAATCAAGAAAGAGGATTTTCCTTCAAATAACTTGATTAATATTGAACAATGATTTACAAGTGAAGCCAAGCATCCCTTATATAGTGGGTGAAGGCTACACCAAAAGTCGGAAATTGAATGACGGAAATAAAGGCGGAAATAAAGTCGGGGCAACTCCCGAAAACCAAAGGGTCTAGACTATCAATGGCGGAAATTAACTCACGGAATTAAGTTCCGGAATTAATGTTCCGAAAATTAAAGTCTATTATTATTTAAAATGCAAAATATAATAATAATAATATTTGCTAGCTTGATGACGTGGCGCCGGAAGCCTATGCCATGGTGGAGTGGTGACATGGCATGCCACTAACGGGGTCCAGGTGATGTGACGGTGCGTCGGATGATTTGAGCCGGTAGCTTGGGCGATGGCTTTGGCTCGGGAACGAGTGAGCGGTCCATCGGAGCGAACCCGCAAAGCATCGTCCTCTTTCATCCGCGGTCATAGTGGTCAAGGGCTGCATCAGTCCCCCCATCTTGGATGTGAAAACGTCCCCGTTTCACCAGTCGTCAAATAAGGGCTCAACATAAGGGCTAGATCCTTGACATTGAACGTTGGGTGCACGCCGTAGGAATCCGGAAGCTCCAACTTGTAGGCATGTTGGACCATGTCGTGATAGGATCCGGAAAGGGCCATCACCTCGATCCGATAGCTTGCCCTTGGCGTCGAGATGGGAAACGCTCCTTCCTTAAGTGGAGCCAAACAAGATCGCCGGGCTCGAAAGATATGTCGCGAACGGCCCTTATTGCGTTGTTCGGCAAGTTGGGCGGCCACGACGTTGGAGTTGTGCTCTTGTCCGCTCATGAAGTTCAATGATTGAGGCGGCTCGGACTTGCGGCGTTGATGTGTTCACCGTCCTTGGAGTGGACGTGGGTGTGAAGTCCAATGGCGGTGTGTGGATTAAGGCCGTAGACAACTTCAAATGGTGAGAGTTTAGTTGCCGAGTGCCTAGACCTGTTATATGAAAACTCCACAACCGAAATTAAGTCCTCCCACTTTCGTGGGTTGTTCCTAAGCGTTGCTCTAAGTAGAGCACCGAGAGTCCGATTGGTCACCTCCGTTTGACCATCGGTTTGGGGGTGATAACTACTTGAGAAGCAACAAGTTGGTTCCAAGTTTTCCCCACAACGTTCTCCAGAAGTGACTCACAAAATTTCACGTCCCGATCACTAAGGATGGAACGTGGTATCCCGTGTAAGCGCACCACATTGTTAAAGAATAATGTGGCAACATCGCTAGCATTTTGGGTGCTCTTACACGCGATAAAATGAGCCATTTTGGAAAAAACGGTCGACTACCACAAAAAATGGAGTCGTTGCCTCGTTTGGACATAGGTAGGCCAACTACAAAGTCCATAGAAAGATCCTCCCAAGGTCCCATTGGTATAGGCAAAGGAGAATACAATCCGTCCGGACCTTGACGCGATTTTGGCATGATGACATGTTATGCAACTTGTGCAAAACCGTGTCACATGCTTGCGCATTTTTCGGCCAAAAGAAGTGCTCTTGGAGAGGCGGCGAGAGTCTTGGTAGCACCGAAGTGACCACGACCCTCATGGGCTTCCTTTATCAACAAGTGGCGTATGGACGAACGCGGAATACAAAGTTTTCCCGCGCGGAACAAATAGCCATCATTAATAAAGAAGGTCTCATGCTCTCGGGAGGTCAAGGCATTTGGACAAATATATCCTTGAAGTCAAGATCCGTGGCATATAACTTCTTTGATAAGAGCAAAGCCATGGATCTTGGCGTCCATATGCACCAAGAGGATATATCGCCGAGAAAGGGCATCGGCTACCACATTCTCTTTTCCTTTCTTATGCCGAATGACATAAGGAAAGGTTTCTAAAAATTCTACCCAACTTGCATGGCGCCGACTCAAATTAGTTTGGACTCTTGAGATACGAAAGAGCCGCATGATCCGAATGAATCACGAACTCCTTCGGCCACAAGTAGTGTTGCCATGTCTTTAGACAACGAACTAAAAGCATATAGTTCCTTGTCATAGGTTGGATAGTTGAGTGGTGGACCGGAAAGCTTTTCGCTAAAGTAAGCAATGGGCCGATTCTCTTGGAGAAGAACCCCCCCAATGCCAACATTAGATGCATCACACTCCACCTCGAAGGTTTTCGAGAAATTTGGGAGTTGGAGTAGTTGGTGGCATTGCAAAGTCCGGTCTTTTGAGCGCATCAAACGCTCGAGCATGGGGTATCACGCCACTCAAACGTGACACCCTTAGTAGTGAGCTCATAGAAGCGGCGCCGCTACCGAGCTAAAGTCTTTGACAAAGCGTCGGTAGAAGCCCGCTAAGCCGAGAAAGGCTCGGACCATGGTGACCGTACTAGGTGTAGGCCACTCCCGAATAGCGCGAACTTTGGATTCGTCTACTCGGAGTCCGTCCTTAGACACGACATAGCCAAGAAATATAGTTGTGTCGGAACAAAAAGACACATTTTTTCAATATTGACGAATAATTGTTCTTGTCTAAGGCACTCGAGCACTTGGCGAAGGTGCCCGATGTGCTCATCCAAAGACTTACTAAAAATTAAAATATCATCAAAATAAACAACTACGAAATTACCCAAAAACCGGCGAAGGACATGGTTCATGAGGCGCATGAACGTTGATGGGGCGTTGGAGAGTCCAAACGGCATGACAAGCCACTCATATAAACCGTACTTTGTCTTGAAAGCCGTTTTCCACTCGTTACCACCCTCGGCCATCCGGATTTGGTGATACCCGCTCCGGAGATCAATCTTTGAGAACACGGTGGCGCCGGTGTAGTTCATCCAACATGTCGTCGAGGCGCGGGATCGGATGCCGGTACTTGACGGTTATTTGGTTGATGGCTCGGCAATCGACACACATCCTCCAAGACCCGTCCTTCTTGGCACCAAAATGACCGGCACGGCACATGGTGAAAGTGACTCACGAACATATCCCCGGTCTAGGAGCTCTTGGACTTGACGTTGTAGCTCCTTAGTTTCTTCCGGACTTGCACGGTAAGCGGCACGGTTGGGTAAAGACGCGCCGGGCACCAAATCGATTTGGTGCTCAATTCCACGGATCGGTGGCAAGCCGGGTGGTAGTTCATCGGTCAAGACGTCCTGAAAATCAGACAACAAAGTAGACACCTCGTGCGGCATATTACTAAGGTCATTGGAAGTAGATAAGCAAAAAGGAACAAGTAAGAAGCATGGCAACTTGCCTTCCTTGACCGGATGTCACATCATGTTTCCGGGCAAAAAGTACCCTCGGCTCACACCGGCCTTTGATTATTGGTTCCGGAGATGGTAAAAGTTGCATTCGTTGGGACGATGCTTCCTTTACTACCTCTAGACTCAATAGCACGGTTACTAGAGGCGGTGTTCCGGGATCCGGAAGTACTAGCACCCACAACATCGGAAGGACTCCTAGGAGGGTCCGATGTTGCCGGCGTAGTGGTCTCATCAATGGTTTGTTGCCTCTTCCGTTCCGCATAATCAATTAATATTTCATGTGGAGTCATAGGCAACAATGTGACCCGTTTTCCATTATATTGGAACATGTATCTATTAAGATAACCATCATGGAATGTACGGCGATCGAATTGCCATGGTCGTCCTAATAATACATGTGTGGCGTCCATCTTGATAACATCACAAAGGATCTTATCAACATAGCCGCCTATGGAAAACGTCACCCAAGCTTGTCGTGTGACGGTGTCACATGCCTTATCGGAAATCCATTGGATTCCATAAGGTGTTGGGTGGGGGGTTGTAGGCAACTTGAAGTGTTTTACCACTTTTTCGTTGATAATATTACAACAAGAACCCCCATCAACTATGAGAGAGAGACTAGTGTTATTGACCAAACAACGAGAGTGAAAGAGATTCTCGCGTTGGTCAATAGGGACAAATTCCTTAACGGCTAAAATTCTACGAGATACAAGGGCGAACTTACCGGGTTGTGCCGGGCCGCAAGCCATTTGTTCGTCGCATGGTTCCATGCCGTAGTAGGGGTCGGCGTCTTGGTCATCCTCTATGATGATATCGCCGTCTTCTTCATCTTCCTCATCTTCATATGAGGGATTGGCAAACAACACACGCTTTGTGTTCGGGCAATCACGTTGGACGTGACCGAATCCGCTACATTTATAACACACGGGCTCCCTTGGCCGTGCCGCCGGTGGAGGTCCTTGAGGGGTGCGGGCGGGAGGCACTTGTGCCGGGACATTGGGACCACGTTGTGGTGCCCTCTCGGTATCCGCTTGTCGGGTGGATTGGACCATCCGTTGGGCTCCTTTGGTGGCGCCGGACTCTTGATAACTAGATACATCTCGAGCACGGGTGTTAGTAGAATAAGCGTATTGATTTGGAGAGGAGTTATACCTTGAGTATTTTGGAGTCTCTTGTTGTTGCTTGTGAAGCTTCATGGCCGCATGACACAAAGCTCCCAAGTCCCTATATGGAACGATCTCAAGGGGTCGTCGGATTGATGGATTGAGGCCACTCATGAACTTGGTGCGTAAGGCGGAGGGCGAGGCCGAGATGCCGGCCTTCATATGCATGTCCTCGAGCTTGGCCAAGTAGGCCACCGGAGTGAGTTTGCCTTGTTGGAGTTCGGCAATTTGCATCCGCATATCATTTTTTAAGTCGTCGGGGACATACTTCTTTGTCATGACGTAGATCAGTTGATCAAACGTCGCAACCGGTTCCCATCCTCGGTTTTCACGGACGTGTTCATACCGGTTCCACCAAGATTTTGCATCGCCTTCAAAGTACAAGGTTGCCGCTTCGATCTTCTCCTCCTCATAGTGGCAATGCTTCAAAGCCCTTTTCATGTCCTGTGCCCAATCAAGAAACACACAAGGATCATATTCCCCATAAAATATTGGAAATTTAACTTTACCTTCCCTACGAGCTTTGTAGGGATCCGGTCGGGGCGGTGGCATATCATCATGATGGGCTCGTTGATGTGCATGCCTTGGTGGGTTAGGAAGAGGCAACCATTCTTCTCCTCGGTCTTGGTTCTCAAATGGATCTCGTACGGGTGGGTGCCATGGACGGACATGAGCCACCCGTTCCAAGTTGGCTTCATCGTCGGAGAACTCATCAAAATCGTCCCTCTCGTCATACTCATTATAGTCGCGGTATGATGAACGCCGGCTACGTCGTTGGTGGCGTTGCTCATATCGATCATTACCGGAACGTCGAGGATGACGATCTTGTTGATTGGTGTGCCGATATTCTTCCTGTATGGGACAGTTAGTATTATGTGCATTAGATAAAGGTGGGGGCGATCCGTACCGTTTACGATTGCGCTTGAAGCGCTTGTTCCGATCCATTGTATCTACATAAAGTAGATCATCCAGAGTCGGGCAATTATTGTTCTCGGTCTCATTGAGGTGGTGCCTGCCGTCTTGTTGAGTTTGGCTTTCGATGACTGAGGCAAGCCTAAGACCTTGAGATGGGTCGGTTCCCAAAAGACCTTTGCCCTTCCGACGAGCGTCGGACGTGGAAGTCTCGACCATGGTGTCAATTGGATTTGAGGCGGGGCGTGGAGTGGTCGTAAGGGCCAAAAGTTGTGCCCTCATCTCCTCCATTTGTTGCTTTAGACTAACAACTTCCTCGGATAAGGAGGCATTTTCTCGTTCACGAGCATCCTGTGAGTTTTCTATATCCACATTAGTCATGATTCCAAATGAATACAAACAAATGCAAGCAATCAAATGAGCAAGGTGATGAATTAAGTCAACGTTACCCAAGTTCAAGTGCGTTAAGGTTCTACTTTTGGGAAGGCCGTTTGGCGGTAGGCAAATCCAACAAAATTTGAACCAATTCACACAAATAAACAAGTGATATTTTGCACGTATGTAAGAAAATGGAGAGACGGAAGATGGACGGATTGTTCACTCGGCAAGCTTTGCTTGCTTTCGGTCTTTGACCGTTTTGTAAAATCCGATTTTTCGGATGGACCGGTTTGCCGGACGTCTTTTCACTTTGTTTTTTTTTTTTTTTTTTTTTTGAACTTTGCAACTTTTTTGATGCAAGAGATGAAACACTTTGGAAACAAATCCGCTTTGTTGAAGAGTTTTGATTTTTGTTTTTGTTTGAATATCAAAATGCAAGATATCCGAATTTGTTAACAAAAAAATCCCAAGAAATTTGGTAAAATCGATTAACAAACTTGTCGGATTGGGTCGGTTGAAGAACAAATTGTTTTTGATAGATGGTTTGATGGCAAACCAACTATCTCCTAAATTTGTTTGGTGAGAAAAGAAAAAAAAATTCCAAGAAAACTTCGAAGAACACGAAGAACAAGTTGAAGATCTTCAAGAAGGGAAGAACAACAAAGGCAAAGAAGGATAAAAATATAACGCACAAAAACAAGAGTAAAGAGAACTTAGCTTCGGTCCCTTTGCTCTGATGCCAATTTGATGCGTCCTTGGAATCGTTGAAGGACGAACGCCGGATCTAGACCAAGCTAGAGTTTCGACTACTCGTTGTTGATGTGCAAATGAGAACTTTGATAGAAGTTTGGTAGGGCGGAAGCGATTGAGATGGAGGCAGAAGCGTAGGTTTGATTCGATCTAGAGAGATCGAGCAAACGTTGTAGTTGATTTGAGAGTTTGATTCTTTAGAAGAATCCTCGAATGTGAGTTCTTGGATCTAAGACTTGATCCAAGGAAGAACTTTGAGGGGATGGAAGAGGAAGTGATGCCCAAATTAAGAAAGAGGATTTTCCTTCAAATAACTTGATTAATATTGAACATGATTTACAAGTGAAGCCAAGCATCCCTTGTATAGTGGGTGAAGGCTACACCAAAAGTCGGAAATTTAATGACGGAAATAAAGGCGGGAAATAAAGTCGGGGCAACTCCCGAAACCAAAGGTCTAGACTATCAATGCCGGAAATTAACTCACGGAATAAAGTTCCGGAATTAATGTTCCGAAAATTAAAGTCTATTATTATTTAAAATGCAAAATATAATAATAATAATATTTGCTAGCTTGATGACGTGGCGCCGGAAGCCTATGCCATGGTGGAGTGGTGACATGGCATGCCACTAACGGGTCCAGGTGATGTGACGGTGCGTCGGATGATTGAGCCGGTAGCTTGGGCGATGGCTTTGGCTCGGGAACGAGTGAGCGGTCCATCGGAGCGAACCCGCAAAGCATCGTCCTCTTCATCCGCGCTCATAGTGGTCAAGGGCGCATCACTCTTACAATATTCACTAATCAACTACGTATTCCTAGCTATGTAACTCTTGCATCTTAGAAATATAATACACAACAAGACTTTAAATGCATATATAACCACATGTGAGCATGTAAGAACTCAAAATCATGCATATAATAGTCTATCAAAGCAAGAGATAACACACACATCAACATTATTCCAATTTCACCAATTATCCTTGAATATTTTCATATTCTCACAAAAGAATAGTCAAACTCATGCTCAAAATATATATCATGCAAATCACAATTTTCAACATGTATATGTCCTATTCTAGCATGTAGTTTATTAGAAATATGATCACTAATAGGGTTAGAAACTCTTACTTTCCCTCCTAATTAGTATACTTGCATAGTTGTGTGTCTCTTACGCCCGTCCATCTCAGGTGAAGTCTTTCCCTTATTCACAACAATAATTTGCTGAATTTTGAGCCTTTTTGTGACTCTAACTTCATATAGACTAGGTTGTGACCTTTCTCGCTGTCATTCACCTTCGGTTCCAGCCCATCAAGATTGAATTTTACCATTTCAACACCTTTTACTTTCACTTCCAGCTCCTTTGGACTGAATTTTACCATCTCAAAAACTTTTTGATTTTTTCTTGTTTTCAACTCTACAATCTCAACTAAAGACATTAGTTCATTTTTGGTATGGTCAAAACTGATATTAATCATGTCATTTGTATTAATAATATGAGAGACTATCACATGTTAACACCCTCCTTTGTTAATACTCCGCATAAGGGTCTTTTCATTCCTCAAGACATTCCTTATACATTTTACTTGACACAATTTCACAATTTGAGCATCCAATATATACACTTTCAGAAATCAGGTTCCTTTTAAGTTTTGAAACCCATCTAACTTCTCTCAACACCCTAATATCACCATCATGCATTTTTAAAGGTATATCACCCACATCTTTAACATCCAAACTAGTGTTGTCACCTAGCATGACTTCACTACCATCACATAAATTCAAAGTTTTAAACCAATTTTTATGAGATGTAGCTTGCATGGTACAACCAGAATCTAAAAACCAACAATCAGATTCATTTACATGGCAAATCATGAACAATTCATTAGAGTAATTCATATGAGATTCCATAAGGCTAGAAAATTCAGAATGTTTCTTAATATCGATCATCTTGCTTCTTTATAGGACAATCTTTGATGAAATGACCATCTTTGTCATAATAGAAACACTTCCTTATTTTCTCACCAAATTGTTCATTCCTAACCTTTTTTCTTTTTAGACTTCTTTTCAACATTCAACACATAATCGGAATTAGTACCACTTTTATCTTTATCTTCATTTTTAGCATGCTTCAACACTTTAAGGACCTTAGTCTTTTCAAGAATAGCTTGTAGAATTTTTTCCTTCGACAAAATTTCTCTACTAATTTGGATAACGTCCTTAAACATTTTAAATTCAACAGGCAAGACATCCAAAAGCAAGACAACTTGGTGTGAATCAATGATTTTCTGTTTATCTCTTTCTAGGTCTTGTGTCATCTTAAGCAACTTATCCAAATTTCATTCAAAGAATCATTCACATTCATTTTAAAAGTAAATAAACGACACAACAACGACACTTTACTATGAAGAGATTTTTTCAAATACAAGTCTTCGAGTCCTTTCCAAAGTGTTTTGACATCCTTCATTTCCACCACTTGTCTTACTACCTCATCGACAACCTTATAAGGATCTCACTTTGGGCTATCCAATCTAATTCTTGCTTCTCAATTTCTGTCACGGAATTTGCATAACCACCATTTATTGCATTCCAACACTTCTCTCTTATTAGAGTAGCTTTCATCTTCACTTGGCACATAAGTCACTTGTGCCATCATCTGGCTTGATTTTGCGTGTCTTTTCCGCGATCACACAAACACAAATCAGTTCTTATCACATATATTTTCTTACTCAGGTAATGAAAAATAATCAAGAAATAATTTGTTACACTAACAACAAAAACAACAAACACATATGCACAAACAAGAAATTGTATCATCAAAAGTCTATTAAAAGCTTAGCAATAAATTTAGCTTTAAAAGACTGGAAAAAACAGAAAATATTTAGTAACAATCAAGTAGATATTCAACATGAATGTTCATAAATATTTCATGTGATTTAACAATGAGAATCATCAGCACTTTAACATGAATTCAACCAAGAAAAACAGCAAGAATAGCATCAAAGAGTCATCCGGCCCCAAAGACATCAGGAAGGCAACACAATTTAACAAGAAAAACGCAGAAATATACGAGAACATCAACAAGCTGTAAAAAAAACGCACGGAGTTATGTGGGCATATCGGACTACTTATAAAACCTCTCTTGCACCACTCCATATCGCTTAGTTTATGAAAAATCATGTCATGTATTCTATCTATAGAAATGAAACATCGGCTTTATGGACAATTAAAAGCCTAAATTTGGATTTCAAGTATGTTAGGTAGGGGTGGGCAACGGATCGATCCGATCCGAATAGCCGGATATCTGAATAGAAATTTTCATAAAACCCCCGATCCGAACATGTATTAGCTACTTTGTTTAACACTAAACGTAATAAAAAAAACAATTCAAAGACACAAAACAAAAGCTAAATAAAAATGCTAATTATATAGATATGATTATAAAAAGAACATTTGTAAGAGCCTTAGTCTTTTGGACCGAGTTTACCTTAGCCGAGATTTGGCTTTAGCCGAGATTTGATCTTAGCCGCCCCGCGGGCTTGTGTGCCGCCCCAGTGGGTTTCCGCTCCCGCGGCCCAGGAACCGCCCCCACGGTTTCTTGCGTCTGCAGCCGGTTTTGTTGACCGGTTGACTTGTGCTTTACTCTCTTCTTTACCTCTTCTTACCTTGGGGAGCCAGGTTCTTCTTCAATCTTCATTCCCAATCCAGCTTTTCACGTTCTTCTTCTTGCCTCCTTCTTCACCTTGATCTTGTTTTGGATTCCTTAGAGCTTGAAGAGTTTAATTTGTGTGTAGTTGATGATGTTGATGAGCTTGATGTGTGTTGCTGAGCTTAGAAGCCAGTGAGGCTGGTTGTGTTTTCCCCTTGCCTAGACCACAAAAGTGGTAAGCTCCCTTCTTACTTCTTCTTTCTTTCTTCTTCTTTGATTTCATTCCTTAGCTTAGGATTAGATGAATTGAACATAGATTGATGTTGGAATGTGTATGTATATGTATGTGTGTGACTTTGGAATGAAGAAGACGTGATTTGATCATGTGAAGAGCCGAAGAGGAATCGCGGGGTCACTTTCTGCATTGTCGCCGCCCCCGCGCCTGGAAGCCGCCGTCCCTGCGGAAGCCGTGCCACAACGCCTGCGCCGTGCCTGCGTTGCTTGCGGCCATTGTTACCGTGCCTGCGGCTGAGCCTTGTTGCGCCTGCGGGTTGCCTTATTTCGCCCCTGCGTCTCTCTTGTCACGCAGGTGCGTCTTGTCCTAGGTCTACCTAGAGTTGGGTAGATCCTTTCCTTTCCTAGTATGAGCGGGTTAGTAACATGCTAGGTACGTGTATGAGGTTAGAATGATGATGAGTATGATATCGTTTATGCTGGTTATGGCTTTGAGGTTTATGAGTTAGGATACGATCCTTATGGATCCCTTGGGTCTAGGTGTGACCCTTTGATGGATATGAGTGTGATATATTGTTATGCCTTGTTATAAGGTAGTGTTGTCCTCCATATTGGAGTGGACCGTGTTTGAGATCGTGGTTGAGACTACTACTGAGGTTGATGTAAGTCCATAGGACTTACTTAGCTACCATCCTTATATTGGATGTATGCATGAGTGGTGTTTGTTATATGCTTTATAGCATGCGATATGGTTCATTACCGACCTATGTTATATTGACCGCCCATTATAGTGGATGTGACAACTTACCTTTCATCCCGTAGTGGAGTCTGGGAAGTTCTCTGTAAGCTAGTTAGATCTGGTATACGGGAAGGGCACTGACCACTCCTTATGGTATATGGGAAGGTGCGCTGATACCACTCCAGCTAGCTATTGCACGCAGAGGCGAGGGTTATACACGTTCCTCGTGTCACATATTTTCATATGCAGATCTATATACTATTTGAGTGATTGACGTTATAAAGATCATAAACCGGGTAAATGTGTGAAAGCATGATGATGTGTTATGATTTCTGATGTGTTTTGTGCTCTAGCATCTTCTTATATATGTGTATGGTTAGCTAACGGTTTCATACCGTGTTGTAGATCCTTTGCAGGTTAGGAGAGTTGCAGAGTGATCCAGAGGGGATGATCCGCTGAGGGCTCCGTACACTGGGGTCGTTATCGTGGGTTATGAGGTTTTTGTATGTACAGATACATGTTTATGTTGTACTCAGCGGTTACTTTGTATTACCTTTTGATATATATATATATATATATATATATATATATATATATATATATATATATATATATATATATATATATATATATATATATATATATATATATATATCAGTTTTATGTTTTGTTTTAATCTATTTGTGCCTTGTTGTAAGATTTAGTGAACTTGTTGTCAGGCTAGGGTCATGATCCATTGTGAGATCCTAGCCCAGTAGCACCTCGAGTCCTACGGATTTGGGGTGTTACAACATTAAAGTATATTATGATAAGAAAATAAAATTAAGGTTTTTAAAACAATTGATATATCTAATTTTACCCTTTATAACTACTTCATAAAATATAAAATAAAAAAGATTGAGAATGCTAAAGTAAAAGTAAACAATTTAATTTTTTTAGTCTTGAAAACATTAATAAATAGAAAATGTTATCATTAATATTATCAAAGTCAATTAACTTATTTTTAAGGTAATAAAATCTAATTGATTGTAACTTCATTAAATATATTATGAATAAGAATTGCACAAGAAGAATAAATGACTAAAATTATAGTTGTCATAATCATCATTACTTATTTTATTGAGAAACTTATTTTTAAGACTTTAACACATATCTTATGTCTAACATTATTATAAAAGTTAAGACTTTTAAAACATTATTATACAAACTTATAATATATAATAAGAAACTTATATTAATACATATCTTATTTTTAATACTTTAACACACATCATCATTATTTATATAACGAGAAACTTATATTTAAGAGTAAATATGAGCATATGTATTAAACAACAATTCAGATTATGATCATACTTATAAAATATGTTTATGTATGTTGTAAATAAAATTAACGTGATCTTTTCATTGTTTTGCTTAAATATTTAACTTTTACCATGCAACATATTTAATTCATTTAAATGAGACCAATTTCTAATAAAAGATTATTATTGAGACCATCTTATAAAATTTGTATTTTACAATGAGATCAACTTATAATAAAAAAAAATGTTATTAACATTTGTTCATCTAAACAAAACCAACTTATAATCATATTTATAAAAATCTAATCTTAAAATGAGACCAATTTATAACTAAGATTATTACGAACATTTGCTCATTTAAATGAGACTAATTTCTAATAAAGTATTATTATTAAGACCAACTTATACTCATATTTATAAAAATCCATATCTTGAAATGAGATCAACTTATAACAAAAAAGACTACTATGAATATTTTGTTCATTTAATGAGACCAATTTCTAATAAAATATTATTATTGAGATCGACCAACTTATAAGCATATTTATAAAAATATATATATTACTATGAGATCAATTTGTAATAAAAATTATTAAGAACATTAATTCCGAAAGTTATGAATATTTTTTACATATATAAGTTATTAAGTTGTAAACAAAGACATAATCATATTTATAAACATCTCAATGTTAAAACGACATCAACTTATATTAAAAGATTATTATGAACATTTGTTAGTTAAAACGAGATCAACTTATAATAAAATACATTATCGAGACTAACTTGTACATATATAAGTTATTAAGTTGTAAACAAAGACATAATCATATTTATAAACATATATATGTTAGAACGAAATCAACATATATTAAAAGATTATTATGAACATTTGTTAGTTTAAACGGGATCAACTTATGATAAAATACATTATCGAGTCTAACTTGTGCATATATAAGTTATTAAGTTTTATACAAAGACAAGATTTATTTAGAAACTTATATATGTTAGAACGACATCAACTTATATTAAAATATTTTTTATGAACATTTGTTAGTTTAAACGAGATCAACTTATGATAAAATACATTATCGAGAATAACTTGTACATATATGAGTTATTAAGTTGTAAACAAAGTCATAATCATATTTGTAAACATATATATGTTAGAACGACATCAACTTATATTAAAAGATTATTATGAACATTTGTTAGTTTAAAGTTTAAACTGTATCAACTTATGATAAAATACATTATTGAGACTAACTTGTACATATATAAGTTATTAAGTTGTAAACAAATACATAATCATATGTATAAACATATATATGTTAGAACGACATCGACTTATATTAAAAGATTATTATGAACATTTGTTAGTTTAAAGTTTAAACGAGATCAACTTATGATAAAATACATTATCGAGACTAAGTTGTACATATATAAGTTATTAAGTTGTAAACAAAGACATAATCATATTTATAAACATCTATATGTTAAAACGAGATCAACTTATATTAAAAGATTTTTATGAACATTTGTTAGATTAAGCGAGATCAACTTATGATAAAATATATTATCGAGACTAATATTATCATAACAAAGATATATTTATATTTATAAAAGATTCTTATGAACATTTGTTGATTTCAACATTTTCGATTAATTAGTTTGTCTAACTCAAACATTTTTACAACGCAATATAATTTTAAATATAAATAATAGTACAGATTATAATATACAACTTTTTTAAGTATAAATTTATTGTTTATTTGATTAAATATTGTCAAATATGAATATTAGTACAAAATTAGTATATTGTATACATACAAATATTTTTATGCAATTTAAGTATAAATTTATTGTTTATTTGATTAATATTGTATACAAATATTTTTTTACAATTAAATGTTTTTAACCGGATATTTCCGGATACCCGACGACCCGCGGATATCCGGTGATCCGACGATCCGCAGATACCTGTTGATCCGACGAACCGTGGATACCCGACAATCCGCGGATACCCGACGATCCGGCGATCCGCAAATATCCGAAAATACCCGGATATCCACGGATATCCGAAAATACCCGGATATCCACGGATATCCGTATTTTATCCGGATATCCGCGGATATCCGAATGCCTAAAACACCGATCCGTATCCGATCCGGTGATCCGGGAAAATCACCCGGATCGGATAGGATCGGATTCGGACCGGATCAAAATGGATACTAAAATATCGGGTTTCCCGGATCGGGTCAACGGATTTTTCGAACCAGATCGACGGATCGGATTGGTTTTGCCCACCCCTAATGTTAGGGACATTACTACATTAAGCGTCTATAGAAACGGTTAAATTCCGCTTCATAAACTCGAAAAACCGCTTCCTAATATATAATGAAACGGTTTTGAGCCGTTTCATCCGCTCTTGTTGCATTAGGCATAGTGAAGCGTTGAATTTTATGTTTTTGTAGCGGTTTTCTTTGACCTATAAACAAGTGTTAGATTAAATTAATAAACCGTTTCATTTGCGATTTCCCTAATGCAACTTTTTTTCACAGCTATTGAAGCGCTTTTTACGTATTTAAGGCAACACATTTTTCATAGCTATTGAAGCTTTTTTTTCAACGTTTCTAAGGCAGCACTTACGTGCTTATAAGGTAACGGTTTTGCAATATAAAAAAACCCATCCACATGCATTAATATAGGAAACACATCATCCACATTATCTGAAACGCCCCTAATATATGGTGCGTTTTATATAAATATTTTCTGTATATTATCATTATTTTTATACCAAAAATTTAAAATTTTTACAAGTTTATATTTTATTTATAAATTTAAATGAGTATATATATTTATATACTTTCCGTAAATTATTTTATGGAAAATTTCGGAAAATTATTCCGACCCGTAGCATCCGTTATGAATTATTTTATCGAGTTTTATTTTACTTTGTTTATTTTATTTTTATTTTCTTTATTTTTTTCCCTTCTCTCCCGGGCCCGACCGGCCTGTCCACAGTGGCACACCACGCTGGCGCCACATCCCGGCCCCACCTCCTCGCTGGCCTCTCATGAGCATCTCCTTCTCCTTTCTTCTTGCTTCTTCTTTTCTTCTCTTCTTTCACCTGTTCTGCACGCCAACTCTCGCCCGGGCTCTGCACTACTCTCATTCCTCTTTTCTCTGCTGTCCTTGTCCCTCTAGCCTGCCACATAGCTAGCCGACCCTTCGTCCCACACATTATCCCTCTCCACTCCATTCTCCTCTCTACTTCCTGCTACTCTTCCCTCCCTCTCACTCAACACCATCTCTCCATATCTCCCTGTCCTCATGCCGGCCCGATCACCACCTCTCCCAGAGCACATCCTCTGTGCCTCTCCCGCACCCCTCTACTCCAGTTCTCTTTCCTGACCATCTACCCACTGCACTTCACCCTTTCTGTTTCTCTCCACCTTCCCGCCGTCTCTCCATCTCCTCCCCTCTACATCCCTCTTTGTCCTCTCGTTTTTCTCGCCGAACGGATTGGGGAGCCCCTACCGGCGCTTTTGCGTCACCAGATCGAGAACGCCGCCACCACGCCGCTGGGAAGCTTTCACCTGACCTAGCGACGCCGGGGAGCCCAGCTGCATTCGCTTGTCCACCGGAGAAACTCTCCTCCTTGCCTCGACCGGAGCCACCAACCTCTGCAGTCACCATCTTCTTTCCTCCTTCCTTTCCAGCTTGCTGCCACCGCCTCGCCGGAGTTAGTCTCCACCGTGCGCCGCCTGAATGGAGTCGCCACGCCGTGGACCATGAAGGAACGCCTCCGCCGTCCCTGCAGTAGCCGGAGCCGCCAGAAGGAAGCTGGCAAAAGCCCCGCCACCCTTTTTGTTTATTACAATCGGGGCCCACACAAATTAGGTTCGGGAATACGTTCGGGAAAGGTTTAGATCAAGTCAAAGATCGTCAAACGTCGATTGACTTTCGTTACGACGACGCTACATACGTACTCGATCGGTTGGATAACGGGTTAAGGACAAACCCTAGGAGGAGTGAAATCGAACTCGAGTTGGATTTAGGTTGTTTGACGAGTTAGTTGACGTTATCGTTTTGGCTTCGAGCCATTGAGTCATCTTTATCGAGGCAAGTACTTGTGAGCTTTTGTATATGAGCATGATTAAGTTTAAGCCTTCATGATACCGCATGTATGATTGAGATGTTTTAAATTATGATCGAGCATGATGAACATGATTTAAGTTTAAGTCTTCATGATAATGCATGTATGATTGGGATTTAAATTATGATTGGCATGATCGACGAGCATGATCAATTTTAAGCCTTCGTGATATTGCATGTATGATTGTTATGTTCTAAATGGTGATTTGGCATGATGAGCATGGTTACGTTTAAACCTTCATGATATTGCATGTATGGCTGGGTTGTCTTAAATTACGTTTTGGCATTATGAGCATGATGAGTATATAAATATATATGTTGTGATATCTAGAGATGAATGATCTTGGAGTCCATGAGGAATACATGTGATTATTTTTGAGTTATGGGTATAGTATGATTTGAGGAGTCGGTTTAAGAAGCCTTGTGATTACATGAAAATTGATTGGGACTAGTTAAAGAGGTGTCTATCAAAATATATTAGAAAAGGAAAGTGTTATGATATTGAGAATTTGAGGTGACTTGGTCTTTGACCTAATCGGCTTTTGCCATTTATATATGTGAGATGATTTGGTCTATGACCATAGCGGGCAATTGCCCTTATTTTTCTTATGTGGTCTATGACCATGACGACATTGTTGTCAGTATACCGTTTTCATGATTCTTATTCACTCCTCGGTTAGGGCGGACCAAGATTACCAGTGGTATGCGGTTTGAGCGGGCCGATGGTTGTGCCCAACCTTCGTGGATGGCGAGGATTCACCTGATCCGTGTTTACTATGTCCATCCCGTGGTAGGAGTTTAGGAGGTACCTTCAGGTTCAAGAATAGGCTTGAACTTTAGCTAATTTAGCAATTAACAAAATGTATTTTGAAAACAGTTTTGAAATAAAGAATGCTCGAGCATGTTTTGATATTATGATTTGGCTTAGTCGTGTTATGATTTGATGAAGGGGCAAGGATATACCTTGTTACCCATTTTTGGTCGATTGACCTTGGGATACGGTTGACTTGGATTATAAGCTATTGAGTTGGTTTAGGAGTAGTTGACATAGTTTGTGAGATGTTGAGTATTTGACATAGTCTATAATATGATGAGTGGAATATGAGTAGGTGACATAGTTTATGAAATAATGAATCGGACTACGAGTAGTGGACATAGTTTATGACATTTGTGTTGGATTATGAGTAGTCGACATAGTTTATAGGTTGTTGATTTGGATTAATGAGTATTGAGATTATATTGAGGGGAATTATTTTGAGATGATTTATGAGTATTCTTTTAAGATATGTTATCGGTTTGAAACCTTTCAAGTTGACTTGAGATTTCATGACATGTTTGAAATGATCTTTTGAAACTTATGACGTTATAGATGCATGTTGTGTATTCATATATATTGAGTATTTGAGCCATGATGATTTTAATTATTCTAAGTATTGATAATTTTGAAGCATGAATCATTGACATGAATAGTGAATAATTGACATGATCTTTTGAGATTGATGATGATTAAGTTGCATGATGTTATTTCAATTTCTTGAGTAATTCTAAGATCATGTCATGTCATGTATGCTTATTCTCATATCTTGATCATATATATTACACTGCTTATGTATTGGCTTAGTCTATGTGGAAGACTAACCCCACCACGATGGGGATGGTTATGTCTTTGACATGATCAGGTACATGAACAGTTCAGGAGCATGGAGCTCATAAACCCTAGTGAGAGTCGTATTGGTTGAACTTGGGGTGGTTGGTTCTTGGGACTTGATTCTCTTTCCTCCCTATTGTTTGTGGGTTGGTTCATGTTTCTACGCTTTGATTTTTATTGACCCCGAGTTTGACCATTCATGGTCGTTTGTTATTGCGGGCTTTGGAACCTCTTTGTGGTTGACGTCAAGGGACGTCTTTTGGTTTATCTTGCCCTTCTTATTGGCAAGTGATGTATTGTGGTGTTTTTCATATTGTTCTTTATCATTATATATGTTATTTTAGCCTGAGGGAGTCCTTGTCCGGGGCTCCTAGCACTGTGACGTCCATCCCGTTTTGGGGGGCGTTACATTATCACCTGCTTCATTACACTGTAATCAAATATCTATACATAAATTAGACAAATTAACACTTGCTTGGTTTCAAACAACAATCCAATAATATTTAACATTTGATTGATTACAAACACCAACCCATAAAAAATAAGCAATGTATGTGTGTGCTTGATAATTTGTCAAGTTGGACAGACAAACATTAGCTCAAAAAACCCACAAACATTAGCTCCTAAAACATGAAACTCCAATTCATAAACATAAACTTAGTCAAGTCATACTCAAAATGGAAACGGAGCAATAGACTACTATGTTCCTCCTTGTTCATCGTCTTGCAAAATATCAGTATAAAAAAAAACTCAATCGATCTCTAAGTAGTTCACCAACATTATCAAATTTGTTAATTCATAATTAAAATATAAATGGAACAAATCTGGACGTACGTGTTAATAGAGAAAACTTAATCATCTACTACCACTTATTCATTATCCTGCACAAAAATAAGAATACAAGTTTTTAATATAACTAAAAATTTATATTCATCATCCTGCACAAAAATAAGAATACAAGTTTTTAATATAACTAAAAATTTAATAGACTTGTATTGGTATAATATGAGACCTTTATCTAAAATGAATTACCTTATCTGAACTAAAATTCTCCTCTAAGTGAGATGCTTCATTTGATGCAACAACTTGACCAATTACGAAAATAATGTGATCTACATGGACACTGAATTTCATCCCATTGGGCTTCAGTTGCAAATATTTTTTCTATGTACATATCAAACCCTTTTTTTTATTCTTTACTCCATCTACGTAACAATCACCAGTTTGAGTTTTTCATGTTCATGAACTAACAATATAATACTAATAAAATAAAAATAACAAAAAATCATAAGAATCAGATGCAAAATGCATATATATCAATTGAGACTAAAGTGATAAAATTACATCATCAAACCTTCAATTTTATGCATAAAAAAAGAAGAAAAGAAAATAGGTTACTAATTACAAACTTTGACATAGTTATTACATGGTGACACTAAGGTGATATATATATGAAAAGAGAGAAATCTTTTACAAATCTTAGCCTCTATTAATTAATCAAACAATTTTTAATATCAAAGGTATTAGATTACTCAGTAATTTCCAGTGAAAAATCTCACTTTGAAAAACTACACATGTAAGTTGTCATAACCTCGATCTCAATTGTGGACTGCAATACGTACAAGAACAACTGAATTCACCAAACGGAACTCTTAACAACATATTAGGCTCTTAGCACTAAATTATTCACAATAAGGATCTGAAATGGGGATGATACTCTCATCTAGTAAAGCATGTTTTATTTTTGGTTCTAATTTTCTTTAGAGTATAGATTCATCAAAACTCTAACAATTCGAAAATGTGATCTAAAAAAAAGACAGTGTAGTATATGTCATCAACTGTTTTCTTTGAGTGTAGATATATGGAAAATAATGTAGTACTAAACAAAAAAAACTGAACTAACGTTCAAATTGTGTAGTTTTAGATTGTTTGTTAGCCGTGGAGTATTATGAAAATAGTGTCTCCACGATGGATGAATATGAATTTAACAAAAAGGAGACATGAGATTGGTATGAGTTACAAAACTTAATTCAAATGAAGAGATCCCATTCAACTCTAATATTTTGAAGAAGTTAATTACAATTACAGTAATAAAACATAAATAGACTAACAATGAACATAGTTGAATCAACACTTTTTATTGAAAAACCTTTAGTTTTATTCAGAAAAAGGAAGGGAAACAAAGAAGAAAGTAGGTTACTCATGACAAACTTGGTCTAGGTATTGTCTTGATGACACTAATCTATATATATTAGGAATGAATGTAATCCTCTCAATGACAAGAGTACAAGACTTAGCCTCTTTTAATTCATCAAGCACTTTTTTAATATAAGAGGCATTAGATTACTCGGTACATTGTAGTGGAAAACCTCACCTTGAATCACTACACATGTAAGTCGAAGAAAATTTGTATAATCTATCATTTGATGCCTAGCTAAGTTGATACTTTAATTTACAATTGTGCTTATAAAATTAAAATTAAAAATCTGAGGTGTCAAGATCTCGTGTTTTGCAAACAATTTCATCCTTACAAACCTCATTTCTTCTAACAATCAAAGTTACACACATTTTTTATGTCAAGATCTCGTGTTTTGCAATGTCGTCTCCTTAGTTTGATGCTGTTTTAGGTGGCGCCTTGAGTGGTTTGTCTAGGGAGGGGGCGTGGATTTGTGATCGACTCCTGAAGGCTTTGTTGCAAGCCCAAATCTGAGGTGTACACATTTGTTCCCCAAACTTCATTCCTGTGTACTCTCTTCAAAGACGAATTTTGTGCTCACCGCTTCCGTTGGACTGGATCAAGTACTTTCCCTCGTTGACTTCTTTGCTGTCGAGATTTCTTGATGTATTTTTTTGTGTTTCTTTTTCTCCTGTTGTTGTTCTTCATGACGGTTAGTCCGTCTGCCGATCTTAATTTATCGTCCTTTCGACCCACTAGACGGCATGTCGTCTAGTGCTTCGAACCACTTTCCTTTATCTGTAATACCGGGGTTTCATAATTTTCACGGTCGAATTAAATTGGATTATTTCGGATTCTTAATTTATCGAGATCAAGTTGTTTGAGGAAAAATAAAAATAAATAAGGTAATACATAAATTAATAAATAAATTAAATCGAGATTTTGATTGACTTTTAAAGTTTAGATAGCTGGTTAAAAACTGTAACACTTTTCCCGATGAATTACTATTCATGGTCTTCTACCCTACCACCAAACCCTAACCCTTACCTTGTTTTCCGTTGACCGGCCAAATTCCGGCCACCAGCACACCGGCCTTGCCGTCTCGCTCCGCCACAGTCCACCACCCTCTCTTGGCCGCTTATATCTCTCTCCTCCAGCCCCTGCCGTTGCCGGACCACCAGCCTCCTCGAGTCCCGACTGGATCTGCAACTGTCGCCACACCGCTCGGCAACGCTGCCCAGGACTCCACTGCCACCGAAACCGCCGAGAAGCGGACCTCCCCTACGCTCGCAGCGTGCTCCATTGCCGGGATCGAAGGCCGTCTTCCTTCTTCGTTCTCGTTGCCGCCGGAGAAGAAGCAAGATTCGTCGCCGCTGCCGCTTGCACTGCCACTCGTCGCCTCCCTCGCCGTGCCGGACTGCTCGAGCCCTACCGTCTGCAGATTGCCGCCGTGCCTCGTCCTGCCACTGTAGAGGAGCCGCACAGGTGTCACCTTCTTGCCGCCCCGTCGCCTGCCGTCGCTACCCTGTCGCCGTCGAACGAACTTAGTCGGGAAGGAGAAGCCGCCACCCTCTGCCGGTTTCCTACAATATCCGCCACCGCCGTTGACTCCAGATCCGGGCCGCTGCTGCGAGGAAGACACACTGCAAACCCTAGATCTGCAACTGGTGAGTCAACTCGACCGAGTTCGGCGAGTCGACTCAGCGAGTCACCCGAGTCAGTGGGTTGACTCATTGAGCTGGTACTATTTCGATTAATTGCATATTTGACCCCTTATTTTATATTTGCATTTATGACCCATACTTTCAGTTTTTGCAAAGTTACCCCGAAATGGATAATTACACAAAACTGCCCAGATTTATAATTACAGGAATGAACCAAAATTTTTAGAAATTTACAAAAGTGCCCTATTTGGAGTAATTACAGAATAAGACCTAAATTTATAAATATAGAAAATATTCCAAACATTTATAATTATAAATTATGGGCCAAGTTTATACAAATGGAGTTAAACTTGTAAAAATGACTTGTTTAGGTTCTTGGAGGTACGCTTGGATGAGAACTTAGTCCGTTTTGACTTCGATACACGAGACCCTACGTTGGTTGACTTGAGACGTGCTTGATTTCTTGGTTTTGTTTGGTGGTTACTGCGTTCATCTTTTTTAGGTAAGTCATACCGACTTACTTAGCTGCCGTTTTGTTTCAGGTTAAGTTTGTCGTTAATTATGAGTAGGACTTATTTTATTTTTATAATCTATCTTTAAATATTGTAAATGTTTATTATAATTTGTGTGTGACTTATTACCTTTAGGGAGTTAGATAGTACTTGTTTTTAGTGTGAGCAGTTGAGAGTTATGGTTGTGATGCGTTGACAAGAGTGAGTATCTAATCTATAGAAGTATGGATGAGACTGCAATTGAGATTAGGACGGGTAAAGTGTTGTTTGAGATTTCTGACAGACTGAGTTATGATTGAGATTGTGACAGACCGAGTAGTGACTGCTATTGTGAGTTGTGTTGAGAATAGGGTAATTGGTTATGTTACGCACTGACAGTTACGCCTAGAGGGTAATTGGTTATGTTACGCACTACAATTACACCTCATGATGTTGGATTGCGACAAATGGTTACATGATATATTGGATGAGGCTAATTGGTTATGTTATGAACTGACAGTTACGCCTCAAGAAACCGAATGTTGAATGATTGACTGTAACGCCCGGAATTTATTCCGGACTTGGAGCACCTTGTAGTTTATTCCATCGTCCCGAGATGCCGAGTGCCGGGATTTATTCCTAAGAAAATCCCGAGCCAACTCGTCGTTTTTTCCTTTTTTCCGCGTTCCAACCCTTCGTTCCGGGTTAAAAATGACAAGGGGTCATTTCCGACCCCTCGGTCCGTGTGAGGGACAAGAGGTCAGCTGACCCCTTGATCCCCACACCTCCTTTTCAGCCCTTGTCTCCCTCTCTCTCCTCCCTTTGCTCACATTTCACGTTACTTCTTCCTTTCACTCTTCCACACTCCTTCTGTTCTCCTCTCTTCTTCCTTGTTGCTTGAGGATCCAAGCTGTGGACTGCAGAAGAAGATCCTAGGTTGTTGGTAAGCTCTTTCCTCTCCCTTCCCTCTCTTCCTTGCTATTTTTCCCTTCTTCTTCCTCCCTCCTTCATCCATGGCTATGGAGGAAGATCTTGAGGAGTTTTTGCTCAAGTCTTTGCATGCATAGGTTCTTAGCTCGTTTCGGTCAAGGAGAGGTGCCTAAGACTAGTGGTGGGTGTTTGGAGAAGATCCAGCAAGAGAAGAAGGACTTTGGAGCCAAGGATCCACGATCGAAGACGAAGAAGACGACGTTTTGCACAGAACCCGCGGGGCGGCTCAGCACAACCGCGGGAGCGGCCAAACGCAAGGGCGGCACAACACAGCCGCGGGTGTGGCCCGGAACGGCCGCGGGTGCGGCTAGGCATGGCCGCAGGGGCGGCTCCTGGCACTTGACGTAGCCCGCGGGTGTGGCTCCTGGTTCCGCGGGGGCGGCTCCTGTGTCCGCAAGGGGCGCCAGCTTGACTCCGCGGCTGCGGTTTCTGCAACAGTAGGCTTCTCCTCTCCTTCACTCTTCGTTCCTTCCTTAGATTTGTTGTTGATTCATGTAGTAGCTGTAATATCCCGGATTTTTGGGTTGTCCGATCGAGATTTTTGGTAGTTGATATTTTCCGGGTTGTAGGTTTCCGGTTGAAGTAGACATAAATGAATTAATTCGGAGATTTAATCGGATAAAAATTTTAAGGGAATTTATAGTAATATATTTTATTTATAATTTTATGATTTAATTAAGGACTTATCGATATTCTCTTAGGTGAAGAAAATATTGAGATTTAGTCAACTCTTAATATTCCTAAGAGCGTAAAAAAAAATCAATAAAATAAATTAATACATAAATTAAATCGAGTTTTGGTTTGATTAGTAAAGTTTAGACAGCTGGTTGGAAACCGATGCTCTACTATTCATCGTCTCTCTCAAGTTTTTCCTCTCGAAACCTTAGCCGTCCAAACCTTAACCCTCACCGGAGATGTGATGGCTTAACTCCTACCGCCTGAGTCTCCGTCCGTCGCCATTGTCAACTGCCGCCAATCCCCAGACCCGCCTTGCCGGAACTGAGCCGATCGAACAGATCCGAGCGCGCCTCCATCGAAACCAACCGAATTGTGAGCCGACCGGCCGTCTTCAACCGCTCGTCTTCGCCGATGTTAGCAACCCCACCGTTCGCCGCCGCTTGCTCGAGCCCAGTCCGCCGCAAGGCCACAGATCCACCGCTATGCCGTTCTGAGTTTTGTCACTGCCAGATCCAAACGAGCCCAGATCCCGAGTCTCCACCGCGAACCACCGTTGCTGCCTCTCGAATCCCGACCTTCCTTTCGCAGTTCGAGCGGAGAGCAATAGATTCGGCCCGTCGTCGACCACTGCCGCCTGCCTCCGTGGTGGCCGTTCTCGCCGCGCCGCCACCAAGCTTTGCCATCACTGTTCAAGAGCCGCCGCCGGCGCTGGAGAGTCTGCGTCATGGCCGAGGTGAGAGAGCTCGCCGGAAATGGAGAGGAAGAAGACTGCTGAGTTCAGATCTAGAACTCAGCGAGTCAACCCACCGAGTCAGTCGAGTCGACTCAACGTTTTAGGTATATTACATAAATGGCCCAAACTTCCTTTTTACAGTTTTGACCCATATTTGTAGGATTTGCAAATATGCCCCTGACTGGATAATTACAAGAAATTGCCCAACTTTATATTCATAGTTTATGACCCAAGCTTTCTAACATTGCGGAAAATGCCCAGAATTAGATAATTAATTTAAGTAACCCAAGTTAATATTATTTTTAGGATACGACCCATGTGTATAGGATTGTGAAATTAGTAGTTAGTTGACCTTTGGAGATTAACTTGTGTAAGTTGAGTTTAAGTGATTGAGATTTATAGGGTTGTAAATCGTAGTGTGTAGTTAAGGGATAGAAAATCAATTTTTGGACCTAGATTATGGGCGGAATTGACTAAGGATGGATGTTAAGGATGAGAGGCATCTTGACCTAACTTTGGAGTAAGATGTAGGTATGAATGGATTATCTTTCACGGTTGAATTTTTTATATGTTGTTGATGGTAGTATGTAGTTTAGTGTAGTAAAATTTGGGAAAGATCCAACGGTCGGATCTAGAGTTATAAGCTTCCAAAGTTGACTCGAAAACTAGTTTTGGAGGTTTAGTGTGTGGAAGGCATCTTTGAGATTTTGTGTAGAACTTGTTGAACGTTGTTTATGGATTTGGATTGTTCTAGCCTAGAGTGGGTATAACCGAGAGTGTGTATATTTTCCTTTGGAAATTTTGGAGGTTAGTACGAGGTACTCCCGATAGGCCAAAATAGAGTACTCGGTATAGTTTTGGAAAGCGAGTTGGAACTTAGAATGTAAGTTTGAGCAAACCCTCGAACTTGTTATGGAGTTTTGAGGTTTTTAAAGTGTTGACGGGTTATAGAGAAGACTTGAAACCAAGTTGGGCAGTTTTCGGATTTTCCGGAAAGTGAGGGGCGTTTTGGTAATTTCCGCTAAAGTTGGGTTTTCTCGTTCTTTCGATTCAGAGAGTCTTCCAATGGTATAGAAGCCTTATAAAATGTATGTGGGACTTAGAATGTTGATTCTAAGTCGATCTTTCTTGATCAGGTAGTGTATAATGTTCGTACGAGCGGACTTTAATTGGTGATGGCTGGTAGACGTACTATTCAGGTAAGTCTCCGGACTTACTTAGCTCGTATTTTATGTATTAGCATTGATGTGTGTTTGTTGGTGTGTGTTTATGTTCTTGTATAACATTAAACCGGTAATTAGGACCACCGACATTATATATATTTTTGGCCCAAGTGTATGTTAACGGGCGGTGACAATACTGCCTAGCCCATAGTGAGGTCTAGGGGATTCTCGGTGACTAGCCTGACGGGTTAGATGGGCGGATGCATCCGTACCATTCTTTGCCGGTAAGTAGGGACCGAGGCGAGACCACTAGGGTCTCGTGTCACAACCGAAGTTGAATTAGAATGGGATATGACTAAGAAATGAAAAAGATAATAAACGGGACTTGCGTGTTTTATGATGTGCGTTATATATGTGTTTTTGCCTTCACCTCTTTTCTAATGCTTCGAATATGAGCTAACGGTTTAAACCGTGGTTGCAGATGACTTGCAGGTTAGGGACGCCGCCGAGTGAGGTGGAGGAGTGGACAGCCGGGGTCTCCGTACATTATAGGACGGGGATGTTTTTGAGTCATGTTTCATGTTCTTGTTTAAGGATGTTGTCGTTTACTTAGAATTCGTATCTGATTATATTATTTTGAGGACTCGGCTGAGTTTCCAAGTTGTAGTTTCTTACTTTCGGTTTCCGCATACTTTAAAAACATATTTGAGTTTTCGCCTTTATTTGTGCCATGTTCGAAGGTCCGGTGAAATTGTTGTCAGGCTAAGGGTCGGGACTCATTGTGAGGTCTCGCCCAGTAGCACCCCGAGTCCCGCGGATTTGGGGTGTTACAGTAGCATGCCTAGGATGGATCTAGAGTAGTGTGAGATGACATGTAGTGGTTGTGGTCCTAGGAGCCCTTAAGGCTCGATATAATTGTTGGATATGAGCATGTGAGCATGTTGAATCTTCTAGGCTAGCTTGTGCCTCTTTGGTTGAGGATTAATATCTTGTGAAATTATGAACTGTTGTGGGTTGTTTCATGTTTGGAGAGTGTGATGAGTACTTGGGACCTAGGATGCATTCCTAGCTTGAGGGTTAGGTGATCTTGCATAGATCACTAGAGTGAAGTCTAAGACTTCTTGAGTGTGAGTATGTATTGATATGCATTTCTCTTGTGAGCAGGTTGTGGGCTTCCGCCTTAAGAAAGCAAGAGTGGGGTGACTTTGGTTTGGTGACGAGGTAAGTCTCCGGACTTACTTAGCTCGTATTTTATGTATTAGCATTGATGTGTGTTTGGTGGTGTGTGTTTATGTTCTTGTTATAACTATTAAACCGGTAAATAGGACCACCGACCTTATATGTAATTTGACCCAAGTGTATGATAACGGGCGGTGACATCATCTGCCTAGCCTTTCGGGAGTCTAGGAGGTTCTCGGCGATTGGCCCGGCGGGTTAGATGCGCGGGTGCATCCGTACCATTCTTTGCCGGTAGGAGGGACCGAGGCGAGACCACGGTGGTCTCGTGTCACAAACCAAAGTTGAATTAGAACGGGATATGACTTAATAATATAAAGATAATAAACCGGACTTGTGTGTTTTGCGTTATGTGCTATGTATGTGTTTTTGCCTTCACCGCTTTTCTAATGCTTCGAATATGAGCTAACGGTTTAAACCGTGGTTGTAGATGACTTGCAGGTTAGGGACGCCGCCGAGTGAGGTGGAGGAGTGGACAACCGGGGTCTCCGTACATTATAGGACGGGGATGTTTTTGGGTTATGTTTCATATCGTTAGTTGTGGATGTTGATGTACGTTTTGATTTCCGTATCGGAGTTATGTTGTTTTGAGGACTCGGCTGAGTTTCCACTTTGAAGTCTTTACTTTCGGGCTTTCGCATATACTAAAAATGTTTTAAGTTTTCGCCTTTATTTGTGCCTTGTTGGAAGGTCCGGTGAAATTGTTGTCAAGCTAAGGGTCGGGACCCATTGTGAGGTCTCGCCCGTAGCACCCCGAGTCCCGCGGATTTGGGGTGTTACAAAAGTGGTATCAGAGCCCTAGGTTGACAACAATGGCACTCGTAATCTTTTTAAAGGCCGAATGAGGAATAAACAGAACCCACACGGGTTCTGACTTTTCGTTTTCAAAATCATGTGCATGAGTCGGGTTTGGGTTAGAATGTACGGGACCACCACTCCTTCCGCAAACCTCGGCGACATAGATCTCTGGATTAGAAGTATGTATATATATTATTATGTAGTTATTTATATATATGACCTTAGGATGTTTGTGGATTTGTATGTACCTAGCTACGTATGTGGCCTTAGGATGTTTTGGACTTGTATGTTTTGGATGTGTTGTATGACTATGTTTACCTTATGCCTTTAGAAGTTTTATCATACCGAGATAGTAAGTATTACCTATTTATTTATACATAAGTAAACTCCATAGGTTATTAGATAGCACGTACGAGAGCTACTGCTTACGTAGGACCCGCCAGAGGTAGACCCCCTCTTTCTCCTACCGTCCCGATACGGGGACGAGTAGGAAGACCTCCAGGCGCGAGAGGTCGGGGACGTATCCCCATTGCGGACCCGCCAGTTGTGGATCCACCAGTAGTTGAGGTTTCCGTAGAGGACATCGCCGAGAGCATTGTTCCCGAGGCTGGGGATAGGACCGTTGGGAGGTCCGGGCGCAGAGTTCTCCATCTGCCAGGACCAGGGGAGCGTCCATTGGAGCTACCATGTTTGAGGACTACATACGACGAGAACAATGGAGATAACAAACTTACGTTCTTCGAGAAGACGCGTGGACAACTAAAGATGCGAATCGAGGAGGAGATGGGTGCATTCTAACAAGGTTAAAGGCGGTGTTCCATCACGAGAAGTGAAGCTTTCCTTAGACGCTCCTAAGCTTTGGAATCAAGATGAGAAACGTGATCGAACCAAGTGTGAAAGATGTAAGATACCTTAAGTTAAGCTTACGAGGTACCATTAAGTGAAGAGTCAACATTACGAGAGTTATGAGAAGAATGGCAAGGTGGGGATTTACGCGGAGTTGATCGGTTTCCGTTATGACGATAAGGCGAAGAAACGCCAAAAAGGAGGAAGTATGTATAAAGGATGATCCTAAGAAGATGAGAGAAACACGTGGATGCTAACTAACGTTAGAGATTTTTTTAGAAGACGCACTTACAAGATATCATGAAGCGCGATTAAGCCTATGAAGGTGAGTCATGTGACTCAAAAACGCCGAGAAGGGTATATTTATCTCGCTAAAGGAAAAGGAAGCGTGGAATGAAGAATGAGCTAACGGAGTTTAAGGTAGAGTACCCCGAGAGGGTAGCCTTCATGAGAATGGTACCATGGAAGCATAGAAGAATGGTAAGTCATTGACTTAGGAGAAGGTCATTTATCAACTAATTTGTGACAACCGAGAACGCGCATGTGCGGGTGGTCTATGGATGAGTGTGGGGGAGAGTAACCAGGTTGTGGGATCATAAAGGAACGGGAACAAGAACTTGGATTATATCTTAAACTCTTGATTTGAAGTTGTTATGGAGAACACCAGTTTGCGGAAAGAGAGACGGTTATCTTCATTTGTACGTCGATTACAATGAGCCGAACAAGATTTCAATGAAGAACAAGTACCCCCTTACCACGTATAGATGATCTACTCGACTGGTTGCAAGGGTCGGTGGTCTCTTCAAAAATCGAGTTAAGTTTTGATTGCCACCAATTGAGAAGTCGAGACTGGGGTAGTGCAAACATGGCATTCTGGACAAACCATGGTCACTACGAGTTGTAGTGATTCCATATGGGCTTACTAATGCCCGAATAGGACATTCTGGTCTACTCTCGAAGGAGAGAGAAGTTGTATGACCAGTTGTCTCGGGATGACTATCCCCGAAGGATGTGAAAGAAGTTGCAAGTTTCTTGGATGGGCTGATCATTACCGGATTGTGGAGAGATTCTCCAAGTAACACCAGCTATGACTAACCTACTCCGGATGACGAAAAGGGGCAATGGAGTTGTTGAGAGTTAAGAGGAGATTCATTGGTGCAACTGTTTTGGAAACTGCCTCGATGTATGATCGGGTTGAAGTGTACAAGTGATATTTCAAGACATGGTCTTGATTGAGTATTGAGAGACGATGTAAAAAGTTAGAGCATACATGTCTCGTTAGTAGAAGCAGTGTGAAGCAAAGTATTTCCATCGTTACTTAGAACTTGCAACGAGAATTGAGGAAACGTAACATCAAAGTGTGGTTTGACAAGAACCAAAGCCAACGGTGTAAATTGGAAGTTCGATCTTCTTTGTTAGGGACAAGGAAAAAAGAAACATAATGGAAATGTTGTAGTGAGAAAGACCCGAGAAGGAAGTTGAGTTTCCGATACATCGGACCTTTTTGAGATCTTAGCGCAAGTTGGGAAGGTGTTTCACCGTCTGGCATGGCCGCCGAGAGTAGAGAGTGTTCACCCGGCGTTTCAAGTGTATCAATTGAGAGAGGAGGACGTGCCGAAGACGGCGTTCAGGACGAGATACGGCCATTACGAGTTGTCGTGATGCTATTTGGGCTCACGAATGCACCCGCCGTCTTCATGGAGTTGATGAACGGCATCTTCATCGACTTCTTGGACCAGTTCGTGGTAGTGTTTATGGACGACATCTTAGTCTACTCCCGGAGTAGGGAGGAGCATGAGGGACACCTGAGGACGGTGCTTCGAGTCCTCAAGGATAGAGAGTTTTACGCTAAGCTCTCTAAGTGCGAGTTTTGGATGTCCGAGGTGGAATTTTTGGGACATATAGTTTCCGCCGAGAGTGTCATGGTCGACCCGGCGAAGATAGAGTCTGTTTCCTCATAGCCGCCTCCTAGGACAGTTAAGGAGGTGCGCAGTTTCTTGGGCTTAGGGGGATACTACCGCCGTTTTGTTGAGGGTTTCTCCGTGATTGCACGACCGCTCACTTCCTTGCTGAGGAAGTCTACCAGGTTGTCTGGTCCGAGCCTTGCCAGCACGGCTTCGAGGAGCTGAAGAGGAGGTTGACCTCCGCTCCTGTTTTAGCCCGGCCTGAGGGCGTGGAGGATTTTGTAGTGTATAGTGACGCCTCCAGGATAGGATTGGGGTGCGTTTTGATGTAGAGGGGTAGGGTTATTGGGTACGCTTTTCGGTAGCTGAAGCCGTACGAGGAGAATTACCCTACCCATGATCTTGAGTTAGCGGCAGTGATTCTTGCCCTGAAGATCTGGCGACATTACTTGTACGGGGCTACGTGACAGATCTTCACAGACCATAAGAGTCTGAAGTGTATATTCACTCAGCGGGAGTTGAATAACCACCAGAGGAGATGGTTGGAGCTGATTAAGAACATTGACTTAGAAATTTTGTACCATCCGGAGAAGGCGAACGTAGTCGCCGATGCTTTGAGTAGGAGGACACCTCGGGAGGAGGCTATAGCTCGGCTTACGATTCAGCCTCAGTTGCAGAGGGATTTGATGGGTTTGGAGTTGGATATCCGGTCCCCGGGTACGGACTGTTGTTTGTCCGAGTTGGAGGTACTACCTGACCTGTCCGGAGAGATCCTGCAGAAGCAGGAGAGATGTCCCATTTTGATGAGGATCCGGAACAGGATGTCCCGAGGAGAGGCACCGCAGTTTATCATGGGAGCAGACGGGCTACTGAGACGTCAGGGACGTATTTGTGTACCGTCGGATCAGGAGTTGAGGGAGCGGATTTTTCATGAGGCACATTCCACACCTTACTCGGTGCACCCAGGCACGAGTAAGATGTACCAGGATATTAGGAGATCTTATTGGTGGGGCGGGCTCAAGCCCGATGTAACTAGATATGTGGCCCGATGTGCGACCTGCCAGCAGGTCAAGATCGAGCACTAGAGATGGAGGAGAGCTTCACCCACCGCTCGTGCCACAATGGAAGTGGGAGGACATACCCACAACTGTTAGATTGTGAGATTACATGGAATACCAAGGCCCATCATCTCGGACAAGGACGAGCCTTTTACCTCGAGGTGCTGGCACGCGCCAATCGGGATGGCACCGTATGAGGCATTGTATGGACGGAGATGCCGTACTCCCTTATGTTGGGACGAGCGGGGGAGTTTTAGCGTTGTAGCTCCAAATCAGGTACAGGACGACGTGGCTAGAGTTGCTTTGATCCGAGAGAGGATGTTGACCGCGCAGAGTCGTCAGAGGTTGTATGTGGACAGGAGGTGTAGACCTCTCGAGTTCAGGGTAGGAGCTCAGGTGTGGTTGAGAGTATCACCGACGCGGGGCGTCAGGCGATTCGGCATTAAGGGGAAGTTAAGACCCCGATATGTCGGACCATTCGAGATCTTGGAGAGAGTCGGTGAGGTGGCGTACCGGTTAGCACTGCCACCGTGGTTGGAGGGTATACACCCGGTCTTTTATGTCTCTCAGCTGAGAGAGTACATACACGACCCGAGACACATCATCAGTCACGAGGACCTAGTGGTCGAGCCGGACCATACTTTTGCAGAGCACCCGATAACGGTCTTAGAGCGGAGTACGAGGCACCTTCGATCGAAGGAGATACCGATGCTGAGGATTCAGTGGTCAAGGCGAGGAGCTGATGAGGCTAAAGGGAGACGGAGGATAGTTTCCGGAGGAACTATCCCGAGTTTTATGCAGACATAGTGACATCGATAGGACCGTCGGGTTAGTTCCGAGATCTTCCTTGTTTGCTTTATATGCTATGTGTTTTTGTTTGAGTTATGAGTACCTTGCAAGGTCTTGATGTGATGCAATATGTAGACTTGGATTAGAGCCGGTAGTGTACGTTTTATGAGTTCCACGTTGTTACGAGACGGGTTTGTCGGAGAGTGTTGGGTTTAGCAAGTTTCGGGACGAAACTTGTTTTTAGGGGGGTTAGTTGTAACGCCCGGAATTTATTCCGGACTTGGAACACCTTGTAGTTTATTCCGTCGTCCCGAGATGCCGAGTGCCGGGATTTATTCCTAAGAAAATCCCGAGCCGACTCGTCGTTTTTCCCTTTTTTCCGCGTTCCGACCCTTCGTTCCTGGTTAAAAATGACAAGGGGTCATTTCCGACCCCTCGGTCCGTGTGAGGGACAAGAGGTAAGCTGACCCCTTGATCCCACACCTCCTTTTCAGCCCTTGTCTCCCTCTCTCTCCTCCCTTTGCTCACATTTCACGTTACTTCTTCCTTTCACTCTTCCACATTCCTTCTGTTCTCCTCTCTTCTTCCTTGTTGCTTGAGGATCCAAGCTGTGGACTGCAGAAGAAGATCCCAGGTTGTTGGTAAGCTCCTTCCTCTCCCTTTCCTCTCTTCCTTGCTATTTTTCCCTTCTTCTTCCTCCCTCCTTCATCCATGGCTATGGAGGAAGATCTTGAGGAGTTTTTGCTCAACTCTTTGCATGCATAGGTTCTTAGCTCGTTTCGGTCAAGGAGAGGTGCCTAAGACCAGTGGTGGGTGTTTGGAGAAGATCCAGCAAGAGAAGGACTTTGGAGTCAAGGATCCACGATCGAAGACGAAGAAGACGACGTTCTGCACAAAACCCGCGGCGGCCTGGCACGGCCGCGGGTGCGGCTAGGCACGGCCGCGGGTGCGGCTAGGCACGGCCGCAGGGGCGGCTCCTGGCACTCGACGTAGCCCGTGGGTGCGGCTCCTGGTTCCGCGGGGGCGGCTCATGTGTCCGCAGGGGGCGCCAACTTGACTCTACGGCTGCGGTTTCTGCAACAGTAGGCTTCTCCTCTCCTTCACTCTTCGTTCCTTCCTTAGATTTGTTCTTGATTCATGTAGTAGCATTCTTAGGATGGATCTAGAGTAGTGTGAGATGACATGTAGTGGTTGCGGACCTAGGAGCCCTTAAGGCTCGATATAATTGTTGGATATGAGCATGTGAGCATGTTGGATCTTCTAGGCTAGCTTGTGCTTCTTTGGTTGAGGATTAATATCTTGTGAAATTATAAACTGTTGTGGGCTGTTTCATGTGTAGAGAGTGTGATGAGTACTTGGGACCTAGGATGTATTCCTAGCTTGAGGGTTAGGTGATCTTGCATAGATCACTAGAGTGAAGTCTAAGACTTCTTGAGTGTGAGTATGTATTGATACGCATATCTCTTGTGAGCAGGTTGTGGGCTTCCGCCTTAAGGAACAAAGAGTGGGGTGACTTGGGTTTGGTGACGAGGTAAGTCTCCGGACTTACTTAGCTCGTATTTTATGTATTAGCATTGATGTGTTTGGTGGTGTGTGTTTATGTTCTTGTTAAAAATATTAAACCGGTAAATAGGACCACCGACCTTATATGTAATTTGGCCCAAGTGTATGATAACGGGCGGTGACATCATCTGCCTAGCCTTTCGGGAAGTCTAAGAGGTTCTCGGCGACTGGCCCGGCGGGTTAGATGGGCGGGTGCATCCGTACCATTGTTTGCTAGTAGGAGGGACCGAGGCGAGACCACGGTGGTCTCGTGTCACAAACCAAAGTTGAATTAGAACGGGATATGACTTAATAATATAAAGATAATAAATCGGACTTGTGTGTTTTACATTATGTGCTATGTATGTGTTTTTGCCTTCACCGCTTTTCTAATGCTTCGAATATGAGCTAACGGTTTAAACCGTGGTTGCAGATGACTTGCAGGTTAGGGACGCCGCCGAGTGAGGTGGAAGAGTGGACAGCCGGGGTCTCCGTACATTATAGGACGGGGATGTTTTTGGGTTATGTTTCATATCGTTAGTTGTTGATGTTGATGTACGTTTTGATTTCCGTATCGGAGTTATGTTGTTTTGAGGACTCGGTTGAGTTTCCACTTTGTAGTCTTTACTTTCGGGCTTTCGCATACACTAAAATATAACATAACTCTGCTGAGTTATGTTGTATTTTGTATGGACAAAAAGTAGGGCAATGATGAGGGCAGAGAAAGGTTGGTTGTTGTCTATGAATTGCGATAAGTATAGTCAAGGGTGATGAGAGATGTTGATGGATAGGTTTAATATTAGGGTAAGGATAAGAAATAGTATACCTTGTCTTCTTTTCATTGGATATATATTGAAGTTTTATATGTATAAATATTATTAAGTTTATGTTCTTGCCTAGTTTGTCTTTTCTTTCGTTTGGTGTTTCTCACTTTGGTTCATACTTTCAAATTATATACTTATATTTTATGTTATATTGGATAGCTTGATTTTTGTGTCCCTTACATGATACGCACGGGTTTAATCTGATTCCGGAGCTTAGACTCCATTCTTGGAACGTTAGCTAATGGTTTTATTTTTGTTGTTTTAAGACTTATTCAGGTACTATACTTGCATGGAATACTACAATTTAGGGAGATGATGTACAACCGGACTCATGTGTGCCTTAGGTTTTGGGGAAGGTGGTTGGTCTTGGGCTTTGGTTGTGTTGATGGTTTATGTCGTTAAAGGTTGTTCGGGCTTTGTCTTTTTAGTTTTGCATGGTTTCAAGTTTATCTTATTTAACACTTTTGTAAATTAAGGTCGGATGTATTTTTATATTTTGTCGTGCTCTTGTTGGAAGGTCCTATAGTGAGATTGTTGTCAGACTAAATCTTGTGGACCCACTGTGTGGTCCACATCCTAGTGACACCTCGGGTTCCTAATTCGGGGCGTTACAATATGGTATCAGAGCTTAGGTTGACAACAAGAGCACTTGCAACCTGAAGATGTGACATGATAATCCGATCTAAATAAAACTTCGAGTTTTGACCTTTTAAGAACGCAAGTGTTTTAATGATTTCCTTTCAAATTGGTCTTTTGTGATTTGTAAAGGCATGGTGCATTGTCGGCATATTGGGTTAGTAAGGCACGTGAGGTCTTCATCATCTACCTAAGTAGTACTCCAAGTATTATTACTTTAGTTGTAAACGATATATGATGTTTATTAGTATAACTTGTTAATGAAAATCATGGTATACAACGTTGTAGACATGGTACGCCCGAGAGGTTCGAGAGGTGCCACCATTCGAGGAAGAGGTACAAGACGACCTACACTCCATTCACGTGGCCGAGTTAGAGCTAGAGTTCGAGATGGGGCTAGAGATAGAGATATACCGTCATTGGAAGTTATATCGAGATCTCAAAGTAGTCACTCAGTTGCTTCACCTAGCAGAGTATTGGTTGATGATCAAACCCTCCGTGACTTTATTCACGACACCGTCAACGATATTCTAGGAGATAGGTTTGGAGAACATCGAGAACCGGCGCCTAGTTCTTCTAATACCGTTCCTCGAGCATCACATGCAAGAACCCCAGATTCCCAGATGACTTCTCCGATTATCGCAACTGCTAGAGCACCTACCATACCGACACCAACTTCCCGAGTGTCCGTCGAACATACAGTGCCTCCGTCAGCTTTGGGAACATTAGAGAGGCTAGTCGAGACCATAGAAGATCGTCAGGAGCATCATGATTCTGGACCAGATAAATGGTTGAAGGCATTTCATCAAATGAAGATCCGTCCTTTTCTGGAGCACAAGGAGAAGAAATCGAGTTATGGCTTGGACGAGTTGGTGTTGCCCTTGATTCATTGAGAGTACCTACGAGCCAGAGATTGGAGTTGGTATACACTTTATTGGAGGGAGATGCAATCTTTTGGTGGTTCTCTGGACGTCAACATAAGGTAACGAGCTTCGAGGAATTTAGGGTATTGATAAGGGAAAGGTTTTGCCCCAACGCTATTAGAGAGGCCCGTGCACGTGCATTTCAGGAGGTCGAGCCAAAGAACATACCCGTGGTTGACATTGTGAGGAAGTTCCAAAGAGAATTGGTATTTGTGACCGAGGAGTACCCGACTGATGACAAAGGATTCGAGCCTTCGCTAGACGTTTGAGACCTGATATCCGTGCATATGTTTCAGGATTTAAGTGCACAACGTTGGACCAGTACCAGGATATTGCAATGACGTATGAGATGGCTCATCCAATGCATGGGAGGTCCGAGACCTCACTAGGTCCGAGTAAGAAGTCAAAGACAGTGATTAGTGCTAGTGGGTATGGTAGATTGAGATCCACTTCTCGAGATAGTTTCACTCAAGATAGAGCGAATCGGTTAGACATGTTAGAAGGAAATGAAGATAGAAGATGTTATAATTGTGGTAGCATTAGACACAAGAAGAACGATTGTCCGAGACAGATAGTAACTTGTTTCACTTGTGGTCAGAGTGGACATCGAGCTGCATATTGTCATAACTGATGAAAGTAAGATAAAAAGTTGGAGGCACGGGGATTGGTTAACCGCAAGTGTTGGAGATGAAGAAAATAAATAATCCAATATGTTTATTGCTTCAAGTTAGACATGCATGCCACTTACAATCGAATAATGGTGTGATATATACATATTTGATAATGTGTTGGGAGCCGAGTTTGATTTGTTCAGAAGTGTGATGTCCTTGATATAACCTGAGTGTGTCGATAACTTGGAGATTTTCGATTGCTTGTTCTATTTTAAGTTTCGGGACGAAACTTTTTATTTAGTGGTAGTATATGTAATACCCGGGTTTCATAATTTTCACGGTCGAATTAAATTGGATTATTTCGGATTCTTAATTTATCGAGATCAAGTTATTTGAGGAAAAATAAAAATAAATAAGGTAATACAAAAGTTAATAAATAAATTAAATCGAGATTTGGATTGACTCGTAAAGTTTAGATAGCTGGTTAGAAACCGTATCACTTTTCCCGATGAGTTACTATTCATCGTCTTCTACCCTACCACCAAACCCTAACCCTTACCTTGTTTTCCGTTGACCGTCCAAATTCCGGCCACCAGCACACCGGCCTTGCCGTCTCGCTCCGCCACAGTCCACCACCCTCTCTTGGCCGCTGATCTCTCTCTCCTCCAGCCCCTTCCGTCGCCGGACCACAAGCCTCCTCGAGTCCCGACTGGATCTGCAACAGTCGTTACACCGCTCGTCAACGCTGCCCAGGACTCCACTGCCACCGAAACCGCCGAGAAGCGGACCTCCCCTGCGCACGCAGCAAGCTCCATTGCCGGGATCGAAGGCCGTCTTCCTTCTTCGTTCTCGTTGCCGCCGGAGAAGAAGTAGGATTCGTCGCCTCTGCCGCTTGCACTGCCACTCGTCGCCTCCCTCGCCGTGCCGGACTGCTCGAGCCCTACCGTCTGCAGATTGCCGCCGTGCCTTGTCCTGCCGCTATAGAGGAACCGCACTAGTGTCACCTTCTTGCCGCCCCGTCGCCTGCCGTCGCTACCCTGCCGTCGTCGAACAAACTTAGTCGGGAAGGAAAAGCCGCCACCCTTTGCCGGTTTCCTACAGAAGCCGCCACCGCCGTTGACTCCAGATCCGGGCCGCCGCTGCGAGGAAGACACACTGCAAACCCTAGATCTGCAACTGGTGAGTCAACTCGACCGAGTTAGGCGAGTCGACTCAGCGAGTCACCCGAGTCAGTGGGTTGACTCATTGAGCTGGTACTATTTCGATTAATTGCATATTTGACCCCTTATTTTATATTTGCGTTTATGACCCATACTTTTAGTTTTTGCAAAATTGTCCCGAAATGGATAATTGCACAAAACTGCCCAGATTTATAATTACAGGAATGAACCAAAATTTTTAGAAATATACAAAAGTGCCCTATTTGGAGTAATTACAGAATAAGACCTAAATTTATAATTATAGAAAATGTTCAAAATATTTATAATTATAAATTATGGGTCAAGTTTATACAAATTGAGTTAAACTTGTAAAAATGACTTGTTTAGGTTCTTGGAGGTACGCTTGGATGAGAACTTAGTCCGTTTTGACTTCGATACACGAGACCCTACGTTGGTTGACTTGAGACGTGATTGATTGCTTGGTTTTGTTTGGTGGTTACTGCGTTCATCGTTTTGAGGTAAGTCATACCGACTTACTTAGCTGCCGTTTTGTTTCAGGTTAAATTTGTCGATAATTGTGAGTAGGACTTATTTTATTTTTATAATCTATCTTTAAATATTGTAAATGTTTATTATAATTTGTGTGTGACTTATTACCTTTAGGGAGTTAGATAGTACTTGTTGTTAGTGTGAGTAGTTGAGAGCTATGGTTGTGATGCGTTGACAAGAGTGAGTATCTGATATATAGAAGTATGGATGAGACTGCAATTGAGATTAGGACGGGTAAAATGTTGTTTGAGATTTCTGACAGACTGAGTTATGATTGAGATTGTGACAGGCCGAGTAGTGACTGCTATTGTGAGTTGTGTTGAGAATAGGGTAATTGGTTATGTTACGCACTGACAGTTACGCCTAGAGGGTAATTGGTTATGTTACGCACTACAATTACACCTCATGACGCTGGATTGCGACAGATGGTTACATGATATATTGGACGAGGCTAATTGGTTATGTTATGCACTGACAGTTACGCCTCAAGAAACCGAATGTTGAATGATTGACAGTGATGAGATATGTTGTATTTTGTATGGACAAAAAGTAGGGCAATGATGAGTGTAGAGAAAGGTTGGTTGTTGTCTATGAGTTGCGATAAGTATAGTCAAGGGTGATGAGAGATGTTGATGGATATGTTTAATGCTAGGGTAAGGATAAGAAATAGTATACCTTGTCTTCTTTTCATTGGATATAGATTGAAGTTTTATATGTATAAATATTATTAAGTTTATGTTCTTGCCTAGTTTGTCTTTTCTTTCGTTTGGTGTTTCTCACTTTGGTTCATACTTTCAAATTATATACTTATATTTTATGTTATATTGGATAGCTTGATTTTTGTGTCCCTTACATGATACGCACGGGTTTAATCTGATTCCGGAGCTTAGACTCCATTCTTGGAACGTTAGCTAATGGTTTTATTTTTGTTGTTTTAGGACTTATTCAGGTACCATACTTGCATGGAATACTACAATTTGGGGAGATGATGTACAACCGGACTCATGTATGCCTTAGGTTTTGGGGAAGGTGGTTGGTCTTGGGCTTTGGTTGTGTTGATGGTTTATGTCGTTAAAGGTTGTTCGGGTTTTGTCTTTTTAGTTTTGCATGGTTTCAAGTTTATCTTATTTAACACTTTAGTAAATTAAGGTCGAATGTATTTTTATATTTTGTCGTGCTCTTGTTAGAAGGTCTTAATGTGAGATTGTTGTCAGACTAAATCTGGTGGACCCACTGTGTGGTCCACATCTTAGTGACACCTCAAGTTCTAAATTTGGGGCGTTACATTATCAAAAAAAAATTGTGCTCATAAAACTATATTATAGTTATAAGAAAGCGGACAAATACACCATACAAAAAGCTGATTGGGCAATTAAGATGTTATGCTAAATTAAAGGCCTAATTGTCCTAATGAAGATTTCCTGGATTCCATTAAACTATGCATGATTCACAAAATCATAAAAAAGAAAGTTACAATGTAATTGGAATCACAAAAAGTTGTTTACAAAATAGAGATTAAATTAGAAAGTAATTGAAAATTTCCTTTATCCCAGTACAAAACATATGAAAGAAAAATATAGTAAACATAAGTTGTCAACAATATCTTATGGTAAATTCAGTCTTTATAGTAAAATTTAAAATTTTGACAATAATCTACTAGGTGTTAGTTTGATGATACCAATATATGACGGTAAAATTCAGGAGCTTATTTTGAGACATAAACTTTAAGTGTATAGGAAGGTATCAAATAATGACAATAGTGGGTTGTCAACAATATCAAGTATCACATATCTTCTACTAAAAGTGAGTAACACCTCCAAATAATCAAGAGGAAAAAAAACATAGCCAATTCTATTTATTCACTTGAAAGTCTCGTAACACTTGTAATGTAAAACCTCTTTTTCAAATTCTTCAATAGTCATGGTTCCTTTCTTGACTTTAAAATTTGTGAACCCATGTTGCTTTACACAAAGCATCAATGCAACTCACTATCTCCATTACCAAATTTCTGAAATGCCACATTTGATGGTTGAAGCTTCACTTCATGGAGAAATGCAGTACCTTAGTTCTCAAAGCTTGCAATCGTAAATTGAAGATGACGAAAAAAAAACTCATCAACCTTCAAATTATGACGAATTCACCACATCATAGGGGTATGATGTTGCTTAAATCTAGCGATAATCACTTCTTTTACACTAACTACAGATTTCAAAAAGAATGAATCCAATACTCAATATTAAGATGAATATTAAGACCAAAAATACATTTTGAAAACACCATAATACACCAAAAAGAGAGAGAACAACAAATCAAATCATCAACAAACAATTCAAGAGACAATTTTTTGCATTTATCAAAACCCTCTATATTACAATTTTACAAAAAATATACACATGATGAAATATAAACTATCAAAAATTCAATTTTATCAGGAAGAAGAAAAACAAACCATAATTTTACAAAATAGAAGTTAAGATTCACCTTGAATGTTACTTGAACTCCAAAGCTTGAACCAATCAACGACTCGAGGGATGTTGAAAACTTCAAGACTTGATAGCCCTAAATTATAACTGTTTAGAATTTCCTACCTCTCTACCTTGAGACTTACCCGGTAATAGGTAGTTGGTTTGGAACTAGATAGTCTTGAGACTTACCCAGTAATAGACTGTCAACTTAAAAACGTTCATTCTTGTGGCTTTTCTACCATATATTCTTTATGAGTCTTCCTGAATCTATATGTATAAAAAATGATCTTGAACCCTTGGAATCCATTTTATTTCCTTTAATTTGATTATCTTTGTTTTTCCCTTTTTATTTGTTTTAACTTTCAATCAATAGTGACAATTGATTGTGAGTCCTTTAAAACCTTTTCAAAACCTTTTTGACTTCTTTCTCTTATCTTTTTCAACCTCTTGTCTTTAATTGAGATCTATTTTGTATTCAATCATTGCTGCATATTAATCCTCCCAGTCCCTGAGATCGACCCTGGATTACTTATCTTTACTGTGATTGACCCATACACTGTGGGTTCGTTGCTATTTAGGGAATTATTATAGGTTATAAATTTAAAACTATCCCTTCCTTGTTTTACTAACTTATAGGTCTTTATCATTATTGATAAAGGTTTATAGGGGTGTAAAATCAGCGAACAAGTTTTTGGCGCCGTTGCCGGGGATTGAGAAAGTTTAATTTGCGTGTTTTGATTATTTATAGTGTAGATCTTTCTTGTTACTTTTGATCTCGGTTTCCCTTTTGTCTTTGTGTTCCCCAGGTTCAACACAATGAGACCTATAGTTTTTGATGAGCTGAAGGAAACCAGAAAGCGAATTGATTATCTAGAGCAGGACCTGGAGTATGAAATGTTTTTGGTACACGAATTCGAGGAAGTCAGGAAAGCTTGGAGCAGATCCGTTATCTAGAAGACGAACTGAAGTACCAAAGATATATAGAAAAACAACAACAGGGTCTTTGCTGCGCAAGTATTATAGAGAGGCTTGACAAGCTTAAAAGTACCTTGACCCGCAGGGAAGAACCCCAAATGCTGAACCAATTGTGGAGGTCAAGAGAGAAATCTGAAAGCATCTCAATTCCCATGGAAGAGCGCATCGAGGATGAAGAGCTGACGAAGGAGAAAGACGGATCGGACAACCCTATCCCGATCTCGGCCGAGATCATTCCTATCTCGACCGAGATTCCTGTGCAGAAGGAAAATCTCGGCCTAATCCCTACAAATCTCGGCCGACATTTCTTACATGGTTGCCGGAGATTTGCTGAAAATCGTCCCTGTGGCTTCCATCTTACTCGAGCTGCGCCTAAAAGCTGGAGGGCAGTGCCAAAGGAAAGGTCGGATTGAAGCTTCTTCCTCATCAAGGGAAGCTTTCAAATAAGTATGGGGTAATCCACAAGACTACCCCATACCACCCTCCAATGTTGGGAAGAGCGAGAATCTTCCAACAGGACATGAAGAGAATTCTCAAGAAGAAAATCTATGGATCCTGTGAAGAGTGGTTGAAAGGACTGAATGAGCAGTCCAAGGTTTTTGATGTGAGCTAACACAACCACATAATTGGGTCTGGCTAGAGACCTTAAACCAAGCGCTTCTCGGGAGGCAACCCGAGGTAAGAGTCTTTTGTACTCTTGTTTTTGTTTTTGCTTTTTGCTTTTGCATTTCTGCGCATTTTGTTTCTTTTGTCTTTTCAGGTTTTAGGTAATAAATGAAGAATAGTTGCTTGAAGAAGATTGCACAGCCGCTTGTTTCCACTACCACTTCCATTTGGATGTACCATATCACTGATTTTTTACATTGTGAGTATTCTTTTTCACTTCTATTTATTCTTCACATTGGGGACAATGTGAGTTTTAAGTATGGGGTGGGATACCCGCAGTCTTTTAACATGTTTCTTTTCTTGTCACACATTTCCTTTTAGCATGCATATAAAAAAAATTAATTAAAAAAAAAAGTGCTTCTAGGAATGACATGACCCCTATGATGGTATTGTGCTTGTGAATTAGCCCTTGATTATTACTTTTGAGCTCAATTTGATTTATGGCATATATGGGATTTGAATACTTTGCTTGAATTTTATGTGAATTATGAAAATTACCTTGTCTAGTTGGATTGAGTTTGAATAGTTGAAGCTTCATGATAAGTTCTTATACATTGCATAAGGATGATTTAGGCAATTCGACTTCGTTCTTCTTCTATATTTATCATGCTTAGCTCCTCAAACATGGAATCCCTTATCTCCTATCCGGGAATTAGGAATGTTTAGTTTGAAGGTGTGTGCTGAAATTGTTATGTTGTGAATTGTTTGAAGAAGTATGAATGATGTGAAATGTGATGTGAAAAAGAAAAGAAAAGCTTATAAGGGATTGTTGGCTATGAAAGATGAGTAACTCGGTACCATTCACATAGTCGGGTGTTTGTGCCTTGCCAAAGTTTGATTAGTTTTAAAAACATTCCCTTAGAGTTGATTTGGTATGTGCATTTTGGTGTGAGGTACGTGAAGGAAACTGAACACCAAGGTTTCGGCTACTGTGCACCAATGCCTTTCACTCCGGAAAAAGAAAAGAAAAGAAGAAAATCTGCAGATTATGAAAGGGTGGTGAATGTTGAGTTGAAAAGATGAAGTGTATTGTTTCTTCTTCCCGGATTAGCACCACATGACCTAAATAACATCCTACCCTTATCACGTTTCTTGACCTTTATTTGCTAAGTCCTTTTGATCTATGTGTACATGTATTTGACTTGGCAGGCTTAGACATTTCTCATGAAAATTAGATATTAGTAATTTTGATGATGAATGTGAAATTTTTGTAAAGTATGATTATCCTTTTTATGCCTATTTCATTTGATCTTGATTGAAATATATCTTTAGCTATGAAACTTGCATTATTGAGGGTGATCATAATTAGAAGCACTTCGCGTTTTTGTTTTGCATAGATAATTCATGTTATCTTGTCTTAGATTTACTTTTTGCTTGGGGACAAACAAAGATAAGTATGAGATATTTTGATAAGATGATTTATCGACCTATTGCAGTCATGCATTTAGTTAGATTTTTCCTTTCCGCATTCATGTTTTAGCCTTAGTTGTGTCATTTATGCTTGTTTAGTGTTACTTTGCAAGAATAGATGTCTACACACACTATTTGTGGCTTTGTAGGTGATTTGACACATTTTGGAGCTAAAACGATACATTTGAGGACCAAGCCTCGAAGTGGATGCATTGGAGCGAGCATACATGCACGGGAAAGGGCTAGGAATCAAGCTAAAGGCATGGAGGGAACGACCAAAGAGCATCTTGGTTGAGATCCAGCTCGAGATTCTTCCCTGAGCGTTATATTTTATTTGCAGGTCTTTTCCTTTTTGGCGCATTATATTTTATTTGTGGGCTTTTTCCCATTATATTTGATTTGCTGACTTTTTCCTTTTAGACCCAATGTCTTTTTAGCTTGATTTTTTATTATAAAAGGAAGCCTTGAATTTATTCCAAGGTGTTGTGGGAGTCGCCCAAAGTTAGCCCTAGAGGGGGGAGCCGTCTCCTTCCTCTTCCCTTCTTCTTCTCCATTGTTCTTCATAGTTTAGATTAAAGTTTGACACTTTTGCATTCGGATTTGTTAAGAGATATTGTTGGATTCAAGAATTGAGAAGATTGAAGGTTTTCATTTATTGAAGTTAAGTTCTTTTATTCCCTTTTGTTATTTCTTTATTTGTCTTTCTTTGATATGATTGTTATTGGCTAGAACCTTGTGGTTCCAAGGTTGACAAGGATTTGTTTATGCCTTTGATTATGATGGAATGTTGTGCTTTATGTTTTGGCTTTGACTAGCTAGAAATCCTAATGGTTGGCGTGTTCTTGAATCTAGTTAAGTCCTTCTAGCTAGTAACCTAAGTTGGAATTGAGACTTACCCGGTGATATTCTTTTATAGATACCTGAGAGACTGATCATGGGTAATAAAGGTTTATCCTTTATTGGTTGAATGTGCTTAGATTCCTTCCTAAGTAGGGTAATACCTGAGACTTACCCGGTAATGGTTTACCTTTCCCTTAGTTAGTAGTCAGGTTTGTTTAGAATTTCCTACCTCTCTACCTTGAGACTTACCCGGTAATAGGTAGTTGGTTTGAAACTAGATAGTCTTGGAACTAGATAGTCACGATCGTAAATATAATTTAATAAACACAGAATAATAAAAAAAATGTAAACATCCAGGTCGAGTATTAATTAGACACACCAACCAAACGATGTGCTTGCTGCCTTGCCCTCTTCCTCGTCCATTGTGTCACAAAATGCCGTGTCCTTTGTCTCCGGCAACCACACCACAAACACACCACACACCAATATGACCACCCCAAACCCCCCATACACTATCAACTCATTATGCTGCGCCTCACCCACAGCCGCCAACACCGCCCCCGCCACTCCACCCAACACAACCGCTTGCCTCGCCATCGCAAAAGCTGAGTTCCGGACACACGTCGGGAACAACTCCGACACATATATAAGCCCTAAGTCGTACGCCGTGCATCCGCTGAGAAACGCCGCTAGCTCGAGCACAAGTTGTAGTACCGAGCTGGACCCAGTCGCTGCGCCACATGCAATGCTGCAGATCCCGCTCACCGTCATCGTCACTAGAAGCGAGGATTTCCTGTTGACAGTTCCTACGAGACAGAAGGCGGCGAGTGCGGATGGAAGCTCGATCAATGCTTCCATGGCGACGCTAAGGTAGAGATTGAATGATAGGTTTCCGAGACCAAGAGGCATTCCGTAGTATGCCATCCCGAGGCCGAAGGTGATCACCATTACAAAACATAGCCTCCGCCGCGCCCATTTTCTTGAGAGTAAGGTTGTCATCGAAGAGTAAATGGAACTAGTGTTTGTAGTATGAAGGGAGAGCCACCGGGAAGATTCTCTGACGAAGATGTAGATGAGGAAGGAGTAGAGAAATGCGGGTAGGGAAGTCCAGAGGAAAATCCGCCTCCACGAGAAATCTCGGTTGAGGTAAGCTATGGCGGGTAAGGATGCGAAGCCAAAGCAGAAGAAGACGAAGTTGAGGATTCCGATGTGGGATCGCCAACGGGGGCCAACGAGCTCGGTGCATAGAACAAGAGTGCAGGTGCCGATGGAGGCACGGCCGATTCCCGATAGGAATCGGAGGAGGGCGTAGATGAAGAGGTTGGTGGCGAAGAAGGAGGTGAGGAGGCCGGAGATGGACATTATAAGACATGAGAGTAAGAGTACGTTCTTACGGCCAAGGCGGGAGTCGGCGAGAGGTGTGAGGAGGAAAGCACCGACGGCGGAGCCGAGGAAGAAGGAGGTGGACGGGAGACTTGTTAGAAATGCGCTGGCGTTTTCAAGAGACCATTCTGAGATGATGTTTGATGGGTACGATTGGGAGTCTGTGAATGTGGTCACAAAACACTGTTGGGCGTCGAATGCTCGTGGGATCGACACCACTAGGGCTTGGATCAGCTGCCACGCACGCCCACTCTCCTTACCCAGCTCCTCATCTCCGTGTGAAACAAGGGGGTCGGATGCATCCTCCATGTTTAATATCTAGATCCCAGTTTCTTCAGATAGATTCATATATATATATATATATATATATATATATATAGTAAATATACGTTTGAGTATACAACAACTTTTCAAATAGTCCCATTTTCACAAGATTTCTCACATGGCGTTTGGTTCCATCAACCACGTAACTACCTCTTTTTTTTTATGCTTAAAAAATTATCTAATATTAACATGCTAAGTTATTACGTGAATAAACTAATAATTTATTAAGATTCTAGTATCAGATCGATGAGGGGTGAGTAGTTGTACAGAATCATTGATTCCACTCACATTGAAGTCGATATTATTATTATTATTATAATTATAATAATAATAATAATAATAATAATAATAATAATAATAATAATAATAATTATTATTATTATTATTATTATTATTATATTAATAAGAAACAATTCTAAGGTATGTTTTATTTGCTTATGAAAACTTCAAGAAAATGTGATGTTTGTTTGAGTTTTGGTTTCGGAGTTCGATCTGTATGGACCCAAAATATATCCATTTAAATGAAGGTTTACTTGAGTAATGACTGCCGAGAGAATTAATAAAGATCTTAGTTTAATGTCAGAATGAATTATCTACGGTATCATTTGTAAGTGGAGAAGATATGATTTATATTATTGACAGGTAACCAAAATGATATTATTTGGCGAACAAGATCTCTTATTATATTCACCAAGTGTCCGTTCGGTTGAGGCAGTGGAATTGAAACGGAATGAAATTGGATAATGGAAAGGAAAGGAAATGGAAATGATGGGATTACTTTCATGTGTTAAAATACCTCATAACAAACATAGTTTTTGGTTGATTCAGAATCATTCCGTTACCGAGAATGATTCTTAGCGCTTTCAAACGAGCCCTAAATCTATTTTGATATCTATTATGGACATTTCATAATATCAATACACATCATGCTCTAACCGATGTCCGAATCACAACCTCTTTGGAGTGAGTGCTTGGAGAGTTCGTGTCCTTCTTTCAGGGACTTTTTGAGACGGAGCTAGAGGTGGAGGATGCACACAGATTGATTTTCGGTGGGACCGAGAGTTGCATATGAAAACCAGTAGAGACTAGTTGGAGCATTGTGCAATGGCAGAGATCAAGGAGGTGTTATGGTCTATTGGCGACATGAAGGCACTTGGGCCGAATGAATTATCCTCTAAGTTATTTAAGGTCACTTGGGAAACAATAGGAAGTGAAGTATGCGCCACGGTTCGTGAGTTTTTTGACAACGGAAAGCTACTGATGCAAGTGAACCATACCATGGTTTCACTTATTTCCAAAGTAGAGGCACCTTCCCGTGTTGATAAGTTTAGGCTGATATCATGTTGCAATGTGGTCTATAAGGTCATCACCAAGTTGATGGCGAACAAATTAAGTCCGTGTCTTAGGTATCTCATTGACCCGGCCCAATCTGCCTTCTCCAAGGAGGTTGGTGTCATATAATGTGTTTCTTGTCCAAGTGCATTTGAGGAGATATAGTATGCGACAGGAGAACGGACGATGTTTCATGAAGATCAACCTTGTCAAGGCATATGACACGCTCTCTTTAAAGTTCCTACGATTTTCCATGTTGGAGTTGAAGTTCCCGACTAGGTTTATTGACCGGACGATGAGTGTGTCACTACGGTGCCCTAATCGATCCGGGTTAACAAGACTTCACATGGGTTCTTTCAGGGTCGTCAGGTGTTGAAGCAAGGATGACCGTTGTCACCTTCTTCATCGTGATATGCATGGAGTTTCTTTCAATCCGGGTGGAGGCTTCTAGGCCAGGATCCCGGATCTATAAGAACTTTGAGGAGGTTAGGATTTCACATATGATGTTAGCCGATGATGTGGTGTTGTTTTACAGGGTTGATATAGCGGCTATTGATACATGGTTGGAGTGTCTACACAGGTTTGAGAGGATTTTGGGACTGGTTGTTAGCCTTCCTAAGTCTTCTATCTTCTTAGCGTTTATTTTGGAGGAGAAGGTATCCGAGCTAACCTAATTATCGGTCTTTGTCGCAGGAGAGTTTTCCTTCAAATAAATGGGGGTTCCCATATCACCTACCGTTTTTCGACCTAGGATTACTCTATGCTCATTGAAAGGATTGGGAGACATCTATGCTCGTGGAACAAGATACAATTGTCATTTTCCGGCCGTCTAGAGTTGATTAGGGAAGTTTTGCAAGGTACTACGAGCTTCTGGCTATTGCTACTTCTAGTCCTAGTGTTGGTAATTAAT